>CM055127.1:264997387-265411854 GCA_029206835.1 Rana muscosa | reverse complement strand
CCGCCAAGTGGAAGGAATTAAAAGAACGTCTAGAGATCATTAATAAAGAAATTATCGTCAAAAAACAAACTAAATTTAATAAAGATAAGGCTGTCTTTGCAGAGGGACATGCATATAAATGGTCAGGTGGTGTACCTACTAAGAGGGGGTTTCAATGTGCTAATTCTACCCGAAACCCCACTACAGAGGCTGAGTCTGACTCATCAACCTCATCTACTTTTTCACAAAACCCTACACACCACACTGCAACACCAGCAGTTTATTCATCCCGTAAGAGACTAAGGTACGGAGGCGGTACACCCCCCACTGGCCCAAAGAAAGGCAAAAAGGGACATACTGGACCTAAAATACGTGGGCCGTTACCGCAGGACGTGACTAATGCCACTGGTTTGGCTACCGGTGGAGTTGCCACGTCCACTTCGTTACATGGGGCAATTCCTAAAGTTCTTAGTTCAATGTCAAATAAATATACTAAAGTTAATGAGGATGCCATTTTTTTAGCCCTGAAAAAACAACAGGGAAACTTAGACACATTTGTTCACAAGAACACACAACCACCCACTTCTCTTCTATTACCACAAACAATTCCCAACACAATACCCATTTGAACATCATTAACCTTACTCCTTATAGACTTTCTGAGGATGAGTCCTCAGTTCTACATTTGGGTTTGGGTTTCTGTCCTCTGGATTCATTAAAAGTCACTGACACAATTAAGGATTTATATCTATTTGCTCGTAATCTTACTTTTAAATTCATTTATGACAAAGATCGTGCCAAGATCAATTTAGAGCGGGAGCTGGCTGAGCGCACAAAGCACTTCTCCATGGAGGAGTTCCGTGCGCTCCGCGACCTCATGCTCCTTTACGATGAAGGTGCTGTGGAAGATTCCCAGTCACCAACATCCACTATCACCCCCTCACTCTCAACACCCATTGTTTGACATCCACCCAAACCTTTTAGACTCCGTTCGCGGAAATTTCCAGACTTAATGACGTGTCCCGCTATCTGGGCTTTTGTACAGGCCACCATTCGTGATTTGAAAAGGCAGAAATGGCAGACTATACCTTCTAATCTTACGCAGGGCCAGATTAAAACCTTGAAAATGTTACAGAAATCTCCAGATCTGGTGATAAAAAATTCAGACAAAGGAGGGAACATTGTTCTTATGACACATGAGTTCTATCAGAACATGTGTCTCTCAATCCTCAAAAATGTTAATTGGTATCGCCCTATAACTCATTCTGCCGTTTCTTCCTTCTCTACACAACTTCACACCCTTTGCACTGAGGCCTATTTATTGGGCCTCATTGAAAAGGACACTTTAGACTTTCTTCTCCCTAAATTTCCCCGCATACCTACCTTCTATGCCTTGCCTAAAACTCACAAAAATGTAAATAACCCCCCAGGGCGCCCCATTGTCTCTGGAATTGGATCCTTGACTGACAATGCCAGTAAATTCGTTGATGCCTTTTTGATGCCGCATGTCAGCAGCTTGCCTTCTTACATCAAGGACACTTCTGACTTGCTGCGTCATGTTGAGGGTATCCGGGTCCCTCCGGACGCCCTGCTCGTGACTATTGATGTCGAGGCCTTATACTCGAGCATCCCTCACGAGCAGGGCGTCCGGATGGCCGGTTCTTTCTTACATGAACAAGAGCGGACCTCTTGTCCACTCAATGAGTTCATTCTCGACCTGTTGCATTTTATTTTGACCAAAAATTATTTTCTTTTCGATGATCAACTCTTTTTACAAATACAGGGAGTTGCAATGGGGACATCCTGCGCCCCCGCCTACGCCAATCTCTACTTGGGTGGGTGGGAGCGCTTCATTAATGCAGATGAACAATACACAGAAATGCTCGAGCATGCGTTGGTGTGGTATCGTTATATTGACGATCTCTTTCTGGTCTGGACAGGGACCAGTACACAATTAGAACAGTTTATGGATTTACTAAATCGTAATGATTTTAATCTTACATTTACAGTACATTTTGATGATACCCAGGTCCCATTCTTGGACCTGATTATCATGAAACAATCAGATGGTACGTTAAGTACCAACTTATACCGTAAACCAACTGCTGGCAACACTTTACTTTACGCTACTAGCGCCCATCCGAAGCCATTGATACGCAGTATCCCATTTGCACAATACCTGCGTATACGTAGAAATTGTGCTTCAGAAAGTGATTTTAAAATTCAAGCCAATGCTTTACGTGATTGTTTACTATCAAGAGGCTATTCTCGTTCCAATTTGAGAAAGGCCTACAATAAGGCTTGCCTCCGTTCCAGACAATCCCTGCTTTACCCCCTCCTAGATTGAAACCGATCCAAGAATCAGTCAGATTTGTTACCACCTTTTCTGGTCATCATCATACACTTCGAAATATCCTCAACCAACACTGGCATTTACTCACTGAACATATCACTTTGCAAAAACACCTTAAATCCTACCCAGAAATGGTTTTTCGCAGAGCCCACTGACTACGGGATCGTCTGACTCAGAGTCATTACATTCCCTATAGTGTTTCCAAACAGGGACCCAACGGCACTTATCAATGTGTGGATTGTCCCTGCTGCCCTTGGGTTCTTGAGGGCCGGAACTTTACTCTCCCAAATGGAGAGCATTTCCGCTCCTCTACACATGCTAATTGTGGCACCAAAGGGGTTATTTACCTCATGGTGTGCTCTTGCAAAGCATTCTATGTGGGTAAAACCATCAGAGAGTTCAGACAGCGTATAGGAGATCATATATACTATTCTGGCAATGGTAAATTGACTACCATCGGACGACACATAGGTCTATACCATCATTATGACCTGTCTGCCGTGCGTTTCTTTGTCTTGGAAGTTGTCAAACCTAGTCCCAGGGGTGGTGATTGGGATAGGACTATCCTACAGAGGGAAACCCTGTGGATAGAACACCTCAATGCTACAACCCCCCCTGGAATTAACGAGATGAATTCCTATAAACCCTTTTTATAAGTACCTCCTCTTTCTTTTCTTTTCTTTTTTCCCCAATTCTTTTTCCCCCTCCCCTTTCCTATGTTCCCGCCCCCTCCTGTTCCCCTTCCCCTCCACACTTTTCCTTCCCTTCTTTTTCTTTTTCCCCCTTTTTCCCCCCCTTTCCCCCCCCCCTTTCCCTTCCTTCCCCCTTTTCCCAATATGGCCTGTATATATGTTTATATCCAACCCATTTTTGCCATTAATATGATACATCCTTGTTAGTGGGTTCTTCTCCTTTCAATTTCTTAAATTGTATATCGGTGATTACTGTCAAACATATTGTTGTTGATAGGTACTGTTAATTATTCATTAAATGTCTTATATTGCCATCATACGCATATTTGTTATTGTATTATATTCTCATTGTTCATCACAGCGTGTGACGACTTCCTACTTTCACCCCATTGGCGGATGAGTTCTCTTCCTGGTCGGGATGACTGACGCCATCCCGTACTTGCGCTGACTGACCTGGCCTCACGGCCTTGGGTTAATCAACGCGCACTAGCACTACATCTTTGCAGAGTGCGAAAGGGATGACCCCGTGACGTCACGCGCCGCACGTTACTCGTGGCGTGTCTGACGGCGGGGTCGGGGAACACACATAAGCGGCTTGTTCGCAAGCCGCTAGTGTGAGTGGTGCATGCACACTCTCCCTGGGAAACCGTATGCGAGGAATCAAGACGCCGAGGCGAGTGCTTTATATGGCCATAGCCGCTCAGCTGCTGTTTAGCTTGCTCAGCGCTGCTGACCTTTACATTCAATTTTTGTTTTATTTATAGCCTACAATCCTGTCCTCCTATTTCTGCTGGACATTGGGCTCCATACCTGGGTTACCACAACCCCTCGGCTGTCTAGATCCTCGTTAGGTTTTTCCATTACTGCAATTTGTTTGACTATTGGTAAGAACAATTCATATGTGCTGGCTATTATATAGTTCAGCCTCTTGCTTCCCCTGGGTCCCTTGGTTTGCTTCCCTCATTCCCTTCTCATTTTTCTGCTGGACACAGTGGCTTGTTGTTGGTATCTCTAGCCAACTGGGAGATTGAGGCTGTCTGTTTCTTTCTTTCCCTTCACCCTCCCTCCCCCTCTATTTATTTTGGTTTTCTCTGGTTTTTCTCCCTTTTCTTTCCTTTCTTTCCCTTCCCCCTTTTTGCCGTCCCCTCCCCAAATTCCGCCCCATTCAAATCCCCCCTTCCCCCCCCCTTTCCTTTCCTTTCCTTTCATTCACCAACCCTTTTTTCCCCCTCCCCCCCTTTTTTCCCTCCCCCATCCCCCCCTTTCCCCCCCCCCTATTTCCCTTCGGCCCCCCCCCCCTTTTTCCTTCACTGTTCCACTGGGTGTCCCATGCCAAACTAGTTTAAATATGGATTATCTAACCTAATATTATTCTAATCATTATTATTAGATTGTATCAATCTGCACCATATACTTTTATTCCCCCTCATTCGCCGCGGGGGGCTTACCTGGGCAGTCGTTGCACCTCTGAACGTCATTACGGTGAGCAGTCAACAGACCTTGACTTTTTGATTATATTTTTGATATTAAGTACGTTTTATCTACTGTATTAATATATTGCTAGTGTACTTATAATGTATATTATGTTTTGTACAGACCCTCCTGAAGAAGCGGTGTTGTGCCGCGAAACCGGTTGAGGTCCGGCCTGCTCCACTTTAATAGTCTGTAACGGCTGTTGTGTCACCGACTCATGCTGTTCTATACTGTGGGGTTCGGTCTATGTTTTTTAAATTGTCTTTTTCCTCTGATTAATACCAATAAATAATTTTTTAATGCATTTTTTGTACGTTGTCATATCAGTGCCTGCAAAAGTCCACAAAACCTTTAATCCTGAGTGACTATTAGGGGAAAGATGGCCCTAGCAACCATCACCCTATGTCCGATGGGTTCCCTTCTCAACTGTAACCCAATGAAAATGTTTTATTTGTTGGCACACAAATAGAGCTTGCTTTTGGTGCTATTTGATCACCTTTGTGTTTTATTTTTTATTTTTTTCTATAACTACAAAAGACCGAGTTAAAAAAAATGGATATTTTACCCACTTCAGCACTGGGCCTATTCTGGCACTTCTCTCCTTCATGTAAAAATCATAAATTTATGGCTATAAATTACTTCAAAACACCAAACATTATATATTTTTTTGGAGCAGACACCCTAGGAAGAAAGATGGCGGTCATTGCAAATTTTTATCTCGCTCGGTATTTGCGCAATAAATTTTCAAATGCCTTTTGTTTGCTAAAAATATTACAAAACAGTAAAGTTACGGCCAATTTTTTGGTATAATGTGAAAGATGTTGTTATGCTGAGTAAATAGATACCTAACACGTCACGCTTTAAAATTGCGCACACACATGGCATGACACCAAACTTCAGTAATGAAAAATCTCCCTAGGCGATGCTTATTTTTTTTTACACGTTACCATTTTAGCATTACAGAGGAGGTCTAGTGCTAGAATTGCTGCACTCGTTCTAACGCACGCAGCAATAACTCACATGTGTGGTTTGAACGGCGTTTACATATGTGGGCGGGACTTATGTGTGTGTTCGCTTCTGAGCGCGAGCTACCGGGGACATGGGCGTTTTTTCTTTTTCTTTTTTTTTTTTTTGTTTTTGTTTTTTGACTTTTTTGTATTTCTTACTCTTTTTTTATTTTTTTAAATTTTTTGGGATCTCTTTTATTCCTATTACAAGGAATGTAAACATCCCTTGTAATAGGAATGTGTGTGACAGGTCCTCTTTATGAAGAGATGCAGGGTCAATAAGACCCCGCATCTCTCCTCCAGGCTGGAAAGCATGATATTGTTCCAAAAAAATCACCAATCTCATGCTGACAGCCAAGATCACGGCTTGGTTAACATACGGGAACACAGCATGATGTCATAACGTTGTGCCCGCGCCTCCGACGGTCATAGAGATGACTGATGACCATCTGGTCACCAGTCATCTCCAAATCGTTCTCCGAACCCCAGATGGCACGGGAGAGCCCGGAGAAGCACCGGATGGCGGCAAGAGGGGGGGGGGGAACGTCCCCTCCCCCCGCCTATAAGAACGATCAAGCGGCGGAACTGCCACTATGATCGTTTTTATTGTGCACAGAATCGCCGGCTGAAAAGAATGATATCTGAATGATGCCTGCAACTGCAGGCATCATTCAGATGTCACCGCCCAAAGCCAAGGATGTCATTTGATGGTGGGCGGTAGGAAACTGGTTAATATTTTTAAAAAAGGTAATTTTTCTTCTTCATTGATGTACACTGATGAGACTGCACTGATGGGCACCGATAAGGTGGCATGGGTGGGCACTGAGAGGTGGCATTGCTATTTGGCACTGGTGGGCAGTGAGAAGTGGCACTGCTAGGTGGCAATGATAGTTGGCAGTGATGGGCACTGATAGGCACTGGCAGCACTGCTAGGTGCCACTGATTGGCACCAGTGGTGGGCATTGATAGGTGGCACTGGCAGGGGCTACTAATTGTCACAGATGATGCAGAATTGCCTCTTCCTCTTCGGGCCCCATTTCCCTTGCACATAAGCCGGTGATTCCCTTTTTTTTATGCTCACGCTGTCAGCACAAGGAGAAAACGAAAACCATTACCCAGCTTTTGTTTACATCACGTGATCAGCTGTCATTTGCTGACAGCTGATCACATGGTAAAGGGCAGGGATCGGCCCCTTACTCGGATCTGTCATCACCCGAGTCTCAGTGACTCTGTGACCACAGCGCGCGCGCAAAGGGGAGGACGTATATTGACGGACTCCCGTCAATTGAGGACCATGCTGTGGCCGTCGATCAGTTATAGCGCTGATCTCAAGTGATTAAAGAGGGTCAAAATGGGCCATTGACATGCATCACAATTCAACTTAGGAATGAGTCTTTGAAAAGTTAAACTAAATAATTTGGCCACTTTATCCTTCCAAATAATTCACTTCCTGTCACATAGCCACACAGGAAGTGAGGGAAAATCCCTAACAATGTCTTTCCTTGGGGACACACAGGTCAGTCTAAATACTTTCCCCATTATGCACATTGCACTCGAGCATATTGCGGGGTACACCACAAATTATTATTAGGTAGTTTGGACTGTGGGGTTTATTTACTAAAGGCAAATCTACTTTGCACTACAAGTGCACTTGCTGTATATCTGAGGGGGACATGCAAGCCAAAAAAAAACATCTTTGCTTTTAAAATGATTTTAACATCCAATCACCAGTACTTTCCCTCAGATTTTCAGCAGCTACACTTTTACTGCAGAGTGGATCTGTCTTTACTAAACCCCAAACTACCCAATGATTTGGGGTGTGCACAACAAAGTGCTAGAGTGCAATTTGCTTAATGGGGATACTAGTTAGATTGATCTGTGTGTCCCCAAGAAAAGCCATTGGTAGGGTTTTACCTTCACTTCCTGTTTAGCTGTGTGACAGAAAGTGAAGCCAATGTTAAGAAGAGGAGACAAAGGCCAAACTACAAAAAAAAATATTAAAAAAAACCCCCACACACGCAGGGGTTCTAACACTTACTTTGTTTCCCTCAAAATGCCCACAATTAGAATTGTATGGCCGTGAGCTATTTTTAAGTGCAGTGCTCTAAATCAGTGCTTCTCAAGTACCCCCAACAGGCCATGTTTGCAGGTTTTCCTTCATCTTGCACATGTGCTTTAAATCACAGTCAATGGTTTTGATTTTTGGACAGCAATTCTCGATAAGCTAAATTCACAAAACATGTCCTGTTGGGGGTACTTGAGGACTGAGGCTGAGAACCACTGCAGTAAAAAAGGAAAATTGAATACTTACCTGTGTATTTTTCATTTCCAGGTGACGCTCCATGGCAGCACACAATACAATCCCTGCATATACTACCATGAAGGCACCAGATTAGACAAATCACACCTGTTTTGTTTTGACATGCCAATCAGCTGTCACATTTGTTGCAAAGAAAACACAAAACAAACATCAAAACTTTCCATCTAATTTTATTGTTCAACAAAACAAAAGGGAAGGCAAAATAAAAAACATGGTCAATTTGAAACAGTTACAGACTCAACATCTTGAGCAATTTTTGGCCAAAAAAATGCAGCAGACAATTAAATCAAAGTGAACAAACAACACACATTAACAACATCAGAATTATTTCAGGGGAACATATCTCCCCCACACCAAAAATATACAATCCACAGAAGTTAACCAATCACTTGTTTTGCAAAGACATAACAAATAAAATACATGTGTTACAAACTCGATAAGGACACCAACATGTACATTTTGCCCCCCACACACACACTTGCCTCTTCTCAAGGCAAGCGACGAATGCTCTGTGAGCTTTATATAACATATGTTTGTGTGCTAATGAGGCAATTGAAAACACACGCACAGTCCATGAAACACCCAAAATGCAAGTTCTCCCAATGTAGAGACTGAAATTCAAAGTGGCTACACCTGTTAAGGATGTCCTTCAATTTCTAACCAATAAAAACACTCTGAGTGAGCATGCCCAGAAATATCCAGGCGCTGTTCACACACAAAAAGCACGCCAAAAAAAACTAACTGGCTGGGCATGTGCAGAACAACACAAATGCAGCTAGCAAAAAATAACCCCCCCCCTCCCCCCGTCCAAAATTAAGCACATCATCCAGCATGCTACAAAATTAGAGATGGGACAATCACCCCTCCCCCCCACCAACAAATCCCATTGCAGTCTATGGGAACTGACTTGTTAATTTTGCTAGTCCCCACTTGGCTGGCTTATCTTCTAGTTATTGGCCTTAAAATGGGGGCCCAGGTCCCACCCTAAGGGATATATATCAATGTCACCAAATTGGAAAACACCAAAAACAAAACAAGGAGAAGTGCCTTTAAATATGCCAAATTGCTTAAGGGCCATTTCACACCACATGCAGTGCATTGCGTTTTTTATGCATCCAAAATGCATGGAAAGTTGGTTATATGGTTCTAAATGGCAGTGTTTGTTCCAGTGCGTTCCAGTTCCACCAAAAAAGTAGAACATGCTGCATTTTACCTGCACTGGACTGTACTGGAACGCATCAAAGCGCATCATAAACGCACTGGAACGCACAGGAACACACCTAAATGCACCAAAAATGCACTGGAACACACTTGTCCTTATCTATGGTTAATAAAAAAGAGGGCTGAAAAAAAAGCACTGGACTGCATCAAAAACTTACCAAAAATGCACTGGAACGCATGAAAAACGTGCATGCAGAAAAGCACCTGGAACGCATCCGGATTGCGTTTCTATGGTGTGAACTGGTCCTAGTTCACACTATAGAAACGCAGTCTGGGTGCGTTCCAGGTGCTTTTCTGCATGCGCGTTTTTGACACATTCCAGTGCATTTTTGAGGCGTTTTTGATGCATTCCAGTGTTTTTTTCCCCCTCTTTTCACTTAGGACAAGTGTGTTGCAGTGCGTCTTTGGTGCATTTAGGTGCGTTGCGGTGCATTCCAGTGCATTTTTGGTACGTTCCGTTGCGTTTTTGATGTGTTTTACTGGGGTCCAGTACAGTTTTGTACCTAAAAAATGCAGCATGACCAATTATTTTTTGGCTTTCTGAAATGCACTGGAACGGACTGCAGTGGTGTGAACTATGCCATTGGCATTAATGTGATCAACTTTCTTTGCGTTTTTCAGGCTTCAAAAAAACGCACTGCACTGCATACGGTGTGAACTGGCCCTAAATATCATCCCCGGGGGGTGTCTATAGTATACCTGTAAAGTAGCACATGTTTTCCATGTTTATAACAGTTGGAGAGAAAAATGACATTTCTAAAGTAAAATAATAGTCATTTAACCACTTCAGCCCTGGAAGAATTTACCCCCTTCCTGACCAGAGCACTTTTTGCGATGCAGCACTGCGTCGCTTTAACTGACAATTGCGCGGTCGTGCGACGTTGAACCTAACCAAAATTGACGTCCTTTTTCCCCCACAAATAGAGCTTTCTTTTGGTGGTATTTGATCACCTCTGCGGTTTTTATTTTTTGTGCTATAAACAAAAGAAGAGCGACATATTTGAAAAAAATGCAATATTTTTTACTTTTTGATTTAATAAATATCACAATTTTTTTTTTTAAAACAATTTTTTTTCTAAGTTTAGACCGATACGTATTCTACATATTTTTGGTAATTTTTTTTTGCAATAAGCGTATATTGATTGGTTTGCGCAAAAGTTATAGTGTCTACATAATAGGGGATAGATTTATGGCATTTTTATTTTTTTTATTTTTTTTACTAGTAATAGCGGCGATCTGCGATTTTTATTGTGACCGTGACATTGCGGCAGACACATCGGACACTATTGGCGCGTTTTTGGGACCATTCACATTTATACAGCGATTAGCGCTATAAAACTGCACTAATTACTGTGTAAATGTGACTGGCAGGGAAAGGGTTAACACTAGGGGCGATCAAGGGGTTAATATGTTCCCTATTGAGTGATTGTAACTGTAGGGGGAGGGGACTCACAAGGGGAGGAGACCGATCTGTGTTCCTCTGTACTGGGAACACACATCGGTCTCCTCACCTCTGACAGGAGGTGGATCTGTGTGTTTACACACACAGATCCACACTTCTGCCGTGATCGTGGGCAATCGCGGGTGCCCAGCGGACATCGCGACCGCCGGGCACACTCACCGGGTCACGAGCGTTGCGCGCGCCCCATAGACGGCCGGGAAAAAAGGACGTCATATGACGTCCGCCCGGAGGGAGGGAGGGTTCCTGCCGGCGTCATATGTCTATGACCCGGTAGGAAGTGGTTAAAAGTTCTTGCGGCTCTAATGTATTGCTGGTTCCCGTCAATACAGATAAAAGTCATTGAAAGTCTTTGCTAACCAAAAAAAAAATGCGTGGGTGTTCCCCCAAATTCCATAACCAGGCCCTTCAGGTCTGGAATGGATATTAAGGGGAACCCCGCTGCAAATTAAAAAAAAAAAATTACGTGGGGTTCCCCCCAAATATCCAAACCAGGCCCTTCAGATCTGGCATGGATTTTAAGGGAAACTCCACCCCAAATTTTTTTAAAAAATGGCGTGGAGTCCCCCTAAAAATCCACACCAGACCCTTATCCGAGCACATAACCTGGCCGGCCGCAGGGGAAGAGGGGGGGACGAGAGAGCGGCCCCCCCTCCCTCCTGAATCGTACCAGGCCACATGCCCTCAACATGGGGAGGATGTCCCCATGTTGATGGGGACAAGGGCCTCATCCCCACAACCCTTGCCCGGTGGTTGTGGGGGTCTGCGGGCGGGGGGCTTATCGGAATCTGGAAGACCCCTTTAACAAAGGGGACCCCCAGATCCCGCCCCCCCTGTGTGAAATGTTAATGGGGTACAAATGTACCCCTACCATTTCACAAGGAAAGTGTCAAAATGTAAAAAATGACAAGAGCCGGTTTTTGACAATTCCTTTATTAATGTCTTTTCTTTTCTTCCATCTTCTTCCTTCTTCTTCCATCTTCTTCTTCCATCTTCTTCTTTTCTCCATTCGGGTTTCTTCCTCCATCTTCCTCTTCATCTTTATCTTCATCTTCCTTCTTCCTTCGGTCTTCTCGTCCGCATCTTGCTCCGGCGTCTTCCCTTCTTCTTTCTTCTCCGGCAGCTCCGTTTGAATTGGAGGTTCCCACTGTGTGATGCTTCAGTTCACCTCTGGGTCCGCTTACACCCGGTGAGCCCGCCCCCCTCTGACGCACATGGATTTCACGGGGACTTTCCCCGTGGTGACAGAGGGGGGCGGAGCCACCGGGTGTAAGCGGACCAAGTGGAGAACTGAAGCGGCGCACAGCGGGAACCTCCAATTCAAACGGAGCGGCCGGAGAAGAAAGAAGAAGGGAAGACGCCGGAGCAAGATGCCGGACGAGAAGACCGAAGGAAGAAGAAGATGAAGATGAAGAGGAAGATGAAGAGGAAGATGAAGATGGAGGAAGAAACCCGAATGGAGAAAAGAAGAAGATGGAAGAAGAAGATGGAAGAAGAAGGAAGAAGATGGAAGAAAAGAAAAGACATTAATAAAGGAATTGTCAAAAACCGGCTCTTGTCATTTTTTACATTTTGACACTTTCCTTGTGAAATGGTAGGGGTACATTTGTACCCCATTACCATTTCACACAGGGGGGGCCGGGATCTGGGGGTCCCCTTTGTTAAAGGGGTCTTCCAGATTCCAATAAGCCCCCCATCCGCAGACCCCCACAACCACCGGGCAAGGGTTGTGGGGATGAGGCCCTTGTCCCCATCAACATGGGGACATCCTCCCCATGTTGAGGGCATGTGGCCTGGTACGGTTCAGGAGGGAGGGGGGGCCGCTCTCGTTCCCCCCTCTTCCCCTGCGGCCGGCCAGGTTATGTGCTCGGATAAGGGTCTGGTGTGGATTTTTGGGGGAACTCCACGCCATTTTTTTATAAAATTTGGGGTGGAGTTCCCCTTAAAATCCATGCCAGATCTGAAGGGCCTGGTTTGGATATTTGGGGGGAACCCGCACGTCATTTTTTTTTAAATTTGCAGCGGGGTTCCCCTTAATATCCATTCCAGACCTGAAGGGCCTGGTTATGGAATTTGGGGGACCCCCACGCTTTTTTTTTTTTGGTTAGCAATGACTTTCTATGACTTTTCTCTATATTGCCGGGAGCCGACAATTCATTACAGCTGCGGCTGCTTTTAAATGTTTTTTTTTTCCTTTAGAAATGTCATTTTGCTGGTGCACTGTGAAGTTCAGAGCTGCGCCTGTTCAACTTATGCAAATTGAGTTACGTGACTTGACATTTACTAAGATTTTGCCGGCGCAGTGTCCCGGCGCATTTAAACCATTGAAATTCCCGTGCTGAGCTCAAAAAAACCTCCCGCAGCTCTAATCGTACTTGCCGGCGCAGCGGGCTGGTTTTGAAAAAGTTACTTTATCACTCAATTTTGGGCATATTAGTTATTTGGGCAGGTGTCCCTACACTTCCTCACATCACCCCATGTCACCCCCAATATTTTCTCACTTCCAGCTTCTTTATATTTAGATTTTAACATGCCCTGCGCCAGGTCCATAGTAGCGCACTGAGCGCCTCCTCCCGGGCGCAGAGAACACTATAGTAAATGGGAAATAGGGCTGCGATACCGGCGCTAATGTTTTGTAAATACCAAAACAGCCATTGCGCACGCAGATGCACCAATACTCATGGCGCAAACGTTTGGTAAATCAGCCCCACAATGTGCGTCCAGAAAAAAACGAATTCAAATATGTTCTGGGGAGCTCATGAAGAGTGCCTACGATATTCTTTAGAATGCCATTGTGCCTCTACCCAACAAATGTCTGAGCAGGCAACAGATTCAGGTAGCTTCTAGAAACAGGTACATGTATCTGAGCCAAATACCACAAGCAGTGGAGCACTGAGACGGGCAAGCCCTTTCTGACACTCCATCCCAAGTCCATCCCTACTGCTGCATCTGTCTCTAAGACTGCTGCAGTGGTGGAGGAATGTGGCTGGGTGGGTGGAGCTTGACGAGGAAGCTGACATACTAGTTTCCAGATGGGTCAGCAACATTTGTGATTGACAGCAGGCAGTCAGTGCATCCAAATCCAACAGACAGCCTGCTATTGGTTACAGAATCTGTACAGTGCCTGCTGTCAATCATAAGGAGAGAGCAGACCTAATAGGAAACTAGTGTCTCAGTTTCTCCATTAGGCTTCGTCCACCGTCAGTGTCACTGTTTGCTGGGAGGCTGTCAGCTGTAAAGTCATCCTTAACCACCAGTGGCAGGTGGAGAAGGGGGGGGGGGTAGAGGCTACAAATATGCCGCCTGCAGGTACAGGTAGTCTGTATGCCAACTTACAGTTGGTCTTAATTACCTCCAGTTTTAGTAATTATTTTTGAATTTCTTGTAGTAATAATGCAATTTTTTAAAAGTAGCACTATTAACAACTACCTGAATTGGCCATGCATATCAGTAAAGCAATTGAAATGGGTGGCAGAGGTTTTTGAATGTGGCGCACAACATTTTACAGGGCCATACTGCCAGAAAAGTGTTGTTAGGGCTTTATTGAATTTCCCTGATTGTGTTATTAATATGGCTCAATAAAAAGTCTGGCTGCTACAGTACACTGCGATATTCCATAATAGAATACCTAACAGTATTTCTCCAATTGTTTTTTTTTTTTTTTAACTCCTAGTGCTCAGCACTTTTTTCAGTAAACTTTTAATATTTTATAACAGGTACTTATATAGCTCCGCAAATTTAACACAGGGCTATACATATACATATTGTACATTCACATCAGTCCCTTCCCTCAAGGAGCTTACAATCTAAGGTCCCTAAGGCTGGCCATACATTATACAATTTTCCTGACACAGCATGACAGCATATACGTATGGGAAGGCTCCGCCTCCCTGCCCAATTCAGGACCGGTTATACTATAAAAGTAGGTCTCCTCCCTTCCTGCAGTATTCTCTTTTTTTTCCCTCACTGCTACAGGCGGTTATGCTACTGCTAGGAAGCAGGATTTTTATTTTTCCCCTCACCTTGCCGGACACTTCTGGCCAAGCCACACAGGTTCAAGCCTCTCCTGTGACGAAGCTCCCCGCTGTACAGGCAGACATGAACGCCTATATGGGGGAGACCTCGCCCCAACAAAAGATCCAAGAAAGAGGGGTGTAGGTATCTGGTCTAGGAGAGCCATTCATACCAAACTCGAGCAAACAAACGTGCTAAGGGCTGCCCACTTGCAAAATGGCGGCAGCGCGACTTCCGGGTACAGCAATATGGCGGAAACATGACTTCTGACGGCATACGAACCTACATGCGGACTTCCGGGTGAAGCAAGATGGTGGAAACATAACTTCCGGCGACATACAAGCTCACAGGCAGACTTCCGGGTGAGGCAAGATGGCGACCGAGGAACTTCCGGTCGCGAAGGACGCAGTGGGCTTCCCAGACCAACAGGCTCACAAAATAAATAAGCAGAACATGCTAGCTTACAGTGCGCAAGCCAAGGGAAGTACACCAGCAGAGACTTTCAGCGCTATAGCATTCGACCCAAGGTGAAGGTAGGAAACATGCATAATAAAGTGTCATATGTTAATGTAATGGCATATGAATTGAACCAAGACTATCTGTAAATTACAGAGTCAGCATGAGCTCTCCTAGAGACCAGCCACGTATCTTAAGGTGAGGGCAGGTAGGTATGTGTGTTTGTATGACACGTTTTAAAAGAGTGCACATACTGATTGGCTGTAAATCTGATTTCAGCCCGCAATTACCACATCACCCCTCCAAGAGCAAGGAGACACATCACAGACATGCCTCAAGCTCTGAGAGGTCAACAACACACTCTAAGGCCCGCGATAAGAGCAGGCACAGAGCAGAAGATACACAGCAGAGAGACAAATCCAGAGAGGATCTCTGTGTAGGATGTGGACGAGTTGCCCTTTCGGGAAAAATTCTGTGTAAGGCTTGTTTGTGAGAGGCAGCAACGGACAAGGAGGCCGAGAAGGCCGAAATGATCCGGATAATTAAACAGACGGTCAAAGAATCTGTACATGATTCAAAACCAACAACTAGCAAAAAGAGAGCCAGTGAGGGTCGAGATGCGACCCAAAGAGCAGGAGACCCATCCTCAGGGCCCAGTTCCAAAGAAGAGTCCCGAAAGGAAGATACAAAGCTAAGCTTCAGATACTCTGCAGTACAACCGTTAATAAAAGCGGAAGGTAATAGTACAGCGCTACATATAGGCCAGTAAAAACTGGACTGTAACTCAAATGTGACCATAAATGGAAACACACAAAAAAGTGAGAAGGGGCAGGCTGAACGCCCTACCCAATATATATAAATGTCCACAATGATAAACAAAAACAAAAAAATTAAGAGTGTCCAAAACAGTGGGTAAATAACAAGGAATAGACATGTGCACTGCCAAAAAATTCGTTAGTTTTCGTTTTCGTTTCATTCGTTTTTTTTTTTTTTTCGTTTTTCGGGTCATTCGTTATGATCGCAATTCGTAAATTCGTAAATTTGTACATTCGTAAATTTATACATTCGTAAATTTGTACATTCGTAAATTTGTACATTCGTAAATTTATACATTCGTAAATTTGTACATTCGTAAATTTGTACATTCGTAAATTTGTACATTCGTAAATTTATACATTCGTAAATTCGTACATTCGTAAATTTATACATTCGTAAATTTATACATTCGTAATTTCGGAAATTTGGAAATTCGATATTTTCGAAAACCCGAAAATTTGAAAATCTGAAAAAATAACTATTAAATTATAGTTGTAATTTCCTTTCAAATTTGGCTGTTAGCGAACGTAACGAATACAAATTTATCTGAAGTTACGCATAACCTGAAATAACAAATGCCGCATCTAAACAAATGGAACGGAACAAATTAATAATAATAATAATAAAACGTTTTTATTATTATTATTGTTATTTATTATTATTATTAATTCATTACGTTCCATTCGTTTAGATACAGCATTCATTATGTCGGAAAACAATTCGTAACTTCGTTAAGTTCACTAACAGCCAAATTTGAAAGGAAATTACAATACCTATAATTGAATAGTTAGTAATAGTTAAGTTATTAGTTAATTATTATTTCAGATTTCCGAATTTACTAATTTACGATTGTACGAATGTACAAATTTACGAATGTACGAATATTCGGAAATTCGTAAATTCAAATTTACGAATTTCCGGATAGTTGTACATTCGTAAATTCGTGCATTGGTAAATTCGTATATTCGTAAATTCGTACATTCGTAAATTTGAATTTACGAATATTCGTTAAAATTCGTTAAATGAGTTTTCGTTAATTCGGATATTTCCGAATTAACGAATTTGTCGAAATTCGTTAAAAAACGAATTCGGAACGAAACGAATTGCACATGTCTAACAAGGAATGGATGTAAAACTTCTGGCACAATTCTTCACGTGGATGGTGACATTCATGTGTGCTTACCAGAAACGTTGGACCCGAATGTCATACGACAGCGGATCAATCGAGCTTGAGAGTATCTCCAACGGCTGCTCCACAGGAACGTCCCAGGATCTCTGATGGATGTAGAGGTATACCGGCTAGACGATCGGATGTCTTCAATCCTGGGTGGAAATGATGGATGCAGTACTTCTCGGGTCTCCAAAACCCCCAAGGCTGGAGATCCCACCTGAAGACTGGCACTCTGGATCCCGGTATTCAACCGGACGATGGAATATGATCAAACTTAAATGGAAAATACCCCGACAAGGGTATTGTAGAAGGACCAACTGGAGAAAACTGAAAAAACTTTTCCTCACCGATTTCATGCAAAGAGAAGAAAAAAATAGGGGGCTCCAATGGTGTAGGTCAAAAAAAATTGGGTTTTTAATCAGAAAAACACCAACATACAAAGATAAAAAGTGATCACAGTTCATATATTAAAAGACAACATGGGAAGCAAAATGCATAGCCCACGGGCTATGCATTTTGCTTCCCATGTTGTCTTTTAATATATGAACTGTGATCACTTTTTATCTTTGTATGTTGGTGTTTTTCTGATTAAAAACCCAATTTTTTTTGACCTACACCATTGGAGCCCCCTATTTTTTTCTTCTCTTTGCATGAAATCGGTGAGGAAAAGTTTTTTCAGTTTTCTCCAGTTGGTCCTTCTACAATACCCTTGTCGGGGTATTTTCCATTTAAGTTTGATCGTATTCCATCGTCCGGTTGAATACCGGGATCCAGAGTGCCAGTCTTCTGGTGGGATCTCCAGCCTTGGGGGTTTTGGAGACCCGAGAAGTACTGCATCCATCAGTTCCACCCAGGATTGAAGACATCCGATCGTCTAGCCGGTATACCTCTACATCCATCAGAGATCCGGGGACATTCCTGTGGAGCAGCCATTGGAGATACTCTCAAGCTCGATTGATCCGCTGTCGTATGACATTCGGGTCCAACGTTTCTGGTAAGCACACATGAATGTCACCATCCACGTGAAGAATTGTGCCAGAAGTTTTACATCCATTCCTTGTTATTTACCCACTGTTTTGGACACTCTTAATTTTTTTGTTTTTGTTTATCATTGTGGACATTTTATATATATTGGGTAGGGCGTTCAGCCTGCCCCTTCTCACTTTTTTGTGTGTTTCCATTTATGGTCACATTTGAGTTACATATATAAAAAACAGTATCATATAAAACTTATTAAAAAGTTCAGAATAAAACTGCAGCAGCGCTACGAACAAAAGTTCAAATGTGCGTCTTCTATAACAATCGCTTATATAGGTGATGAAGTAGTGAATGGTGAATCTAGTTGTATTAAATCCAATTCTTATTCTTAGTGCTCCTTTCACCAGTAGTGTATTTCACCGCGTGGGGGGATTTTTGAAAGTCCCCTTCAGGGGGCGCACTCACCAGATAGAGGATAAATGAAAGCCTAGATAAACATTCCTCCTTCAGCGATGATACAATTAAATTTTCATTTTCTTCTCCACCATAGACTTTATGCGATAACACAGGTATATGTAAGGGTAAATAAATAGCTCCACATAGGGTAATATTGTAAAACCAATTTATTGAAAAAACAGACCCTTTGGTTCCCCCCTTTCAAAATCTGCGTACCACAATGAAAATATATACAGGCACTTGAAATTGGAACAAAACGAGCGCTTCAGCGCTAGAAACTTGCCACTGATGAACGCTGGACGTCAGATCCTCTCAGCGTCTCCTGTTTGGCAGGTCCTGGAACCCATCCGCGTCACTTCCGGTTTGCTGAACTGTGTTGGTCACGCCCTGACGTTTCGTCACTTCCTGACTTCTTCTGAGGACGTGACCAACCGGAATTTGTACAGTGTCAGGTTCCGCCCCCCGGCTGGACGTTCAGAGCACGCTCTGCGCGCCTGCGACGTCGCGCATGCGCGCTGAGCAAGTCTGTGTCTATGCCCTGATGTGGGCGGAAGTTCTACCAGGCGCAGCTCGATATGCCTCACTCTGATTGGCATATGCATTCGGGCTGCGTCCTGATTGGCTACTTTGCTTCTATATGTCGGGCTCAGCAATGCCGAGCCGACGTAAATACAAAAGGGACCTTGATTGTTGGTTGTGAGGGGTGATCACGGATACACCGCCTCATACCGCCATGCAGTCATTCCTGCAGCTAACACCTATGCCCTGGAGCTATAAGGGCCTGTTTTGGTTACAGTGTACAGCCCACATTGCCCCCGGTGGTCAGAATTTTTTATTATTGTTGTTTATATTCTAATTCCGGGTTTTATGCTATGTGATGTGTACATATATATCTGCTGAGCGTATCAAGAATGCGCTGTATTGCCTGCAATAATTTACAACCCAATCAGATAGCGTTTCAACTATCTAGTAAACCATAAATACATACATAAATAAATAAATAAATGAATATGTGTGGCAATCGATTGCTTCTGCTTGTAGGACATATTCTGGGTCTGTAAAACTTATTTATAAGTAGGTACGCATACCCATAATTACATTAATATGCTACTTGAAAGGTTCATTTATGAAACATCACTGATAAGATTCCACCAGTAATAATTGATAAAATTTCTTGCCTATAAAATTCATCAATAAAATCCGTCAGTAAAATCTTCAAAAGAACAACCCAATTCAAAACATCCATAATAAATGGTATTGTCAACCAATGTAAAACCAACATAAAACACACATAAAATCCCACCTCTGAAAATGATTCGCAATAATTAGGGATTATGGGTTATATAAATGACATGGTGTCAAATCACCTCTCAGCAAGAATCTTTCTCGCGTGGTGTGTGGGCAATGAATTGATGAACCAGTCAGTGGAAATGGTTAAAAACTACAGACTAGAAATTAAAGATGAGAAATTGAAGATAAAAATTAAAGATCAACCCACCGAAATAATCAAGTAAGATACCAAGTAAAAATTACTAAGTAAAAATTACTAATAAAAGTGCTAATAAAAGTACTCATAAAAATTGCTGAAAACAGGGGTAGAGGTCCTGTGTGTATATTCATGGCGCTTTAGTAATGTGTCGTACTAATATTCATCATGCTTAATGTCTATGAATCACTGATAAAACAATTAATGTGTAATTCTATGTTCAAACCTTTGGGCGCTAAAACTTCGGTTAAAAAAATCCATTTTGTTTCTTTTTTAGAAAGTTCACGCACCCTGTGTGAACCCCTCCAGTGTGGTTCCAAGCTTTCAATACCCCAGAATTGAAGGCCTGAGGGGTCCTGGTTATGCTTGAGTTTGAAGTGTAGTGATACATTATGGTCCTTATAGCCTATCTTTATGTTATTCACGTGTTCAGCTATTCGGATGCGCAAAAGTCTTTTAGTGCGCCCTATATACAGGAGCCCACACGGACATTTTAGAGCATAGACCACGAAGCTGCTATTGCACGTAATAAACTGCTCGATGTCAAATTGTTTCTGATTGGAAGGAGAGATGAAGTTTTCTAGACCCCTAATGGGTCGTGTCACTTCCTTACATGCTCTGCACCTTCTACAGGCAAAAAAACAGTTTTTGTTCCAGAACGTCTGAGGTTTGCTGGGAGGGTCCAGTATTTTCTTCACCACCCGATCTCCGTGATTGGGAGCCTTCCGGTATATAAATTGAGGTTTAGGGGGGAGCACTGGACCCAATTTTTTATCCAAAAGTAAAATGTGCCAGTGTTTTGTAAAAATGTCTTTTACCTCCTTGAATTGACTATGGAATTGCGAAATAAAGCCCCATTCTTTTGAGTTGGTGCCCCCTGTTGCTGGTTTGGGTTTATTCAGTAGGCACATTTCCCTAGGCATTTGTTCGATTTCCTCAACAATTTTCTTTAAGGGTTGCGGAGCATAGCCCTTAGCTATGAATCTGTCAGATAAGACTTTTGCTTGCGTAAGAAAGTTCTCGTTATCTGAGCAATTCCGTTTTACGCGCATAATCTGTCCTTTAGGAATATTCCTTAGCCACTGTGGGTGGTGTCCACTCGTAATAGGTAAATAGCTGTTTCTGTCTGTCGCTTTAAAAAACACCTTGGTACCAAATCCTGTGTTTTGGCGAACCACAGTTACATCCAGGAAGTTTATCGTCTCACTGCTCCACTCAGAGGTTAGTTTAATGTTATTGTTATTGGTGTTTAGGGTTTTTAAGAAAGTTAGTAGTGATTCTTCTGAGCCAGCCCAAATTAAAAACATATCATCGATAAAACGTTTATAAAAAATGAGCTCAGCTCTTCTGTCTTTAAAAATCATCTTATCTTCCCATTCTGCCATGAACAAATTTGCAATACTAGGAGCAAATTTGGCCCCCATTGCGACTGCCCTCTGTTGCAGATAAAATTTACTGTCGTACCAGAAATAGTTGTGAGATAAGCAGAAGTCTAGGGCATGGCCGATGAATACTTTCTGGTTGTGCGGGAGGATACATCCGAGGTTACCAACAAAACTTCCTGGTCGTGTCTTAACGAAATGTTTTGTAGACAATTTAGGAAGTCCTTTGTATCTGTCATGGAAACCCTGTCAGGAACAGACGCCCTGGACTTCCTGGTTCCCGCCCCCGCAGGTGACGCCCGAAGGGCTATTTAAACTCCTCACTTGCAGACAGTCCCTGCTGTCTGCTCTACAGCGTTTATCCCAAGTGACCTGATCTGCCTTGTTTACCTGTATCTGATCCGGCTTCCTGTGACCCTCCTGCTATCTGCCTGTACCTGACCATCGGCCTGTTTTCTGACTTCGGTATTGCCTGATCCTTTTGTGCCTCGCTGCCTGCCAGTTTACCCGACCCCGGCTTGTCTGACGATCCTGCCTGACCTTGGCTCTTGTTCACCTGCTGCTGCCTAGTGGTTCCAGTTTACCTGCTGTGCCTCCCGGTCCGGGTCATCTGCTGAGTTCCTGGTTCCTGTCTGCTCATCTGCTGGTTCCTGTCTGCTCATCTGCTGGTTCCTGTCTGCTCATCTGCTGGTTCCTGTTCACCTGCTGCTGCCCAGTGGTTCCAGTCTACCTGCTGTGCCTCCCGGTCCGGGTCATCTGCTGAGTTCCTGGTTCCTGTCCACTCACCTGCTGCAGTTCCTGGTTCCTGTCTGCTCATCTGCTGGTTCCTGTCTGCTCATCTGCTGGTTCCTGTTCATCTGCTGCTGCCCAGTGGTTCCAGTCTACCTGCTGTGCCTCCCGGTCCAGGTCATCTTCTGAGTTCCTGGTTCCTGTCTACTCACCTGCTGTAGTTCCTGGTTCCTGTCCACTCACCTGCTGTAGTTCCTGGTTCCTGCCTCCTCACCTGCTGGTTCCTGATCACCTGCGGTAGTTCTTGATCCTGCCAGGCACTCGTACCCCTTCCACCTCCGTGCTTCCTGTTATACCACCAGGGGCCGCCGGTGGGAGCCGTAAGGGAGGCCTCCCTCTGCTAACCGGGCTCGTCACCGTCAGGTACGTGACAGTAGCAGACAGCCATGTCTGAGCCCGAGCAGGGAGCCTCACCTATGGAGGAACTATGCCGACACCTGGCGGGACTGACCGAGGCCGTTAAGAGCCTCCAGCAAGGCTACACTCACCTGGAAGGACAAGTGCGGGCCCTCACCAACCCCGATGGAGCTCAAGGGGGTCCACGTGCCTCCACTTCTTCCGCCGGGGCAGGAGCTGCGCCCACGGTGGTCATGCTTCCCCCTGAACCCAGGGTCCCTACACCCGAAAGATTCTCCGGGGACCGGAGCAAGTTCAGGGCTTTCCGGAACTCTTGTGAGTTGTACTTTGCCTTACAGCCCCGCACCTTTTCCTTAGAAGCTACCAAGGTGGGCTTTGTAATTTCGCTGCTTTCCGGAGACCCACAGAACTGGGCCCACCGCCTGCTAGAACGCAAAGATGCGTCCTTGGACAGCCTTACACTTTTTTTTGACGCCATTGCCCAATTGTACGAGGACCCTCAGCTCTCGGTCACTGCAGAGAACGCCCTGCGGACCCTTCAGCAGGGACGCAGAGCAGCGGAAGACTATGTAGCTGAATTCAGGCGCTGGAGCGCAGACACCAGCTGGAATGACGCTGCCCTCCGTCACCAGTTTCGTATAGGCCTTTCTGACCCCCTGAAGGACGAACTGGCTAGGGTAGGAATACCAGAAAATTTGAACCTACTGATCGATCTGACAATTCAGATCGACCGACGCCTGAGGGAACGGAGGGTTGAGAGGGCCACGGGCTTCACCCGGCCGACCTGGATGCTTCCCCGGGTCCCCAGTCATCCGCACCCAGCTTCTGCAGCACCCTTGACCCCCTCGTACGATGCTCCTGAACCCATGCAGCTTGGGGTCCTCCGCCCTTCCCTTACTCCGGAGGAACGCCAACGCCGACGCGCGCACAACCTGTGCCTGTACTGCGGGGAGCCCGGTCACTTCGTTAGGAACTGTCCCCTGAAGTTCCGTAAGTGCTTGTCAGTATTCCCTGCTGTGATCAACCCTCAGACTAAATCCTCCTCTCACTTCGCTCTTTCTATCTCCCTGCAGCTCCCAGGAAGGACCCTGCAAGTCGTCGCAATTATTGACTCTGGGGCTTGTAGTTGCTTCATGGACTCAACTTTTGCCCGTACTCAACTTATTCCTCTACTTCCCAAGACCCATGGACTACGGGTTCACCTGGCTGATGGGTCCCTTATCAAGTCGGGGCCCGTGGTCGAAGAGACGGCTCCCCTACCTGTCACTGTCTTCTCCTCTACCGGGGTGCACCGAGAATATCTACGGCTGGATATTATCTCCTCTCCACTGTTCCCCATAATTCTCGGTATGCCCTGGCTACAAGCCCATAATCCTACCATTAACTGGGTCACGGGGGTGATCACGTTTCCTTCCTCCTACTGCCAACGGTCCTGTGGCTCACACAAACCCCCTGGGCCTGCCACCTTAATGTGTACCGACACTGAGGCCGGAATACGTCAGGCCATCCCTGACGCTTACCTGGACTTTCTCGATGTGTTTAGTAAACAGGGGGCAGAGACACTACCACCCCACTGAGCCTACGACTGCCCCATTGATCTACTTCCCGGAGCAGCTATTCCTTTCGGTAGGATTTTCCCTTTAACGGAGGTGGAACAGGGGGCCCTGAAGGACTACATCGATGAGAACCTTTTAAAGGGGTTCATTCGCCCCTCTACGTCGCCAGCAGGCGCAGGCATTTTCTTTGTAGAAAAGAAGGACCATACCCTCAGGCCATGTGTGGACTGCCATGAACTAAATAAGGTCACCATTAAAAATCATTATCCTCTTCCTCTGGTACCAGAGTTGTTCCAAAGATTGGGAGCTGCCGTTATTTTTACTAAGCTTGACCTCCGGGGAGCCTATAACCTGGTCCGAATCAAGGAGGGCGATGAGTGGAAAACCGCCTTCCGCTCCCGGTTCGGACATTTCGAATATTTAGTGATGCCCTTCGGGCTGTGCAATGCCCCTGCCACCTTCCAGTATTTAATTAATGATGTTCTTCGGGACTTTTTAGTTCTCTTTGTGATTGCTTATTTAGATGACATACTAATCTTCTCTTCCTCCCTTGACTCTCATCGCAGGCATGTCAGAAGTGTGTTAGACCGGCTTCGGCAGCATAAACTATATGCGAAGGCTGAGAAATGCGAGTTTGAGCGGGAGAGCATAGCATTTCTGGGATTAATCATCTCTGGCGAAGGCATCAGGATGGACCCACAGAAGATCACCGCAATCTTGGACTGGCCAGCGCCAGTGGATAAGAAGGGAATCCAACGGTTCGTTGGATTCGCCAACTTTTATCGTAAATTCATCCGGGGGTTCTCCGCCATCATTGCACCCATTACTCAGCTAACCAAGCAAGGTACCCGCTTCCACTGGTCCCCTGAGGCCCAAAAGGCCTTTGAGGATCTCAAAGGGCTCTTCACCTCTGCATCCATCTTAAAACACCCAGATTCCTCCCTACCATTTGTACTTGAGGTAGATGCTTCTGAGGTTGCAGTAGGGGCAATATTGTCACAGAGGCAAGGAACCAAGGCTTTGCTTCATCCGGTGGCTTTCTTTTCTCGCAAATTATCTGCGGCAGAAAAGAACTATGACGTGGGAGACCGGGAACTCTTGGCGATTAAGTCCGCCCTGGAAGAATGGAGGTACTTACTTGAAGGTGCTGCTCACCCGATCTTAGTATTCACCGACCATAAGAACTTAGAGTACCTGAAAACTGCAAAAAGACTAAAACCACGACAAGCCAGATGGGCCCTGTTTTTTTCCCGGTTCTCCTTCCATGTGACATACCGCCCCGGTGCCAAGAACACTAAACCTGACGCCTTGTCCCGAATGTTTCATGGATCCAAAGAACTCTCCTCACCCGATACAATCCTCGCTCCTGGGAATTTTCTCCTACTTCAGGAGGACCTACTCTCCCGGATCAGACAAGCCACCACTAGACAGGAACCCTCTCCTGAACTGGATCTGCAAACCAAGGATGGATTATTCTGGCACCAAGACAGGATATTCATACCAGAAGAACTAAAGATAACCGTGCTAGAGCTCTGCCACGATCATGCCCTTGCTGGGCACTTTGGCGTGGCTAAGACCACTGAGTTGGTACAACGTACCTTCTGGTGGCCTCGACTACGCGAGGATTGCAGGAGGTTCGTGGAGTCCTGTACTACATGTACCCGGAATAAAGGGTCCAGATCCAAAGCCTGGGGACTACTGAAGCCCTTACCCGTTCCAGAGAGACCGTGGAAAATGCTTTCTATCGACTTCATAGTTGAACTCCCCCCGGCTGAGAATCACACCACCATCTTTGTGATTGTGGACCGTCTGTCCAAGATGGCACATTTTGTTCCTATGAGAGGGACCCCCTCGGCCCCGGAAACTGCACAAATGTTCATTAAAGAAGTCGTCAGGCTCCACGGGGTACCTGCTAATATAGTCTCCGATCGGGGGGTACAATTTACCTCCCGGTTCTGGAGGTCCCTCTGCAAGACTCTGGGAATAGAGCTATCATTCTCTTCGGCTTACCACCCTCAAACCAACGGACAGACTGAGAGAACAAATCAGACCCTCGAGCAATATTTGCGTTGTTTCTCCTCCTTTGCTCAGAATGACTGGCTCTCCCTGCTTCCGCTAGCGGAGTTCTCCTACAATAACTCCATCCACTCCGCAACTAACCAGACCCCATTTTTTGCGAACTTCGGGTTTCACCCCACATTTCTGCCCAACTCTCTCCCTGAGTGCTCAGTGCCCGCAGTTCTGGAAAAAGTGAATTTCTTCTCCTCTAACAACCAGCTTCTACGCGAAGCCATGGCAAGAACTCAGGAGTATAACAAGACGGTCTACGACAGGAGGAGACGGGGTGAATTAGCGCTGGCACCGGGCGACCAAGTATGGCTTTCCACCATCAATCTAAGATTGGCTTGCCCGTCCAAGAAATTGGGCCCCAAGTTTCTAGGGCCTTTTCCTATCAAAAGGAAAATCAACGAGATGGCCTACGAGCTGGAGCTCCCCGACTCCCTGAGGGTCCACCCTGTTTTTCATGTTTCTCTATTGAAACCGTCAGTCTCCAACCCATTCCCAGGTCGGACCCCGACTCGCCCTGATCCCGTCATCATAGACGGGGAACAGGAATTCGAGGTAGAAGCTATTTTAGACGCACGAAGAAGAAATAGCCAGAGTCAATTTTTAATAAAATGGAAGGGTTACGGACCAGAGGAGAACTCCTGGGAACCCGAAGAGAACATTCACGCCAAAGACCTGATACAAGCCTTCAGGAGGTCTCACCCCGAGAAGTTTGCTCCTAGGGGCATCCGGAGGCTGCCCCTTGGGGGGGGGGCAATGTCATGGAAACCCTGTCAGGAACAGACGCCCTGGACTTCCTGGTTCCCGCCCCCGCAGGTGACGCCCGAAGGGCTATTTAAACTCCTCACTTGCAGACAGTCCCTGCTGTCTGCTCTACAGCGTTTATCCCAAGTGACCTGATCTGCCTTGTTTACCTGTATCTGATCCGGCTTCCTGTGACCCTCCTGCTATCTGCCTGTACCTGACCATCAGCCTGTTTTCTGACTTCGGTATTGCCTGATCCTTTTGTGCCTCGCTGCCTGCCAGTTTACCCGACCCCGGCTTGTCTGACGATCCTGCCTGACCTTGGCTCTTGTTCACCTGCTGCTGCCTAGTGGTTCCAGTTTACCTGCTGTGCCTCCCGGTCCGGGTCATCTGCTGAGTTCCTGGTTCCTGTCTGCTCATCTGCTGGTTCCTGTCTGCTCATCTGCTGGTTCCTGTCTGCTCATCTGCTGGTTCCTGTTCACCTGCTGCTGCCCAGTGGTTCCAGTCTACCTGCTGTGCCTCCCGGTCCGGGTCATCTGCTGAGTTCCTGGTTCCTGTCTACTCACCTGCTGCAGTTCCTGGTTCCTGTCTGCTCATCTGCTGGTTCCTGTCTGCTCATCTGCTGGTTCCTGTTCATCTGCTGCTGCCCAGTGGTTCCAGTCTACCTGCTGTGCCTCCCGGTCCGGGTCATCTTCTGAGTTCCTGGTTCCTGTCTACTCACCTGCTGTAGTTCCTGGTTCCTGTCCACTCACCTGCTGTAGTTCCTGGTTCCTGCCTCCTCACCTGCTGGTTCCTGATCACCTGCGGTAGTTCTTGATCCTGCCAGGCACTCGTACCCCTTCCACCTCCGTGCTTCCTGTTATACCACCAGGGGCCGCCGGTGGGAGCCGTAAGGGAGGCCTCCCTCTGCTAACCGGGCTCGTCACCGTCAGGTACGTGACAGTATCTTTCAAGTAAGCTTGCGTAATTGTCACACTCCTCTGTAAAAACATATCTAGATATTGTCCCAACCTCGCTGTGATGGAATCTATGCTATTTACAATAGGTCTAGGAGGTGGATTTGTTGAGTCCTTGTGGATCTTTGGCAGTGTGTAAATAGTTGGGATTTTATTACTGGTTGGTACCAAATATTGCCTTTCCTTGTCTGAAAGTACTCCTGATTTAGTGCCCATCTCGACTAGGGTGACAAGTTGATTCCTGAAAGCTTGTGTCGGATCCTTATCCAAAGCTTTGTACGTGTTGACATCCGATAACATCTCAAGGATCTGCGCATGATACATCTCTTTAGGGAGGATGACGACCCCGCCTCCTTTATCAGCTGGCCTAATGATGATGTCTTTTCTTTTCTCCAAAGCTACGATCCCATCCTGAATGTGTTTTAAACTTATGTTCTTTTTAGGTTCCAATTGGTGGAGGTCACGTATAATGAGGCCTTTAAATACCTCTACTTGATGGTTGGGGTTATTAAGGGGGTTGAATAATGATTTGTTTTTCAAGCCGCTATTAATGATGCCCCGAGAGTTCTCTGTAGTAGACACCTTCTGTGTGGTTAGTCCCACAAAATGCTTCTTGATGTTTAATTTCCTAATATATTTGTGTACATCAATATACACATTGAATTTGTTTAGGGGCTGTTTTAATCCACATTTGAGGCCCATATTTAAGATGTTTAGCTCCTTATGGGTCAGCTCCACTGGGCTTAAGTTAAATATACCGGTTATTGGTTGTTTCTCCTTCTTTTTTTGGATTTTCTTTCCGGCCCTACATCCTCTGGTTCTGTGTTCCTTTGTTGAGCATAATAGGTTTGTTCCCTGGACCATTGATACTGCGGATGAGGTTCTCTCCACTCTCGCTCTCTCTGATGTGCCGGGGGGTATTGGGGTTTCCCTCTGTGTGGGGGAAAGTCTCTGCCCCTTCTCTGGCCCCCCCCTCCTCTCCCTAAAAAAGGACGGGGTGGTTGGTAGTTATTTTGCTGTTCTAAGGGGTGAAATCTATTCTGCGTTGGCATTTGGAATGGTGTGTGTGGACGGTTATATTGTTGCTGATTGTATGCCTGATTATTCTTACCTCCTCCTCCTTTCGTTTTTTCTTTCGTTGGTGGGATAGGAGTGGAGAAATTTGCTGGCGTATCAAATACAATTTCGTCATCGCTTATAAAGCCCCGGACTCTGTCCATTAATGTGGTGATGGCCTGGTTTATAAGGGGTTCGGTTGGTTGTGGTTTTTCTGCTAAATTAATATTCCCTGGCAGAGTTTGTTGCCATGCATAAATACTATTAGTTTTGAAGTCACCCAAATCTGTATGGTATTTCTTGATTTTCTTTTTTTGTGTGTCTTTGTCCACTTTTTCTAGTCTTTTATTTGTTCTGGTGTTAAAATCGGTGATTGGTTGAGTGTCTTTGATTGGGTCTAGCTGTTGCTGTAGTGTATTAATTTTAGTTTCTAAAATATTCATTTTGCGTTTTTTTCTCTGTAGGATCAATTCTTGTAGTTTGAAGCCTACTCCATTAAAAAAGTCAAACCATTCTTGGATGGACCCTGGATCGTCTAAACCATCCTGGGGTACAACTTCCCATCTCAAACTTCTGATAATAATTTTATCTTTTATGTATTGCTCCAGGGTGCATATGTCCCACCATGTTCTGACCTGTTTTTCTAGAATGTTCCCCAACATTGCCATTGCTCCGTTATAGTTTACCTGGGTGGCCGTGGGTTCACTCTGTGAAAATATTGTATCTACATTAATGTTCCTATTGCTTAAAAATCTTAAAGCATCCATAGCTGCGGAGTAATGGGTAATGTAATATGTAAAAAGATACTAAAATAGTCTGGCCCTCCTTCCTAGTATCACTCTGCGCTTGTGGATGATATGCTGTAAGGATATAAACAATAGTAAAATATGTATAAATCAACAGCAGCTGCTAAAAATGAAATGTACATATATAAAAAACAGTATCATATAAAACTTATTAAAAAGTTCAGAATAAAACTGCAGCAGCGCTACGAACAAAAGTTCAAATGTGCGTCTTCTATAACAATCGCTTATATAGGTGATGAAGTAGTGAATGGTGAATCTAGTTGTATTAAATCCAATTCTTATTCTTAGTGCTCCTTTCACCAGTAGTGTATTTCACCGCGTGGGGGGATTTTTGAAAGTCCCCTTCAGGGGGCGCACTCACCAGATATAGGATAAATGAAAGCCTAGATAAACATTCCTCCTTCAGCAATGATACAATTAAATTTTAATTTTCTTCTCCACCATAGACTTCATGCGATAACACAGGTATATGTAAGGGTAAAGAAATAGCTCCACATAGGGTAATATTGTAAAGCCAATTTATTGAAAAAACAGACCCTTTGGTTCCCCCCTTACAAAATCTGCGTACCACAATGAAAATATATACAGGCTCTTGAAATTGGAACAAAACGAGCGCTTCAGCGCTAGAAACTTGCCACTGATGAATGCTGGACGTCAGATCCTCTCAGCGTCTCCTGGTTGGCAGGTCCTGGAACCCATCCGCGTCACTTCCGGTTTGCTGAACTGTGTTGGTCACGCCCTGACGTTGTATGTATTTATGGTTTACTAGATAGTTGAAACACTATCTGATTGGGTTGTAAATTATTGCAGGCAATACAGCGCATTCTTGATACGCTCAGCAGATATATATGTACACATCACATAGCATAAAACCCGGAATTAGAATATAAACAACAATAATAAAAAATTCTTACCACCGGGGGCAATGTGGGCTGTACACTGTAACCAAAACAGGCCCTTATAGCTCCAGGGCATAGGTGTTAGCTGCAGGAATGACTGCATGGCGGTATGAGGCGGTGTATCCGTGATCACCCCTCACAACCAACAATCAAGGTCCCTTTTGTATTTACGTCGGCTCGGCATCGCTGAGCCCGACATATAGAAGCAAAGTAGCCAATCAGGACGCAGCCCGAATGCATATGCCAATCAGAGTGAGGCATATCGAGCTGCGCCTGGTAGAACTTCCGCCCACATCAGGGCAAAGACACAGACTTGCTCAGCGCGCATGCGCAACGTCGCAGGCGCGCAGAGCGTGCTCTGAACGTCCAGCCGGGGGGCGGAACCTGACACTGTACAAATTCCGGTTGCCATGACGGTTGGTCACGCCCTCAGAAGAAGTCAGGAAGTGACGAAACGTCAGGGCGTGACCAACACAGTTCAGCAAACCGGAAGTGACGCGGATGCGTTCCAGGACCTGCCAAACAGGAGACGCTGAGAGGATCTGACGTCCAGCATTCATCAGTGGCAAGTTTCTAGCGCTGAAGCGCTCGTTTTGTTCCAATTTCAAGTGCCTGTATATATTTTCATTGTGGTACACAGATTTTGTAAGGGGGGAACCAAAGGGTCTGTTTTTTCAATAAATTGGTTTTACAATATTACCCTATGTGGAGCTATTTCTTTACCCTTACATATACCTGTGTTATCGCATGAAGTCTATGGTGGAGAAGAAAATGAAAATTTAATTGTATCATTGCTGAAGGAGGAATGTTTATCTAGGCTTTCATTTATCCTATATCTGGTGAGTGCGCCCCCTGAAGGGGACTTTCAAAAATCCCCCCACGCGGTGAAATACACTACTGGTGAAAGGAGCACTAAGAATAAGAATTGGATTTAATACAACTAGATTCACCATTCACTACTTCATCACCTATATAAGCGATTGTTATAGAAGACGCACATTTGAACTTTTGTTCGTAGCGCTGCTGCAGTTTTATTCTGAACTTTTTAATAAGTTTTATATGATACTGTTTTTTATATATGTACATTTCATTTTTAGCAGCTGCTGTTGATTTATACATATTTTACATTTGAGTTACAGTCCAGTTTTTACTGGCCTATATGTAGCGCTGTACTATTACCTTCCATTTTGTTTGAATTTGTCACATTCCAGCACAGCTGCTTCACCTCCCTCTATAGAGTTGTTATTATTTATGTGTTTTTTGGGTAGCGCATTTATTTCTTTTTATCACTGTTAATAAAAGCGGTAAGAGAGGCACTTCAGTGGGAGGAAGAGGTATCTCAACCCACTAAAGCAAGAAAATATTATCCCCAGTTGAAAAAGACAACATTGTCATTTCCTCTCATAGAAGAGGTAAGGGAGGTGATTCAAGATGAGTGGGAAAAGGTGGACAGGAAGGTGTCACCGTTTAATAGATTTAATCGTATGTATCCCTTTAAGACAGAAGATGTGCATGATCTGGAGACGCCTCCGCTGGTGGATGCAGGAATCATGAGACTTGCGCGTCACGTAACCCTCCCCATGGACGATGCAGTGTCGTTTAACCACTTGCCGACCGCGCCATGGACGAAAGACGTCTACAGCGCGGTCGAGTTATTCTGAGTGGACGTCCCAGGGACGTCCTCCCAAAATCTTGCTTCCGCGCGCCCCCAGGAAATGTCCGTGACCGCCGGGTCCTGAAGACCCGGCGCATCACGGATCACGGTAGATGGCCGCTAATCGCGGCCGTTTACCACGTGATCGCTCCGTCAAATGACGGAGCGATCACTTGTAAACAGACCGGCGTCATGTGATGACGCCGGTTCCTCCCTCCCCTCTCTGTACCGATCGGTACAGTGTGAGAGGAGAGGGGAGGGAGCGGATCATGTCAGCTCCCTCCCCCATGTCAGAACATGTTGTCAGGGTCACCTGTGGCCAGGTGACAGATGCACACCGTAGGGGGACAGGAGTGCACCGCGAGGTAGTGAACCCTATGGCTGGCTTCTGTGGATAGGAAACTGGGTGGTTGTGGAAAGCGGGACCAGAGGAGCACAACCGGGATCCCAACGGAAGCGAGAGCCAAGATTCCCCAGGGCGCGGAGTCTAAGACCCAGCTGGTCTTCTCCAGGGCCTCTAGTGGTGAGGATGTTACGCTGCAGGCTGGGACCAGGTCGCGGCCCCTGGAGTTTCCTAGCTCACGCCCCGTAGGATAAGGGGAAGCAGCAGCACACGATAGAGAGAACCGAATAACAAGCCGAAGGTCAGGGGCCACAAGCAGACAAGGATAACGAAGAACGAGCCGAAGGTCAAGGGTCACGAGCAGACAGGGATGGTCAGGGACAAGCCAATAACGTAACAGAGAGACAGACGTAGCACACGGCAGGCAGGAACCCAAACACACAATGCCTAACAAACACGTTGATCAGCAAAGCAGGCTTGCAGTGCACAGGTTAATATAGTGTTCTGTGATAGGGCCTGGGGTGGAGTCAGGCTGGGAGGAGATTATAAAGGAAGCCAGGTGAAAGGGCTCAGGCCTCTAAGATGAACACATGGGAAGGAAGGTAAGCTGACAGACAAACACTGCTGCATATCCATGACAGTACCCTCCCTCTTATGGGCCCTCCCCCGCCTGGACCCAGGCTTAAAGGGAAATCTCTGATGAAACCTTCTCAACAGATGAGGTGCAGCGACATCAGATGCAGCAATCCAAGACGCCTCCTCAGGACCAAAACCTCTCCAATGCACAAGGTACTGAAGAATGCCTCTGCAGAGCCGAGAATCCAGAACTTGTCTAACCTCATGCTTAAGATTATCCTCAGAGACCGAAAATGAGGTAGGGAGATGACAAGAAGATCTATTGAGGACCAAAGGCTCTCTAGGAATAAGCAAGGGCATGAGAGGATCAACAGGAATCTGAGGGGGGTCCCCTAGACCCTTAAAGGGGAACTGGTCATCTTGCACAGGACCATCAGACTGGGCAGATGTCAGTGGAACCCTGAAGTCAGGTTGGTTAGAAGGTGACATGTCGCAGGAGTCAAGCTGAATAGCTGAAGGACAAGCAGAATGTCCCGAACAAGAAAAAGTAGGAGGCTCACTGGGCATGGGCTGGACTGGCATAACTAGTACAGAGGCAGAGTGAATAGCTGAGTCAGGTGTAGCGACTACCTGAATCGCATCGCAAGACGTAGCGACTGCAGGACTTGTAGACAAGCTAGCCTGGCTGTGCGTCCAAGGGTGGTTAGGGACAGAGAAATGTAAATGGTTATGCAACCTGGAATGAATGACCGGCTCAGATTCACAGGGGGCAACCTTGGGTAGGCAGGACGAGGAACAGGAGGGACCCCAAGCCAGGATCTGTCCAGTAGTCCAGTCCACATGAGGAGAATGGAGCTGTAACCATGGGAGACCCAAAATTATAGGCGTTGAGGCCTTGGGTAAGATAAGGAAGGATATCCACTCCTGGTGGAGTGTCCCTACCGACATCTTAACAGGGAGGGTCTGGAAGCGGATAGGTCCCCCTGGGAGAACAGTACCATCAATCGCCAAGACCACCAATGGCGTGGTGAGGGGCAAAAGAGTAAGTCTCATGGACGATGCGATTTCCCAGTCCATGAAATTACCAGCGGCTCCGGAATCCAGATATGCTGAGACCGAATGAGAAGAAGCACCAACATGAAGGAACACAGAAAGCAGAAGACGAGAAGGGGAAGGTGATATTTCTGGGTCCAATACTCCACTTTCCAGATGAAGTGGACCCGAACGTTTTTCTGGACAAAGAGAGCAAGTGTCACGAAAATGACCTTTGCCCCCACAGTAAAGACACAGACCAAGAGTTCTGCGCCTAGCACGTTCCTCGGGGGATAGCCTGGTCCGACCCAGCTGCATGGGTTCCTCAGCTGGTAGGAGATGCTCTACGGGTCGAAGAGAGGGGAGCTCAGGCTGACTAAGAACCAAGGACTGCTGGCGTTGCTTTTCTAAGGTCCTCTCCTGAAAGCGAATATCGATCTGGTTACACAAGGAGATAACGCCGGCCAGATCAGTGGGGATGGTTCTTCCTGCTAATTCATCCTTCACTCTATCAGACAGGCCATGCAAAAAGGTTGCGACTAAGGCCTCATTGTTCCAGCTCAACTCAGCCGACAGTATGCGGAAATGAAGGGCATACTGTCCCACAGAAGCAGACTCTTGGCGGAGACGTAAAAGGGCGCTGGCCGCTGAAGAGACACGAGCCGGTTCTTCGAAGATATTCCGAAAAAGTTTCAAGAAGCCAGACAGGCTAGAAACCACTGGATCATTCAGTTCCCACAGAGGGGCTGCCCAGGCTAAAGCTTCACCAGAGAGGAGGGAAATGATATAGGCTACCTTAGCCCGATCAGACAGGAAGTTTTGGGGCTGGAGCTCAAAATGAATCGTGCATTGGCTAAGGAACCCCCTGCAAGCCTTGGAGTCCCCAGAGAAACGGGACGGAGCTGGCAGTTGTAGTGAGTGTGTGGCTGCGACTGGTGCAATAGGTGCAGCCGCTGATTGTATTTGAGGTTGCGGATTCAGGGTTCCCAAGGAGGCCTGAAGCTGCTCGAAGCGAGAAGCCAGATCCTGGAGGAATCGCATCACCTGAGTCTGATTCGATTCCTGGGTTTCAAGTCTGCAAACTATGCCCTGCAATGGATCATCCGCGGGTAGCGGGATGTCAGCCGGGTTCATGGCTGATCAAACTGTCAGGGTCACCTGTGGCCAGGTGACAGATGCACACCGTAGGGGGACAGGAGTGCACCGCGAGGTAGTGAACCCTATGGCTGGCTTCTGTGGATAGGAAACTGGGTGGTTGTGGAAAGCGGGACCAGAGGAGCACAACCGGGATCCCAACGGAAGCGAGAGCCAAGATTCCCCAGGGCGCGGAGTCTAAGACCCAGCTGGTCTTCTCCAGGGCCTCTAGTGGTGAGGATGTTACGCTGCAGGCTGGGACCAGGTCGCGGCCCCTGGAGTTTCCTAGCTCACGCCCCGTAGGATAAGGGGAAGCAGCAGCACACGATAGAGAGAACCGAATAACAAGCCGAAGGTCAGGGGCCACAAGCAGACAAGGATAACGAAGAACGAGCCGAAGGTCAAGGGTCACGAGCAGACAGGGATGGTCAGGGACAAGCCAATAACGTAACAGAGAGACAGACGTAGCACACGGCAGGCAGGAACCCAAACACACAATGCCTAACAAACACGTTGATCAGCAAAGCAGGCTTGCAGTGCACAGGTTAATATAGTGTTCTGTGATAGGGCCTGGGGTGGAGTCAGGCTGGGAGGAGATTATAAAGGAAGCCAGGTGAAAGGGCTCAGGCCTCTAAGATGAACACATGGGAAGGAAGGTAAGCTGACAGACAAACACTGCTGCATATCCATGACACATGTCAGCTGTGGGCTGGATCTGTGACAATTGCAGTCACAGATCCAGCCATCCATCCATCCCTGTGCAATACCCTGTACAATACCCTGTGCAATACTCTGCAATACCCTGCCAATACTCTGCGATACCCTGCCAATACTCTGCAATACCCTGCCAATACTCTGCGATACCCTGCCAATACTCTGCAATACCCTGCCAATACTCTGCAATACCCTGCCAATACTCTGCAATACCCTGCCAATACTCTGCAATGCCCTGTGCAATACTCTGCAATGCCCTGTGCAATACTCTGCGATACCCTGCCAATACTCTGCGATATCCTGCCAATGCTCTGCAATGCCCTGTGCAATACTCTGCAATACCCTGCCAATACTCTGCAATGCCCTGTGCAATACTCTGCAATACCCTGCCAATACTCTGCAATACCCTGCCCATACTGTGCAATACTCTGCAATACTCTGCCCATACTGTGCAATACCCTGCCATACTGTGCAATACTCTGCCATATTTCGCAATACCCTGCAATACTCCTCAATACTCCGCAATGCCCTGCAATACTCCGCAATGCCCTGCAATACCCTGCAATACTCCTCAATACCCTGCAATACTCCTCAATACCCTGCAATACCCGGCAATACTCCGCAATACCCGGCAATACTCCGCAATACCCGGCAATACTCCGCAATACCCGGCAATACTCCACAATACCCGGCAATACTCTGCAATAACCACTTCCCGCCCGCCGGCCGTCATATGACGTCCTTGACTTTATGCGGGGATATCTGAATGATGGGTGCAGCTACAGGCATCATTCAGATATTCGCTTTTTCAGCCGGCAATTCCCTACACCATAAGAATGATCATAGCGGCTGTTCCACCGCTTGATCGCTCTTACGGGAGATGAGAGGGGATGCCCCCCCTCCCGCTGCCCTCCGGTGCTTCTACCGACTCACCGCTACGATCAAAGCCAAGATTGTTTGTTTTTTTTGGGTTTTTTTCAGGCTTCCCAGCCTAGAGGTGAGATGTGGGGTCTTATTGACCCCATATCTCACTGTAAAGAGGACCTGTCATGCCATATTCCTATTACAAGGGATGTTTACGTTCCTTGTAATAGGAATAAATGTGATCAAAAAAAATTGGGGACGGAAAAACATGTCAAACTAAAATAAATAAAGTAAACTTAACAATAAAATATATATATATTTTTTTTAAAGTGCCCCTGCCCCCTCGAGCTCACATGCAGAAGTGAACGCATACGTAAGCCCCGCCCACATATGAAAACGGTGTTCAAACACATGTGAGGTATCTCTGCGAACGTTAGAGCGAGAGCAATAATTTTGGCCCTAGACCTCCTCTGTAACTCAAAACATGTAACCAGTAAAAATATTTAAAGCGTCGCCTATGGGGATTTTTAAGTAGCGAAGTTTGGCGCCATTCCACGAGCGTGTGCAATTTTGAAGGGTGACATGTTAGGTATCTATTTACTAGGCGTAACTTCATCTTTCACATTATGCAAAAACATTGGGCTACCTTTACTGTTTTTTTTTTTCTTTTAAGCACAAAACTGTTTTTTTCCGTAAAAAACGCGTTAGAAAAATTTCTGCGCAAATACCGTGCAAGATAAAAAGTTGCAACAACCACCATTATATTCTTTAAGGTCTTTGCTAAAAAAACATATATAATGTTTTGGGGTTCTATGTAATTTTCTAGCAAACAAATGATGATTTTTACATGTAGGAGAGAAATGTCAGCATTGGCCTGGGTGCTCCAGAACGCCTGAAGGTGCTCCCTGCATGTTGGGCCTCTGTATGTGGCCACGCTGTGTAAAAGTCTCACACATGTGGTATCGCCATACTCGGGAGGAATAGCAGAATGTGTTTTGGGGTGTAATTTGTGGTATGCATATGCTGTGTGTGAGAAATAACCTGCTAATATGACAATTTTGTGAAAAAAAAAAAGAAAAAAAAAATCTTGATTTTGCAAAGAATTGTGGGAAAAAATTACAACTTCAAAAAACTCACAATGCCTCTTTCTAAATACCTTGGAATGTCTTCTTTCCAAAAAGGGGTCATTTGGGGGGTATCTGTACTTTTCTGGCATGTTAGGGTCTCAAGAAATGAGATAGGCCGTCAGTACTTCAGGTGTGATCAATTTTCAGATATTGGCACCATAGCTTGTGGACTCTATAACTTTCACAAAGACCAAAAAATATGCACCAATTTGTACTTATTTTTACCAAAGATATGTAGCAGTATAAATTTTGGCCAAAATTTATGAAGAAAAAATACAAATTTGCTAAATTTTATAACGGAAACAAAGAAAAATTAATTTTTTTACAAAATTTTCAGTCTTTTTTCTCTTAGGCCTCATGCCCACGGGCGTTTTTTCAGCCGCGTTTGTGAGCGTTTTTTACAGCTTAAAAACGCCTGTCCATGTTAGTCTATAGCTTCATGCCCACCTAGGCGTTTGTGAGCTGTAAAGAGCATAGGCGTTTGTAAGCTGTAAAAAAAACCCAGGGCCAGTGCGTTCCGCGGCGGCGACGTTAGGCAGGAAAAAACGCGAAGCGTCAAAAAACGCGCACAAACGCGTACAAACGCGTACAAACGCGTACTAACGCCTAAAATCGCGTTTTTTAGCTCCAGTGTTTTCCTATGTAAAAATATGTAAAAAGATGATTGGACAATGTAAAGACAGGAACTTCCTGTCTGGATAATATTATTTCCCAGGAGTCCTTTGCACAGCCGTGTGCTTGTGAAGAAGAGAACATGGCTTGTAAGATGGCACAAGCTGTGGGACAACGGGAGCTGATAACGGCTGTTCAGGCCCATCCCGAACTGTGGGATGTGTCCCATCTGCAGCATGGAGACCACCTAAGGAGAGTGTCGATATGGCAGGATATAAGTGCTGCCATCACCCCTGGCTGGGAAGACAGTTTGCATGGAGAGAGAAAGGAAATAAGTAAGTCTTTTCCTAATGTATGATCTTTTTTTAACCACTTCACATCCTGGCCAATTCTGACATTTCTTTCCTACATGAAAATGTTCTTTTTTGTCATTAAATTACATAGAAACCCCAAACATTATATATGTTTTTTTAGCAGAGACCCTAGAGAATACAATGGCGTAATCTCACACGTTATTAGCGCATACATTTTACGACCGTATTTTATTTAAAAAAAAAGACATTTTAATGTTTTTAAAAATTTTTTTTTTTTTCACCTAATTTGAAAGTTTATGTTAAGCCTAGTAAATAGGTAACTTACATGTCACCCTTCAAAATTGCACATGCTCGTAGAATGGCGCCAAACTTTCGTACTTAGAAATCATACTGGTTGCATGTTTTGAGTTACAGAGGAGGTCAAGGGCTAGAATTATTTATCTCGCTCTAACGTTCGGGGCGACACCTCACATGTGTGGTCTGAACAACAATGTCATATGTGGGCGGGAGTTGCGTATGCGTTCGCTTCTGTGTGCGAGCACATAGGCACAGGGGAACAAAAAAAAAAATTTAGATCACTTTGGGAATGCATATAAAACCTTTTTTCCATGTTTTTTTTAGTAAAAATCTTGCAAAAACGCTGGAAATCCCTTCGAGACCGCGTCAGGAGGGATCTCACAGATGAGGAAAAGACTTCCAGAAGTGGAATGGCAGCCCCGACCAAGAAGCCTCACGTGTTTCATAATGAGCTGAATTTCCTCAGAGAAAATATGAGGAACAGCAGCAGACCGTAAGTTTTATTTTTTCGCAATATAGTTGCCTATGTACATATCTTTTCGGGCGGTATTTTATATGACTATTGGTTGTAAATGTGTATATATATATATATATATATAATATATATTTTCTTGTTAACCAACCTGCAAGACAAAACCATAATGAGCTAGTATGCATAGCATACTAGCTCATTATGAATGACTTACCTGATATTGAAGCCCCCGCAGCGATGCTGGGACACCTCCACCGCTGCCACCGTGCTTAGACGTCTCTTCTGTTTATCGCCGCTCCGGCGCTATGATTGGCCCCGTAGCGGCAATGACGACAGACGCATGCGTATGCGCGTGACGTCAGCGACGCCGGGTTTAAAAGTAAATATCTCCTTAACCGTGTAGGTTAAAGAGATATTTCTTGCACCTACAGGTAAGCCTTAATCTAGGATTACCTGTAGGTGCAAGTTGTATAAGTGGGTTTACAACCACTTTAAGTTAATTCTTTTATTTCATTGTCTGCAGGACAACATCGAACATTTCTGCAGCCAGGGAGGTGTCTGCAGAGGAAGACACCTTAGAAAGACCAAGCAGTCCGATGACAGGCAGTGGATCGCCAAACAATGTTGATGAGGGCAGTGTTCAGTGCCCTGATGAGGTAAGTGCTTATGTCTGCCTATCTATCTCATTGTCTGTCTGTCCATGTACATGTGAATGTAAAATGATTTGTTCTTTTGCAGGAATCCAGGGCATTGGAAATATCCTCAAATGCCATTCAGGACAGTGGTGAGCGACGCGGTCGTGGCGGTGTTCGTGGCCGTGGTCGTGGACGTGGACGTCAGGCGAGGGGTGGCTGCACTGTTGAGGGAGATGACAGGGTGCTAGCACTGCTGCAGGAAGTGCGGCAGGAGAGGCGCAGTGTGGATCCTTTTTTGGATCACAGCAACCCACGCGTCTCCTTCTGCCGTAGCCTATATCACCTCCTGGAGGACATTGGGGGAGAAGAAGAGAAGGATTTTATGTATAAAGTCCAAACTATGGCAATGCAAGTACGGCAAGATAAATTGAGAGGTGTGAGGGCGCCGAGCAATACATTAAATCCTTCTCATGATCCCCCAATGGCCCCCAGGACCTCAGCAGTGCTAGCACCCCCCTCTCATCATCAGCAATGCCAGCCACCACCTACCCCGTCTCAGGCATCGTTTTATATGCCATATTCAAATACTGAACTTCCTCCTTCAACCTCCAATATTCACCCTTCAAATCCATTCCCCCCCCGCTACCAGCAAGAATTCTGGATTGAACCCCAGCCCCGTCCCCAATCCCCACATCCCCGTAGTGATCAGATGTCCAACCCCACCTATCACCAGCTTTGATGTAACAATTGTTTAATAAATTTTTTTTTGTTTGAATAAAAAATTGTTTAATTTGTGTTTTATATGATGCACAACAGCACTCCATTACGGGCCTAGCATACGCTTGACCAAAGACAGAGGGCAAAGGAGTCCTTTGCCCTCTGCCTTCAGACGAGCCTATGCTAGCCCATTACGGGCTTAGCATACGCTTGACCAAAGACAGAGGGCAAAGGACTCAAAAGGGGCTTAGCATACGCTTGCATGAAGACACAGTCAAAACTTGTTGAACAATGATTGCAAAATGGAAAAATAACAATCTTTAAAATGATTTATTTCAAAAATAAACACAAGAAAGTAAAGATGTATACATCTGTATTGAAAATTTACCAGGATCGATATTTGTATCAAATTTTTCTGAATCTGAATGCATCTGAATTTCATTTTTTTAAATTACACATGATCATTCTGCCATGACACCTCTCCATCAGGGGATTCAAAAAATGCAGCAAATTGGTTTCGAATGCCCATGACACGTGCCGTTGACCGCAAGTCCATAAATTGTACCCTCTGACTTTGGTTACTGGGCTCCGGTTCAACATTGCTGCTGTCACTGTCCCTTAGATAATTATGCAGAACGCAGCATGCCAGGACTACTTTAATGGCGTTCTCCACATCCAGTTGCATACTTGTGAGCAAAACTCGCCATTTGGCCGTGCACACCCCAAATGCACATTCAACGACACGGCGTGCACGGCTGAGCCGATAATTATAGATTTTTTGGCGATGGCTGAGACCATAGCCACTGTATGGCCTCATGAGGTTTTCTGCCAGTCCAAAGGCCTCGTCTGCCACCATCACTAAGGGTAGGCTGGGTTCCTCAGTGCAGGGTAGAGGCCTGCTTTCAGGGATATTGAGTCGTCCCTCATGTAGACGACGTCCGAAGGCCGACTCCCGGAATATACGGGCGTCACCTTGGCTTCCATATGCTCCCACATCCACAAAAAGAAATTTGAGATGGGCATCGGACAATGCCAGGAGGACCACAGAAAAATATTTTTTATAATTGAAATATGATGATCCAGACTGGGGAGGCTTCTTCACCCTGATATGTTTCCCATCAAGGGCACCGATACAATTTGGGAACTGTGTTTTCTCCCAAAAAGTGTCAACCACAGACTCCCAGATCTCTTCTGTGGGCTCTGGCATTACCTCCTCATGTAACTCCTCCCATATTGCCACACATGTTTCCCTTATCACCCTGGACACTGTTGTGAGGCCAAGTAGAAAATAATGGTGTAGGGACACGTAACTTTGTCCTGTGGCAAGGAACCTAAGATAAGATAAAAAGTTCACATATTAAAAAACTATTGACAAAAATAAAAACTTACCCTTCCCCTACCCCTAACCCTAACCCTAAATCCTAACCCTAAACCCTAACCCTATCCCCTAACCATAACCCCTAACCCTAACCCTAACCCTATCCCCTAACCATAACCCCTAACCCTAACCCTATCCCCTAACCATAACCCCTAACCCTAACCCCCTAACCCTAACCCCTAACCCTAACCCTATCCCCTAACCGTAACCCTTAACCCTAACCCTATTTCCTAACCCCTAACCCTATTCCCTAACCATAACCCCTAACCCTAACCCTATCCCCTAACCCTAACCCTATCCCCTAACCGTAACCCTTAACCTTAACCCTAACCCTATTACCTAACCCCTAACCCTAAACCCTAACCCTATCCCCTAACCATAACCCCTAACCCTAACCCTATCCCCTAACCCTAACCCTTAACCCTAACCCTATTCCCTAACCATAACCCCTAACCCTAACCCTAAACCCTAACCCCTAACCCTATCCCCTAACCGTAACCCTTAACCCTAACCCTATTACCTAACCCCTAACCCTAACCCTAACCCCTAACCCTAACCCTATCCCCTAACCATAACCCCTAACCCTAACCCTAACCCTATTCCCTAACCATAACCCCTAACCCTAACCCTAACCCCTAACCCTAACCCTATCCCCTAACCGTAACCCTTAACCCTAACCCTATTCCCTAACCCTAAACCCTAACCCTATTCCCTAACCCTATTCCCTAACCCTAAACCCTAACCCTAACCCTAACCCTATCCCCTAACCATAACCCCTAACCCTATCCCCTAACCCCTAACCCTATTCCCTAACCCCTAACCCTAACCCTACACCCTAACCCTAACCCTATTCCCTAACCCCTAACCCTATACCCTAACCCTAACCCTATCCCCTAACCATAACCCCTAACCGTAACCCCTAACCCTATTTCCTATCCCCTAAACCTAACCCCTAACCGTATTCTGTTACCCTAACCCATATGTGTATTGCACTTACCTGAGTGTCACTAGGAGTCGTTCCTCCGGTGACACAGAGCTCCGCATCACTGTGTCCATCCTGGTCAACCTTGGCCTCAGCTTCTCCAACAGATGATCAAAGCGCGGCACTGACATCCTTGTGAAATTCTGGAATTTCGAAGGATATAACCGCAGTTGAGAAAAAATGTTAGCAAAGTAGCCAGTTGACACCCGATGGGATACCATTGGATGCATCCAATACTGCCGCGTTCTCCTCCTTCTCTCCTCCTCCTGTCTCCTTCTCCGCTGCCTCCGCAAGATGATCAGGAGGATTGCCTCATCAATTTTTAACATGACGGGATCCATATTACTCCCGAAATATGCTAAAATGCTTTAAATGATGTGTAATGCTCTCTCCTCTCTCTCTCCTAACAAAATGGCACTGACTAAAGCTCTGTAACACGTTTTCTTTGTTTTCTGTGGCATTGTGGGTAATGTGGGAGTGAATATAGCCTTGAGATGTGTTTTTCTTTAAAAAACGCTTACAAACGCTGACGCTAAAAAACGCGCACAAACGCGTACTAACGCGTACTAACGCGCATCAAAAACGCGGTAAATTTGGCGTTTTTTAACGCCTGTTTTCCTGGCGTCAAAGCTCTATTTACTGCTCGCTTTTAAAAACGTCCGTGGGCATGAGGCCTTATAGCGCAAAAAATAAAAAACCCAACAGTGATTAAATACCACCAAAAGAAAGCTCTATTTGTGTGAAAAAAAGGACAAAAATTTCATATGGGTACAGTGTTGTATGACTGAGTAATTGTCATTCAAAATATGAGAGCACCGAAAGCTGAAAATTGGTCTGGTTAGGAAGGGGGTTTAAGTGCCCAGTGGTCAAGTGGTTAAGGATCCTCTAGATAGGTGGATGGATGCAGACATGAAAAGAACCTACTTAGCTGCAGGCAATGCATGCAGACCAGTATTAGCACTCACGTCACTAGCAAAGGCCATTACGACGTGGGTAGAGTACATAAAAACAGAAATGCAATCAGGTGCAGAACTGACTACATCCCTCGAGTTGATAGACAATATTATACAGTCTGGCGACTTTGTTGGCGAAGCAGCGATTGATTCATTACGCTGTTCAGCTAGGGCCATGCAATCTTAGGTTATGGCAAGAAGAGCTCTGTGGCTCAAACCATGGACAGCGGACACCTCGTTGAAGGTTAATTGGTGCCGCATCCCATTTAACGGGACTGCTTTGTTCGGTAACAAGATGGACACAGCAATATCAAAGGTCACGGGAGACAAGTCAGGGCTACTCCCACAGGATATAAAAACAAGACAAAGATGCTTCCAGGGGAGAAAGCAATACCCCAATAAAATCAGAGAATTTAAACCCTCTAGACCCCTCAAGGATTACAGGAAAGGTGGAAAGGCACCCCAGTCGGCGGTGGCGCGAATTCCAAAGGCAGGCGCAGGGTCCTAACAACAGAAACCCTTTTGAAGGTTTCTCCGTCCAGACAGGAACAGTGGGAACCAGACTGCGCTACTATGCTCGTGTCTGGACGGATCAAATCAAGGATCCTTGGGTGACGCAGGTGATCCAGTCAGGACATCATTGGAAATTCCTATCCATGCCCATAATCCCTCATTTTGTTCCCACACGCTTACCTCAAGACAGACAGAAACGCCAGTTAATATTCGAGTATGTACAAACGCTACTCCAGAAGGGCGCGATAGAGCCAGTGCCCTTACAAGAACAAGGGCAAGGTTTCTATTCTCCACTTTTCTTAATTCCAAAAAAGATAGGCGATTTAAGACCCGTACTAGACCTAAGAGACCTGTCAATCTCGGTCCAGAGTTTCAAAATGGAATCCTTGCAGTCAGTAACGCAAGCCATCACAAAGAACGATTGGATGTTATCCCTCGATCTAAAGGATGCGTATTTGCATGTTCCAGTACATGCGCAACTACACATGTACCCAAGATTTGCGGTGGCAGACCAACATTTTCAATTTGTATGCCTACCTTTTGGGTTAGCAACCTCACCCAGAACTTTTTCCAAAATTCTACTCCCAATAATAGCAATCCTACGCAGGAAAGGGCTACAAGCATTTCATTACTTAGACGACATTATGCTAACAGCAAAAAGCCCACAGATTGTCAGATCACCGACAAACACTGATAGAAACGCTACAAGAGTTCGGATGGCTTATCAATTGGGAAAAAAGCCAGTTGGAACCGTCTCAAAGAATATTGTTTTTAGGGGCGATCCTAGACACCCACAGAAACACAGTGGAACTTCCCAAACAAAAGATGATAACCCTAATGAACAAGTTAGAGGGCGTGTCGAGAATGCAGTACCTTTCGACGTCCGGCTGCCTCAGTCTCCTAGGAACACTCTCCTCAACAATCCCAATGGTGAAGTGGGCACACTGGAGGATGAGGGTATTTCAAAAAGGCTTCCTCAGTCAGCGGCGAAGACAGTCAGTCAGACAGAAAATCCATCTAACCCGGGAAATGAAGAAGTCCCTAGAATGGTGGAGAAACCCAGTAAATCTCTGCAGATGTCATCAACTAGTAGTAGATTCCCCTCAGGTAATAACTTCAGATGCCTCGGCATCAGGATGGGGAGCACACCACGAAGGGTTGTTAGCCCAAGGCAAATGGAGATACAGGCAGAAAGAGGTCTCCAATGTAAAAGAAATGAAGGCGGCCTTATGTGCGCTGAAAGCGTTCCAAATGCAAATCCAGGGAAAGACTGTAATAATACAAATGGACAATAGAGCGGCAGTCACCTATATATAAGAAGACAAGGTGGGACACAAAGCCAGTCGCTGCTGAAAGAGGTAACACCTGTAATGGAGTGGGCACAGCAGAATCTAGCCCATCTATAAGCCGTCTATATCCCAGCCCCACAGAACTTTGTGGTGGACACATTAAGCAGGCGAACCCTAGACCCCAATGAATGGTCACTGAATCAGTCAGTGTTTCACTGGATATTCAGATAATGGGGGTATCCAGATCTGGATCTGATGGCGACCGCAACCAACAAGAAGTGCAGACGTTTCTTGGCAAGGGCAAGGTTCCAAAAGGCAGAAGCAACAGATGCTCTCAACGCCAGATGGGTTTGCAGGCTAGCATATGTATTCCCTCCGATTTCCATAATCTTCAGGTTACTCAACAGAATAAGAACACACTCAGGGGTGGTGATAGCCATAATCCCAATGTGGTCACGCAGACCGTGGTTCCCATTGCTGCAATCATTGGCAGTGGAGCCTCCCATACCCCTCCCGAACATACCGGATCTGTTGCAACAAGGTCAAGCGATACATACGGATCCAGGAGTCCTACATTTAGCTGCTTGGAAGCTGTAGGGAGAAGGCTAGAAGAAGCAGGATTTACCACAGCAGTAGTAAAAACACTGCTGTAGGCAAGAGCATCCACCACTAACCATACCTATTCAAGAATCTGGGAAAGATTCAAGTCCTTTGCCGAGACCCAACAATTTGACCCCAAAACACCATCAGAACCACAAGTTCTAAGTTTTCTTCAAACAGGTTTAGACAAAGGTCTCAGTGTCAGTACACTGAGGGTACAGATCTCAGCCCTAACGGCATTGTCAGGAGTGAAATGGGCATCGCAGTGTTTAATCAGCCAATTCTTAAAGGCATGTACTAGAATCCGGCCTGCGGAAAGATCATATGTCCCACCGTGGGACCTTCAACTGGTATTAGATCTTCTATCACAAAACCCCTTTAACACGGGGCAATCCACGTCATTAGGGAACATCTCATCAAAAGCGGTGTTTATTACAGCAATCACCTCAGGCAGAAGGGTGTCGGATATACAGGCCCTAGGCTGCAAACCACCGTATTTCTGCCAGTTGACCGACAGAGTAGTGTTGCGAACTCTACCGCACTACAGACCTAAAGTCAGCACACCATTTCATAAGAACCAGGAAATAGTACAACATTCCAGGCGGACACAACAGAGACACCCCACAGCTTGGGTGTCGGATCTGTCCTGAAAACCTACATAGAAATGACGGCACCATTTAGAAAGACAGAAAATCTATTCGTCATACCTGAGGGTCACAGAAAAGGACTAGCAGCGTCCAAAAGGACACTGGCATTGTGGCTAGTTAGGGTCATAAGGAGAGCTTACGCGGCAAAGGGTCTAGAACCTCCAACAGGGCTTAAGGCTCACTCCACACGTGCAATGGCAGCATCGTGGATGAACTTTCGGGGAGTCACCTACAAACTCATATGTAGGGCCGCAACATGGGTGACCTTCAATTTATTCTTGAACCACTATAAAGTGGATCCTGCGGCTTTAACGACAGTAAAGTTTGGCCGCGCGGTATTACAGGGATCGACATGAAGCAATGTCAGATATGAGATGTAGATACATAGAAGTATACATAGAAGTATATGTATAGATAATAAAGAGTACAGCATTACCCACCCTTCTTGTCTGGTGATTTGGTACATCCCATACGTATATGCTGTCATGCTGTGTCAGGAAAAGGGAAAATTGTATACTTAACTGACGGTAATTTTCCTTTCCTGATGCAAGCATGACAGCATATAGGTCCCCTCCCAAAAAAAAATCAATCACGAAAATATAATAAAGGCCTTCACAGTGATACTAAGTTACAAGAATACTGCAGGAAGGGAGGAGACCTACTTTTATAGTATACCCGGTCCTGAATTGGGCAGGGAGGTGGAGCCTTCCCATACATATATGCTGTCATGCTTGCATCAGAAAAGGAAAATTACCGTCAGGTAAGTATAACATTTTCCCTTTTCTTGTAAACTTTGGGTGCGATTTGGAAATCGCATGTCGCACCTGAAATCGCACCGGTGTGAGATTTTTGAATTAGGGGAGTGGCATTCACTTCAACTATGCAATTGGCAGGAGGCAGGTGACATGTTGCCTGGGACAGAGGGGATGTTGGAGATTGTGCAGAGGTTCACCACTGTGATAACAAACGTTTAAGTGCTTTAAAAAAACACGAGTCATTAAATTGAGATGACTTATCTGGGAATCTTTTTGCGAAAGGAACCAGCAGGATTTGCTGTAAATTTGAACTTGTAGGAAATAACAAATTCATCGTTATATCTAAATACCGTAGGTGTGAACCAGTTAAAATAATTACTTACTGCTATAGGCTGCACTGTCAACATATAGATGTGATCAGGATCATTTTGTTCATGGGAGGGCTACTAATCTGCACATTAATCCCCCTCCATTGTTAAGAAAGAAGGTAAATATGTTAAATGCTTATATGAATTAAATTCAACAATATTTTATTTTAAAACAGTATCCTGCTGCTTAATTACTTGGACTCCTTTGTGCGAGTTCTTGGCTGCGCAAAATTCCAACCTCAAGTTATTTCCTATAAAAAGGACAAAGGTTTTAAATGACAGCCAAAACACAATGCAGAGAAGATTCATTTACACTACCCAACAATATACAGCAGCAAGGTTATATCTCGTTCTTTGACTTCTCATGCTGTTTTTGTTAATCAAAAGATGACTATCAGCTTTGGTTTATGTTACTCTTCAGGAAGCCATCTAAGCTAATATCCATGTGTTTCCTTAAAGGAAATTACAATGACTTCAATCAAACATCACTTACTATTAAACCCTTTAACACATTATCCTTTGGGAACATTTTTTTTACAAAAGTTCAGATGTTTTCAGAATTATTTTTTTATATTACTGTTGATGTACACAGAGCTGAACAAAGCATTTGATAATACTAGCATTTAATGCTATAGTTGGGTGTTTACTAATCCTTTCTTTAACCACTTAAGCCCCGGACCATTTCGGGCCATTAGGACCAGGCCTGTTTTTGGGATTCGGCACTGCGCTGCTTTAACTGTAAATTGTGCGGACATGCAATGTTGTACCCAAATGAAATTTGCGTCCTTTTCTTCCCACAAATAGAGCTTTCTTTTAATGGTATTTGATTGCCTCTGCGATTTTTATTTTTTGCGATATAAACAGAAAAAGACCGAAAATTTTGAAAAAAAATGATATTTTCTACTTTTTGTTATAAGAAAAATCGAATAAACTCAATTTTAGTCATACATTTAGGCCAAAATGTATTCAGCCACATGTCTTTAGTAAAAAAAATGTCAATAAGCGTATATTTATTGATTTGCGCAAAAGTTATAGCGTTTACAAACTAGGGTACATTTTCTGAAATTTACACAGCTTTAAATTTATGACTGCCTATCTCATTTCTTGAGGTGCTAAAATGGCAGGGCAGTACAAAACCCCCCCAAATGACCCCATTTTGGAAAGTAGACACCCCAAGGAAATTGCTGAGAGGCATGTTGAGCCCATTGAATATTTTTTTTTTTTGTCCCAAGTGATTGAATAATGACAAAAAAAAAAATTACAAAAAGTTGTCACTAAATGATATATTGCTCACACATGCCATGGTTATATGTGGAATTGCACCCCAAAATACATTCTGCTGCTTCTCCTGAGTACGGGGATACCACATGTGTGGGACTTTTTAGGAGCCTAGCCACGTACGGGACCCCGGAAACCAAGCACCGCCTTCAGGATTTCTAAGGGCGCAAATTTTTGATTTCACTCCTCACTACCTATCACAGTTTCGAAGGCCATAAAATGCCAAAATAGCACAAAACCCCCCCAAATGACCCCATTTTGGAAAGTAGACACCCCAAGCTATTTACTGAGAGGCATGTTCAGTCCATGGAATATTTTATATTTTGCCACAAGTTGCGGGAATATGACAAACTTTTTTTTTTTTGCACAAAGTTGTCACTAAATGATATATTGCTCACACATGCCATGGGCATATGTGAAATTACACCCCAAAATACATTCTGCTGCTTCTCCTGAGTACGGGGATACCACATGTGTGGGACTTTTTGGGAGCCTAGCCGCGTACGGGACCCCAAAAACCAAGCACCGCCTTCAAGGTTTCTAAGGGCATACATTTTTGATTTCACTCCTCACTACCTATCACAGTTTTGAAGGCCATAAAATGCCAAGATGGCACAAAACCCCCCCAAATGACCCCATTTTGGAAAGTAGACACCCCAAGCTATTTGCTGAGAGGCATGTTGACCCCATTGAATATTTTTTTTTTGTCCCAAATGATTGAATAATGACAAAAAGAAAAAAAAAATGTACAAAAAGTTGTCACTAAATGATATATTGCTCACACATGCCATGGTTATATGTGGAATTGCACCCCAAAATACATTCTGCTGCTTTTCCTGAGTACGGGGATACCACATGTGTGGGACTTTTTGGGAGCCTAGCCGCGTACAGGGCCCCAAAAAGCAAGCACCGCCTTCAGGATTTCTAAGGGCGTAAATTTTTGATTTCACTCCTCACTACCTATCACAGTTTCGAAGGCCATAAAATGCCAAAATAGCACAAACCCCCCCCAAATTACCCCATTTTGGAAAGTAGACACCCCAAGCTATTTGCTGAGAGGCATGTTGAGTCCATGGAATATTTTATATTTTGCCACAGGTTGCGGGAATATGACAAACTTTTTTTTTTTTGCACAAAGTTGTCACTAAATGATATATTGCTCACACATGCCATGGGCATATGTGAAATTACACCCCAAAATACATTCTGCTGCTTCTCCTGAGTACGGGGATACCACATGTGTGGGACTTTTTGGGAGCCTAGCCGCGTACGGGACCCCAAAAACCAAGCACCGCCTTCAAGGTTTCTAAGGGCATAAATTTTTTATTTCGCTCCTCACTACCTATCACAGTTTTGAAGGCCATAAAATGCCAAGATGGCACAAAACCCCCCCCAAATGACCCCATTTTGGAAAGTAGACACCCCAAGCTATTTGCTGAGAGGCATGTTGAGCCCATTGAATATTTTTTTTTTGTCCCAAATGATTGAATAATGACAAAAAGAAAAAAAAATGTACAAAAAGTTGTCACTAAATGATATATTGCTCACACATGCCATGGTTATATGTGAAATTACACCCCAAAATACATTCTGCTGCTTCTCCTGAGTACGGGGATACCACATGTGTGGGACTTTTTGGGAGCCTAGCCGCGTACGGGACCCCAAAAACCAAGCACCGCCTTCAAGGTTTCTAAGGGCATAAATTTTTGATTTCACTCCTCACTACCTATCACAGTTTTGAAGGCCATAAAATGTCAAAATAGCCCAAAACCCCCACAAATGACCCCATTTTGGAAAGTAGACACCCCAAGCTATTTGCTGAGAGGCATGGTGAGTATTTTACAGCTCTCATTTGTTTTTGAAAATTAAGAAAGACATTTTTTTTTCTTTTTTTTTTCTTTTTTTACATTTTCAAAACTTTGTGACAAAAAGCGAGATCTGCAAAATACTCAACATACCTCTCAGCAAATAGCTTGGGGTGTCTACTTTCCAAAATGGGGTCATTTGGGGGGGGTTTGTGCCATCTGGGCATTCCATGGCCTCCGAAACTGTGATAGGCAGTGAGGAGTGAAATCAAAAATTTACACCCATAGAAATCCTGAAGGCGGTGCTTGGTTTTTGGGGTCCCGTACGCGACTAGGCTCACAAAAAGTCCCACACATGTGGTATCCCCGTACTCAGGAGAAGCAACAGAATGTATTTTGGGGTGTAATTCCACATATGCCCATGGCATGTTTGAGCAATATATAATTTAGTGACAACTTTTTGTACATTTTTTTTTTTTTTTGGTCATTATTCAATCACTTGGGACAAAAAAAAAAAAAATATTCAATGGGCTCAACATGCCTCTCAGCAAATAGCTTGAGGTGTCTACTTTACAAAATGGGGTCATTTGGGGGGGTTTTGAACTGTCCTGGCATTTTATGCACAACATTAGGAAGCTTATGTCACACATCATCCACTCTTCTAACCACTTGAAGACAAAGCCCTTTCTGACACTTTTTGTTTACATGAAAAAAAAAATTTTTTTGCAAGAAAATTATGTTGAACCCCCAAACATTATATATTTTTTTAAAGCAAAGGCCCTACAGATTAAAATAGTGGGTGTTGCATTTTTTTTTCCACACAGTATTTGCGCAGCGATTTTTCAAACGCATTTTTTGGGGGAAAAACACACTTTTTTTATTTTTAATGCACTAAAAAACACTATATTGCCCAAATGTTTGATGAAATAAAAAAGATGATCATAGGCCGAGTACATGGATACCAAACACGACATGCTTTAAAATTGCGCACAAACGCGCAGCGGCGACAAACTACATTCATTTTTAAAAGCATTTAAAAGCCTTTACAGGTTACCACGTTAGATTTACAGAGGAGGTCTACTGCTAAAATGACTGCCCTCGATCTGACCTTCGCGGTGATACCTCACATGCATGATGCAATTGCTGTTTACATATGACGCTAGACCGACGCTTGCGTTCGCCTTTGCGCAAGAGCAGGGGAGGACAGCGGTGCTTTTTTTTTTTTATTATTTATTTGGCTTTTTTATTTTATTTTTAAACTGTGCCTTCCATTTTTTATTTTTTTACCATTTTTATCGTTATCTCAGGGAATGTAAATATCCCCTATGATAGTAATAAGTAGTGACAGGTACTCTTTTTTTGAAAAAAATTGGGGGGTTAGACCCTAGATCTTTCCTCTGCCCTCAAAGCATCTGACCACACCAAGATCGGTGTGATAAAATGCTTTCCCAATTTCCCAATGGCGCTTTTTATATCCGGGGGGGGGACATTCCCTCCCACTGCTTGTAAAAGCAGTCTAGAGGCTAATTATCTGCTAGAATTGCTTTTACATGAAAGCCGGCTGCTGGCTGAAAAGAATGATACCAAGATGATACCTAAACCCGCAGGCATCATTCTGGTATAAACATTCAAAGTCCAGCAACATACCAGTACGTTGCTGGTCCTTGTTGGACATGTATTGTAATCTTTTTTTTCATACAGCCTATTGGCTGAACGAAAAAAAGAGATTGATTGGTGGGTATGCCCACCATTAGAATACCTCCCTTCATCCACCCACTTCTAATGATGGGCATATATGCCGAAGCATGGGGGCATCCTCCCGCAAAAAAGTTATGCCGCGTACACACGGTCAAGCCTTCGTCGGAATTTCGACCGTATGTACGCGGCATAAAAGGTTATGCCGCGTACACACGGTCGGACTTTTCCACGGGCAAGCCTCCGTTGGAATTTGGACCGTATATACGCGGCATTAGGAGCAAAATCGCTCCTCCGCCCCTGCTGCCCCCATGCTTCGGCATATATGCTCTTTTTTTTAACTGTGGTGGTGAAATCACCTCCTACAGCGTTGGAGTCACGGCTTTATGTATCGTGGGAGCAAACGCTGTTGCTGTCAAGATAAATAGATCCGCGCTGCAACTGAATGGCGTACCTGCTAAGCAAATGGTGGTTAACATTAAAACAAAGTAACATTACAGTACAACAGTAAGACCTTACCATGCCATACCTGCAAAGCAAATACCAAAACAAAACCTAGTAAAAAATAAAAAAATATTTTAACGCAACCTGTGCCTAAAATATATATATGCCGAAGCATGGGGGCATCCTCCCGCAAAAAAGTTATGCCGCGTACACACGGTCGGAATTTTCCACGGGCAGGCCTCCGTCGGAATTTCGACCGTATGTACGCGGCATTAGGAGCAAAATCGCTCCTCCGCCCCTGCTGCCCCCATGCTTCGGCATATATGCTCTTTTTTTAAACTGTGGTGGTGAAATCACCTCCTACAGCACTGGAGTCACGGCTTTATGTATCGTGGGAGCAAATGCTGTTGCTGTCAAGATAAATAATTCCGCGCTGCAGTTGAATGGCGCACCTGAAAACAAAAAATTACATACCTGAAAAGCAAGCATGATAAAACATTGCAGAATAGAATACAGTAAAAAAGAGCAGAACAATAGAGAGAAAATAGAGAGAGAGAGAACAATAAAACGACAACTATTTTTGGTTTTTTTATTTTATATTTTTTTTGTGTTTTGTTTTTTACGTTTTTTTTTTTCTTTTTTACACTTTTTTTTGTAACTTTACAACTGTAATGGTTCGGGTCTCTCAAAATGTAATGGCATCTTGGGAGACCCTGTGTAAGTGTGTCCTTGTCTGTGAAATGCTGTACCCTACGCTAAAACTTCACTTTTGAGTGGTAGCGTTCAAAACATTCACCTTGGCAAAGACCAGGCTTGTCAGGACAGAGTGGACAAAAACTACGGGTGTCATGCCTAAATCCGCGCTTGCTACAGACACGACATCTTTTTTGGGGGTGGCTTTGGGTAGGGGTACTCGGGAGGACATACGAATAATGCCTCTCATGCAGCCGGCTTACTGCATTTGGTTGGGGATGGTGAGGTGCAGAACCGCCTGGATACAGGAGTTCTGTGACTATCTCATTCTGGAATTTTAGAAGAGATAACGTCCCGCCTGAAGCTCTGTATAGCACATGAGCGTTCAGCAAAGCCAATTGGAATAATGATAGAGACACTTTTTTGTACCAGCGTCTCGCCTTACGGTCAATTAGATACGGCGCCATCAACTGGTCGTTGAGGTCCACCCCTCCCATATTTTGGTTATATTCGTGGACACAGAGGGGTTTCTCCACAACACCAGTCGCCGTACGAATTTGGACTGTCGTGTCTGCATGAAGGGAGGTAAGAAGGAAAACATTCTTATTGTCCCTCCACTTCATAGTGAGCAAGTTATTACACTTCAAGCAGGCTCTCTCCCCCAGCCTAAGACGGGCATCTACAAGCCGCTGGGGAAAGCCCCGGCGATTAGGTCGCACGGTGCCACATGCTCCAATCTGATGATCAAACAAGTGACTAAACAGTGGCACGCTCGTGTAATAATTGTCCACATACAAGTGGTACCCCTTTCCGAATAAGGGTGACACCAAGTTCCACACTATCTTGCCAGCGCTCCCTATGTAATCCGGGCAGTTGACCGACTCAATCTGACTATCTTTTCCCTCATAAACCGTAAAGTTCACTACATAGCCTGTTGCCCTGTCACAGAACTTGTAGAGCTTGACCCCGTATCTGGCACGCTTGCTGGGAAGGTACTGCTTGAAAGACAAGCGGCCAGAAAATTTAATCAGGGACTCATCAACGCATACAACTTGATCGGGAGTAAACAAGGCTGCAAAACGTTCGTTGAAGTGGTTTATGAGGGGCCGAATTTTATAGAGCCGGTCGTATTCAGGGTCCCCACGTGGACGACAAAGTTCATTGTCGTTGAAGTGCATGAACCGCAAAATCTGCTCGTATCGTGCCCTGGACATGGAGGCAGAGAACACGGCATGTGGTCAATTGGGTGCGTGGACCAATAAGCACGCAATGACGGAAATTTATGTGTGCCCATGTTGAGGGAAAGGCCCAGAATGGTCTTAAATTCGGAAACCGTAATTGGTTTCCAATTTCTGGCAATTTTAGGCAACTGGGGGTTAGCGGCGATAAATTGACCAGCATATAAATTACTCTGGTCCACAATAGATCTATAGAGATCTTCCGTGAAAAACAGCGAATAAAAATCAATTGGAATAAAATCAGCTGTTTCCACCTGAATACCGGGTTGGGCAGTGAATGGGGGAAGTACGGGTTCTGCAGAAGTGGTGGGGACCCAATCAGGATAGGCGAATTCTGCAGGAAGGGCAGTATGGGCACGACGGGCCTGCCTTTGTCTTCTTGGTGGCAGCGGGACACTACTTGTGCTTGCCACCTCGCCAGCTTGAACTGCACTTATGGGACTCGCCACGTCACCAAGTGTTACTGCAGTGCTGGATGTACGTCCAGGCTGTACTAGGCCGCTGGTGCTTGCCAGTTCACCAGAAGGAATAGCGGCGCTAGTACTACTCTGCTCCATGATACGAGAGACCTGCGGTTCTTGCTCCTCAACAACCTCAGAAGATCGGGATCGGGTACGCCTGACCTTAGCAGGGACCTCAACTTCGTCGTCAGAGCTATCTGACGTGGGGCCGCTGACGTCACTGTCTTCTACGTGAAGATATTCTGAGCCTGAATCTGACAGATACGTGACCTCCTCTTCACTATCTGTCATGCTCAGAATCTCGTAGGCCTCTTTACTAGTGTACCTTCGTCTTGCCATTTTGGGCTCTAAATTTAGGGGTACACTAGTAAGATTCACAGGAAAAAAAGCACCTGACTGTCGTCAGCAAATATATCAAACGCTACAAAAAAACTGTTAGCGATCGCAGGGATCAGGCCTGTCTCTGCGAACGCTGCAGTTATGTGTGTTGTGTTTGGTAAGTGACAGTGATCGATCGATACTGCACTTGGGTGGGCTGGGCTGGGCGGAGGGGCTAAACGCAGGCGCTAGCAGGTATCTGGGCTGATCCCGCTAACACTGCGTTTTTGGGAACCCTAAACCGCTGGGGATGCTAGTATAGATCTGATCAGATACTATACCACTAAGGGGGGGTGTATGCTTTGCGCGTGGGTGTTAGCGTTACTGGCACTAACCTAACACTGCCTGGGGCGACGCAGACCCTCTCTGGCGCTAAAACCTAATTGATCTCACCCGCCGGGCGATCAGGGGGGTTAAACCTTTATTGGGTTATATACGGCGGGTGCCCTGATGCTATAAAAAGCAAACTAATCAACCAGCGTCACCCGTAACCTTTATATGGTGATCACTGGTGAAAGGGTTAACTAGGGGCAATCAGGGGGTTAAAACCTTTATTAGGTTAAATATGGGGGTACCCGACGCTATATAAAAACCTGACGGGTAACCTAAATAACTAAATAACTTACTGGCTAACCAGTGACACCAGTGACGCTTATACGGCGATCACTGGTGAAAGGGTTAACTCTAGGGGCAATCAGGGGGTTAAAATAATATATGGGGGTACCTGACACTAATAAAAACCTGCGGCGAACCTAAAAAAAAATAACTGCCTATCTAAAACACCAGCGACACGAATACAGCGATCGGAAAAACAATCGCTTAGTGACGCTGAAGTTAGGGGGTGAAAGGGTTACCTGGGGGGTGATCAAGGGGTTAAACCTTTATTAGGGGGGGGGGTTAGGGGGCTACCCTGGACCTAAAGGGGCCTAAGCCTAACTGCCCTGCAACTTTTTACAATCACAGATGACACTAAATGCAGTGATCAGTAAAATAAATGATCACTGCAATCAGTGACACTGTGATTGGGGGCTTTGGGGTGACCTGGGGGGTGATCTGGGGGTGACTGGGGGGTGATTTGTGTGCCTATGTGTACCTACGTGTCAGTGGACTGTTGGAGCACTAACCTCTGTCTTCTCTCCTCGGCGCCGGGAACTAAAAGACTGCGGCGAGGGAGATGACATCACTTCCTCCAGCCTCTGTTTACATCACATGGCGGAGGAAGCATTTTCATTGGCCGGGAGCGATCGCGAGGGGGGGGCGGAATCGAGCGGCCGCCCCCTCATGCCTGATCGCTCCCGAACACTTAACGGCCGCTCACTGCAGTGAAGGGGGGTCCGGATGGACCCCCCAACTGCACAAAGGCGATCACGTAGATCTACGTGATTCTGCCTGTCGGTGCCATTCTGCCGACGTAAATCGGCGGTGGGCGGTCGTTAAGTGGTTAAGGAGGAACTGCAGTCTGCTCACATAATTTGTAATAAAAACACCTTTGCCATTCTGAAGCTTCCCTCCAACCACTTTGCATATTATTTTATATATACTGTGACTCTGTACTTGCCAAATATGCTGCAGAAATCTCCCTCAACTGAGTCTGACTGCATCCATTTTAACTGTGGGCAGCTGAAGGTGCTGCCTGTTCACTTTCTGGATTTACACAGACAAACGCCACCAGCCCTGCAGCTCTCACAAAAGATTTAATAGATGGAAAGATTAAAAAATTACTGAAGTTCCGCTTTAAGACCCAACAACAGTGCAGGTTTTGTGACTAAACACAGCTGACATCATTGCAATCCCAGAATCGCAGATCATTTGTGTGGTGTAGAATATGTATATGTGAGGATCTGGGGTGGGAACAGGAAGTAGGAAGTTATGAAGTGAAACAAGGAAAATAATCAAATGCTGTTCACTGCTGGCTGGGAATAAACAAGTTCTCATTCATCTGACTATTCATCATTGCTTCCACAAAATCTACATGGTGACAGAAGTGAGATTGCTGAAACATCATGGTTAAAAATCTATGTGGCATACAACCCCTAATCTTTGATAATGACATTGCTAATGTAGCGGTCCTCCCCCAGCTTCTCCCCTCTCTTCACGGCTTGTTCTACTCGTCTAGGGGTATCTGGGAGAAGGGGGAAAGATGCACACCACCAGCTCGGCTCTCTGATGTAGGATGCAGAGATATGAGCTAAACCATTACACTCGGGTCTGCGTTTTAGGCCAGAGCCTCAGCTTCTCTCCTATGGAGGATGATTGTCACTGACACTGACAGGGACACTTAGCTTCCAGTAACACGAGTTCCACACCAAGAAAAGTCCAACACTGTTTTATTGACTTGAAACTGGTTGACTTTTAAAAGAACAGACACGGTTTAGGGAAGAGTAGGTCCAGGCACAACAGATGAATTAAAGTTCCTCCTGTTCCATTTAGCGCAAACAGGCTTGGCGCACAGACTGTGAAATTGGTCACTGCCACTGACCTGGGTGAACGTTGAGGCCCCTGCCACAGGCCTTGGATGAGGCCTGCCACTGACCTGAGAAAGTTGGGTCCCTGCCACAGACCATAAGAACATGAAGTACCTCCTTTAGAACAAACGACCCCTGTCAGAGGAAGACATCCATCCGGGGGGTCACCAGAGGCCTCCACCGGCACCAGCAAATGCTGCGCTGGCTCTACGGGGAGGTCACGTCTCCGGTCCCTTACGCCCAGGATTCAGGCACCCAATACCGGGGGCACCTTAGGAATGCTTCGTCCTCGCGGGACCCAGTCGAAGGTACTGGGCCCCAGGCCTCCTGGTATAGTACCTCACCCCAGGCTGAAGGTGCCTGGGATGGAACTCGACTCCACGCGCCCAGGCCAAGGGCACCTGGGCACAGATGAACCACAGCAGCCCCCAGGCTGAAGGTGCCTGGGGAATGGACTTTGTGCGCAAGATGTTAGCCCCCTTTTAAATCCTCTCCCAGCAGGCACAGCGGGTTCCCCGCCCCGCCATACTACTGCCGCGAGAGGACAAAAAGGGCACGGCTCTGGAATGGTAGTTCAACCCCGGTCCCAGGTGACAGCGCCACCCAGGGACCGCAGGGAACATGACACCATTCATACCTCCCACACTCCAAAATGTCCATAAATCCCTGAAATCAATGTATCTGGGCCATCTATGGCCCAGATACACCCCACTAAATTTAACACCCGCTACACTAACAACTGGCTGAAATTCAAAAGAGAATGGGACGTGTACAGCATAGCAGGACTCTCAGAGAAGTCAAAAAAGGTACAAGCTTACACTCTTCCCAATTTTGCTGGTTCAGATACACTAGATAAATATTTAATTTTCATGACAATGAGGACAGAGAGGATCCTGATGTCTTAATCAAGAAATTTGATGAGATATGCTTACCACAACGTAATGTGATAATAGCCAGACATGCATTTACCATGATGGCTCAGAAACCTGATGAAGGAATACAATTCTATGCAGCCACACTGAGACTGCTGGCTAAAAAAATTGATTTTGGTGCACCGATACGTCACAGGATTGTATGTGGTATCTACAATAATGCAGTCCGTGCTCAGTTGTTCAGGGAGAAAGATTTGACACTGGAATCAGTCATCAGAATATGTATGTTGTTTGAACATTCTGAAAGGGCCACTAAGGAACTAAAAAATAGGATTTTTATAACAGCTTACCTGTAAAATCCTTTTCTTGGAGTACATCACGGGACACAGAGCGACATAGTCATTACTAATGGGTTATATAGATACCGTCAGGTGCTGGCACTGGCAACTTCCAAAACCGGAAGTACCCTCCCCTATATAAGCCCCTCCCATCCGGGAGCACCTCAGTTTTGTAGCAAAGCAATAAGTGTCCCCAAAGAGGGGCGGGAGCTCTGTGTCCCGTGATGTACACCAAGAAAAGGATTTTACAGGTAAGCTGTTATAAAAATCCTATTTTCTTTCTCGTACATCACGGGACACAGAGCGACATAGTCATTACTAATGGGATGTCCTAAAGCAATGCCAAATGAGGGGGGGGGATACACCATATATAAGCTGAGCGCTATCAGACATGAGGATCTTTTGCGGCCTGCAACACACTGCGCCCAAAGGCGACATCCTCCTGACTTCTAACGTCCACCTGGTAGAACCTAGTAAACGTGTGTACTGAAGACCACGTTGCGGCCTTACAGATTTGAGCCAGGGAGGCCTGGTGATGCACTGCCCATGAAGTTCCAACTGCTCTCGTGGAGTGCGCTCTAACTTTGAACGGAGGCGGTCTCCTTCTCAAGCCATAGGCTTGTATTATGACCTGTCGAATCCACCTGGCTAAAGTAGATTTTGACGCTGCCTGACCCTTTCTGGGGCCTTCCGGCAGAATAAACAAAGTATCCGTTCTGCGAATCTGAGCAGTGGCTTTTAGATAAGCTTTAACTGCTCTTACTACATCCAAAGAATGCAATAACTTTTCCTCTACCGAAGTAGGTCTGGGGAAAAAAGAAGGAAGAACCACATCTTGGTTCAAATGAAACCTCGATACCACCTTAGGAAGAAAGGCTGGCTGAGGACGTAACACTACTCTATCCTTATGGATAACCAGATATGGCTCCTTACAGGACATAGCTGCTAATTCCGACACTCTTTTAGCCGAACAAATGGCTACTAGAAAAATCAATTTCCTGGTGAGAAGAACCAAAGAAATATGCTGTAATGGTTCAAATGGTTGTTTCTGTAAAACCGACAGAACCAAGTTTAGATCCCATGGACATATGGGAATATTAACCGGAGGACTAATACGCATCACTCCTTGTATAAAGGCTTTGACTAGTGAATGCGAAGCCAAGGGCCTTTGAAAAAATATTGACAAGGCCGAAATCTGACCCTTGATAGTACTCAAGGCAAGCTTCCTATCTACAGCCCATTGTAGGAAGTCCAGAATCCTACCTATTACGTATTTACGTGGATGCCATTTCTTGGCCTCACACCAGGCGATGTACGCCTTCCAGATTCTATAGTAGATCTGCCTGGATACCGGCTTCCTGGCATTGATCATGGTAGATACCACAGCATTAGAGAGCCCTCTCTTTTTTAGAATGTGGGCTTCAATAGCCAGGCCGTCAAACCTAGGGCTGGTAAGGAAGGGTGGTATATCGGTCCTTGCGAAAGCAGGTCCGGACGATGTGGGAGGGTCCAAGGACTCCCCACAGACATTTTTACAATCTCCGCGTACCATGCTCTTCGGGGCCACGCTGGAGCCACCAGAATCACTGGTTTCTTTTCTACCCTGATTCTGCGGAGTAATCGAGGTAACAATTGTGGCGGTGGGAATGCATATATCAGCTTGAACTGATCCCAAGGGAACACTAGGGCATCCGAGCCGCAAGCTAGGGGATCCCTTGTCCAAGAGACAAACCTGTCCACTTTTGTGTTGAATCTGGATGCTAGCAGATCTACATCCGGTGTTCCCCACCGCTGACATATTGTCCGGAAAACCTCGGGATGAAGGGACCATTCCCCTGGGCATAATTGTTGGCGACTTAGAAAGTCCGCCTTCCAATTCTCCACTCCTGGAATGAATACCGCAGATATGGCTGGGACATATCTTTCTGCCCATCTCAGGATGTAATTTACTTCCCTTTGGGCTGCACGACTCCTGGTGCCCCCCTGACGATTGATATATGCCACTGCTGTGGCATTGTCTGATTGAATTCTGACAGGGGACCCTTGGAGTTTGGATGTCCATGCTACTAGGGCATACCGGGCTGCTCGTATCTCTAAGAGATTGATGGGCAGGGCCTTTTCCGCATCCGACCATCTGCCCTGGAGAGACCATTGCTCCAGCACTGCTCCCCAGCCTATAAGGCTGGCATCTGTAGTGACCACCTTCCAGGAAATCGGACTGAAGGATTTCCCTCTTTCCAGATTCTGGGGAACCAACCACCAGCGGAGGCTCTTGCGAACGGAAGGGGACAAGGACATTGGTAAGTCCAGAGCCTGAACTTTTCTGTTCCAGGCTGACAGTATGGCCCTTTGCAACTTCCTTGAATGGAATTGACCGTAGGGTACTGCTTCGAATGATGCCACCATTTTTCCCAGCAGCCTCATGCACAGGCGTATGGATGGCTGTCTTTTTGAACCCACTAAGTGGATCAAATCTCTCAAAGACGACCCCTTTTCTTGAGGCAAGAAAATTTTTCTCTGGTCTGAATCCAGCCTTAGCCCCAAGTATTCCAGACTTTTGACTGGTTTTAGGGCTGACTTGTCTCGGTTGATAATCCAACCGTGATATTCCAGATACTTGATTGTCTCGTGAACAACCACTTCTAGTTTTTCCACTGAGTGGTCTATCAGCAACAAGTCGTCTAGATATGCCATTATCGTTACACCTCGTGTTCTTAGATTGGCCAATAATGGGGCCAGAATTTTTGTGAACACTCTTGGTGCTGTGGCCAGACCGAAGGGTAAGGCTCTGAACTGAAAATGGCGCCCTTCTACCGCAAAGCGTAGAAATTTTTGGTGGGCTGGAAAGATGGGAATGTGCAAATAAGCATCTTTGATGTCGATCGAGGCTAACCATTCCTCCCCTTGTAGGGCAGTGGCTACCGACCGGATCGACTCCATCCGGAAAGTCCTGATATGTAGGAATTTGTTTAGCCCTTTTAGATTTAATATGGGCCTCACGTCCCCGTTTGGCTTCGGGACTGTAAAGAGGTTTGAGTAAAACCCGAACCCCCATTCTTCCAGGGGAACCTCTATAATTACTGCTTGGAGCAATAATTGTTCTAGTGCCAACAGGAGGGATCCTCTCTTCTGGGGATCCCTTGGCACGTTTGACCTTATAAAGCGGGAAGGAGGGGAGTTTTTTAACTCCAATTTATATCCCAGATCTACTGCGGAGAGCACCCATCTGTCTCGGATCGTGTCCCGCCAGGTCTCTGTGAACAACTGAAGTCTTCCCCCCACCCGATTGGGTGGGGGCAACCCTTCATGCATTTGACTTTGGGGGAGGTTTTGTACCTCTCCTGCTCCAGGGCTTCTTGTTACCCTGCAATTGTCCCTGATTTTTACCTCCGGGATTTGACCGAGGAGGCCGTCGGAACTGTTTCACAGCCGATGTCCTAGGGACTGGAGAAGCAGGCCTCTTAAAAGAGGGACCTCTAACTCTATTTTTAACCGGCAAAAGTGTACTTTTACCGCTGGAAATTCTCTGGATATATTTTTCCAGGTCTTCCCCGAATAAGCGTTCACCATGAAATGGGAAGCTGACCAGCAATTTTTTACAGGGAGCTTCAGCAGACCAGTTTTTGAGCCATAGAAGCCTGCGCATATGTACTACAGACAGCGTAAGGCGGGAGGCCTGATGGATTGAATCCTTTATAGCGTCCACCGCAAAGCATAAGGCTCTAGGTAGATCAGCTAGGGCAAGAGCCTGCTGATCTGGCAAGTCTCTTAAGACCTGTTTCAACTGATCCTTCACTGCTTGGCAGACCCCAATAGCTGCCACTGCTGGTTGTGTCACCAATCCTGCTGTAGAAAAAGCAGATTTTAATAAGGACTCCAATTTTTTATCTATTGGGTCCTTGAACATTTGGACATTATCCACCGGACATGTCAGTGATTTATTCACACAAGAGATGGCTGCGTCCACTGTAGGGACCCTCCATTTTCTGATGAACTTATCCTCCATGGGATAGACCACCGGAAATCTCTTGGGGGGAGTAAATATTTTGTCAGGATGCTCCCAATCCTGGTAAATGAGCCCTTCCAGTAAAGGATGGATCGGAAAGGAACAAACAGTCTGGGGAGCTTTTAGCGACCCCAACGAGGAGACAGAAGTGGATGATGGCTCCGCAAGTGGCATTTTAAATGCTGATCGGACCATATTAGTCAGGGACTGAACCCATAACCTTTCAGCATGTGATGCTGAGAACGGCTCTTCCACTGTTGATTCCTCTACAACCGAATCGACCTCATCCTGATCCCCTTCAGGTAGGTCGATCCCTGTATGGGACTGTTGCTCTGTTAACAGGCACTCTGAGGGAGGAGACGGAGATCGGGCGCTTTTCTCCTGTGACAGGGAAGCCGCGATCAATGCTGACAATCTCTCTTCCAGCCCTCCCAGAGCTGAGGAAAAAACCTCCTCTGTTACATACACAGGAGCAGGTGAACTGAGGACAGCCACAGTACCAGGTACTCCTGAGGGTGCTCTACGGTCATTAACCTCTGATTCTTCAGGGGAGACTGGTGCAGCCAAAGCATGCCCAAGATCCTCAGAGCCCGATGGAGACCCCCTATTCCTCCTGGAATTTCTAGTCCCGGAGTTTTTAGACGGCATATTCCTAAGCCACAAAGCTGAGGTATTCCAGCCGAAATACACCAGTTACTGACAATAGTCTAGCATAAATGCTGCTATAAGAAACAGTTGGTGTCTACTAATGTGCCTTTCTAGGGGATGCCTGTATCAACCGCTTGCTGTATGCCTTCTTTAAATGTTGCCAGCTCTGTCTCTGTACCTCATAGCCAGCTCACCACACAAAATTGTGGTTTTTAACATGCTGGGACGCCCGCACATGCGCAGAAGCGCTGCGGCGCGCACAGAGCGTCATCCCCAGGCTCCGCCCCCTTTCCCGGCTCACCTCTATATATAGAGGCGCGTGCACGCGCGCGGCCACGTGCGCCTTCGGCGCTAATTTCGAAAATGGAAACCAGGGACAAGAGCCAGGGCCCCTTTGCCGCAGGCCGGGGGATGGACGAGCATTGCAACATGGCAGAGGAAGCAGTTTCCCATAAGAGAACTCACCATCTGCCTGGACTCGCTCTGATGAAAAGAAACTAGTCCACATGACAAGAAACGTTCTACAGCGGCCTCTAGTGGACAAACACAGGTACCGCAGTCTAATATATTAAATATATATAAAAAAAATATTTTTTTTTTTTTTTTTTCTTGACCACCATTAAAAATTATTACATTTTTTTAGTAGTTACAGGCATGCACAGAATTTTGCGGGAATACCATTAGGTAACAGACAGAAAGACAAATTAGGCTTGGGGGTCCCCCAATAGAACCAAGTTCCTGGGGGCCCCCACTTACCTGTTCCCCGCCGCAGGACTTTGTTTGGTCCACAAAAGCCCAAACTTCACCTATCACGGCAGGCATTGTAATCAAACCTTCAGGGACCGGGTTCCCAAGGATTCCACTCCCCTGGACCTGTATAGCACCCTGCACAGAAAACATCTTGGTCGTGGGTATGACCAGAGCTCTGGATCCCAGGGTCCAGCTCTCCTAAGAGAAGCATTACAGGCAAAACCTTGCTCTTCTCTGCAAGGCCCGGGTACCGACCGTTTAGCTATGAAGCTTTTTTGGTCGGATCCGGAATAGCTTACTGAGGCCCAAAAGAACCTGTACGCAAGCTCAGTGAAAAACACATGTTTCTTCTTGGCCAACACCTTAGACACTGGCAAAAAACTGAGGTGCTCCCGGATGGGAGGGGCTTATATAGGGGAGGGTACTTCCGGTTTTGGAAGTTGCCAGTGCCAGCACCTGACGGTATCTATATAACCCATTAGTAATGACTATGTCGCTCTGTTTCCCGTGATGTACGAGAAAGAAAGAGAGGCAGAAGTGTTTGTGGTGCAACAGAACAAAAGGCAATTCTGCAACAGTGGTAATGAACATGCTACTGAGCGCAACAAGTATCCGCCTTTTAACAAAACGTGTGTAGCGCCCTGCTCCTATTGAGTAGGTGCTATGTTTAAATTTAAGTTATCTGAGCTGTAGTTTGGCTCAGAATGATTGTGTTAAATTGCTGGTTTCTGTTCCAGTCCAGCTGTGTTGCGCATTTTCCACTTGACTGTAGGTGTCGCGGTCACCACAGGTCAAGGTTGGAAATGCAGCAAGCTGGATGTATTGAGTATTCTTTACCCAGAAGCAGCCCAGTGGGAGTGGTCCCCCCGCTGTGCATTCTGGGACAGGGCACTTAAGGAACAGACACCGTTTTCCGAGTCTCTCTGACCTGATGGGCATCCTGGCCTAAGGTTTTCCCTTAGCAGTTCTTCTGCCTCTGGGCCTTCTGGCCCGAGGCTTCGTTACTGATAGTAGGCCCAGGAGTTTCTGGGGCCTACTGGTCCACTGGTGGACCTGTGCTGTTTTTCCTGCGGGATGAAGCCCAGCAATTGGAGAAACCAGGGGAGGACTTTTCTCAGAGAGGACCGAGCGAAAGAGCTGGTATCTCAGGAAGAGCCTGGAGATTCAATTGGAGGACGCATCCCGGCCCATCTACCTCACAGTGTTGCCGGCTTGGCTGAAAGAAACTGGTACTGTGTGACTGTGCTTAGACTTTGCAAAAGTTCTGGATCATACAATCCTGTGGCAGAGGATTGTGCAGAGACTATGCGTATTCTTCAAGTCTGTGGCAGAGACTATGTGTATGTCAGGAACCATGAATCAGACTGAGAAAGAAGTACAGTTAAATCACACTTGTTTAATAATAAAAATAAAAAGGCAAACAGAGTAAGCGTAGTAAAACAAGCCAGTATTCAGTAACTGGAGCGGGTAGTCAGCCAAGCCAATGTCCAAGAGCCAGGGATAAAGGTAGAGTCCAGCAAGCAGGATCTGTAGCCAGAGGGAACGTAGTCAAGCAGGTCTTTAACTGGAACACAGGAGAAAGTCTGTAGTGATGTTAACACAGGCGAAGGCGAAGAGCAAATGAACTGGAAGTCCTTAAGTAGGCAGCTGACGAGCAGATAATCAAAAGGTGGATCACTGGAGAGATGGAAGCTGGCAATTAGCTGACAGCTGAGCTACCAGCACAGAGAAGGAAGGGCTGAACGCAGCCCTGACAGTACCCCCTCCTCAATGACCCCTGCCCCTCGGAGGACCACCGGGGTTGAGGGGAAAATGTCTATGGAAATCACAGAGGAGGACTGGGGCATGTACGTCCGAGGATGGGACCCAAGAGCGTTCCTCCGGACCGTACCCCCTCCAATGCACCAGGTACTGTATGCGCCCACGGAACCTACGGGAGTCAACAATGGACTGTACTTCATACTCCTCATGGTTCTCAATCTGTATAGGGTGAGGATGTGGCACCAAGGTGGTAAAACGGTTGCAGACCAAAGGTTTCAATAAGGAGACATGAAACACATTAGATACTAGAAGGAAGAAAGGTCCAACGCGTAAGCCACTGGATTTATCCCGCAAAGGATACGGAAAGGCCCAATAAACCGAGGTGCAAACTTCAGAGAAGGAACACGATTCGGAGGTTGCGAGAAGACAGCCAGACCCTGTCCCCGACCTGGTAGGAAGGTGCAGGCAGGCGTCTGCGGTCAGCATGGAGTCTGTACCTCTCGTTAGCCTGTCGCAAAGCCTCCTGGACTTGTACCCAAGTGGAACGAAGACCACGGAGATGTTCCTCTAACGCAGGGATACTCTGAGGAACAAACGAGTCAGGCAACATGGAAGGTTGGAAACCATAATTCGCCATAAACGGGGACAAACGGGAAGCAGAATTCAGAGCGCTTTTGTGAGCAAACTCCGCCCATGGTAAGAGTTCTGACCAGTTGTTGTTGTGATGTCAGAAATATAGCAACGCAGGAATTGCTCCAAGGACTGATTGGCTCGTTCTGCGGCCCCATTAGACTGCGGGTGATACGTAGAGGAGAAAGCAAGCTGAATTCCCAACTGTGCACAAAAAGCTCACCAGAACCGGGACACAAACTGACTTCCCCTGTCTGAGACAATGACCTTGGGTAGGCCATGTAAGCGAAAGATCTCCCGAGCAAAAATGGAAGCCAGTTGATTAGACGTAGGCAACTTCTTAAGTGGAATACAGTGGAACATTTTCGAGAACCGGTCTACCACCATAAGGATAACTGTGTTGCCCTGGGAGTTGGGTAACTCCACAATGAAATCCATAGACAGGTGGGTCCAGGGCCTCTCTCCATTGGGTATGGGTTGTAGGAGGCCCACTGGAAGGTGTCGTGGAGTCTTACTCTGAGCACACACGGAACAGGCAGCTATGAAGGTGGTTACATCAGCACGTAGACTAGGCCACCAGAATTGTTGGGAAATAGCCCAACAGAGTTGATTCCTCCCAGGGTGGCCAGCAGCCTTGGGAGAATGATAAGTCTGGAGCACAGCAGTACGGAGACTCGGGTACAAAACAGCGATCACAAGGTTTCTCAGGAGGAGCATCGACCTGAGCAGCCAGAATTTTGTCTCCCAAAGGAGAAGTGAGACTGGTGCGAACCGTAGCCAGAATACGATCAGGAGGAATCACAGGAACCGGAACCGACTCCATCTTGGAAGTGGAGGAAAATTGTCGTGACAAGGCGTCAGCCCTAAAGCCTCGTACACACGACCGAGAATCTCGGCACAAAACGACAAGAAAACTGTTGGGAGAGCTTTCTTGCCGAGAAAACCGTTCGTGTGTATGGTTTCTCGTCGAGAAAACTGCCGGGAATCTCGACGAAAAAAATAGAGAACCTGCTCTCTATTTTCTCGTCAGGATTCTCTTTTTTCTTTTCGGGATTCTCGTCGGCCTGTTTTGCGATGGGAAAACCGTTCGTGTGTATGCTTTTCGAGTCTTAAAAAATTGCGCATGCTCAGAATGAAATATGAGACGGGAGCGCTTCTTCTGGTAAAACTAGCGTTCGTAATTGAGATAGCACATTTGTCACGCTGTAAATTATTGCATCGTTTAAATGTTGCGCATTTTAAATCTTCTTATGCCGAGGGTCACACTCGTACGATTTCACTCCTGCCTGTCAGTCCCGATTTCAGCTCGATTACAGAGACATCTGACACAGATGTCAATGTAAATCGCGGCTGAAATCGCAAAAAGTAGTACAGAAACTACTTTTTGAAATCGGTGCAGCGCCGCAGATGCGACTTCGCACCGATTAGGACGGTGCCATTGCCCGCAATTTGCGGCAAATTTCGCCAATTTGACATGTCAAATCGCATGTCAAATCGCACCAGTGTGAACCAGGGCTTATGCCGTGTACACTCGATCATTATTCACGGCGGTTAAAAAACCGCCGTGAATAATGTCATTAAAAATGAGGGAACGGTCGTTTTTCACGTCGTTTTTCCCTATGGGAAACACTGCCGCGGAAAACTTGTCGAAAAAAACGACGAGAAAAATTAGAACATGTTCTAATTTTTCTCGTCGTTTTTAATGCCGTTTTTCTTGTCGAAAAAAACGACAGAAAGCCCACAGACTATCGTTTTTCTCGTCGAATGGGAAAAATTACGTTTGTACGCAGCATAAGAATGGTACAATAATGAAAAATAATGAACTTGTTTTGCTGCTGATATTCACACAGAATTCTGACTAACTTTTTTAAACATTTTTCATGCTGATCTCATGAACATTTTGTTATATTATATAGAGCAAGATCTCCTTAATATTTATATATTTTTAATTTGGAATACATATCTTCATTTTAAATGATTATTTAATTTCTAGTGATCTCCATGATTACAATTTTAATTTTGTTGTGTCAAGTTTACCAAAACATTTTTATTATCTTGTATTTTTGGACCTTCAAGGAGATTGTTGTGTTATCTGTCCCTTTTTTTTTTGGAAATGTATCTGCCTACTCCCAAGCTAAATTTTTTTGTTTTTGAAAAACACATAGTCAAGTATTAACTGTAAAATAAAAAACATTTATTCTGGTATATAACAAAAAAAATAGAAGGCAGTGCTTGAGAACCTGCTGCCATTTGTGCATCCATGGGACCCCAGAGCACACATCAACCCTGTGTGGACAAAAAAATTGGGAGCTTGAGAAGCACATCAGTTGAGCACAATCTGATCCTAGACTCCCAGAGGTCAGGAACAGCAGCAGGTGATATATATGTCCAAAGTCTGTGGTACTACAACAGGCTGCCTTCTGTCAGACCACATTGAAGCAAGGCCATCACTTCCTCATCTTCTTGGCAGCCTTCCCTGCAGCCTTCCCTGCAGCCTTCCTTTTGCGTGTGGCTGGAGGCTGTGCCACTGGAGGTGTACTTGTGTCAGGAGGAGGAGAAGAAGAAGGAGGAGGAGGAGGAGGAGGTTGAGGTTGCAAAAGCTGAGCGACCTCACATATGGCTGTATTGGGGGTAATTCTCCCCATAACCCCCTTGTTCATTAAGTTGATCAGCAGGAGCTCACATAGGAGGCATTGTTCCATGCTCATACTTTGGAATTTGGCCCCAACTAGGCCGGCAATGGCCTCTTCGGTGGTTGTTGGCTCCTGGAGGGTGGCATGTGCCTCTCTAATTAGGGCCATTGCTTAGAGGTCGACCGATATATCGGTCGGCCGATATATCGGCCGATTTTTGGCATTTTTTCATTAATCGGCTTTGGCCGATATTCTGAGAACAGAAGCCGATATTAAAAAAAAAAAAAAAACTTCAGTGCGGCTTGGAAATGACATCTCTCATAGAAGTCAATACAAGTTGCCTGAAGTTTCCCGTGCAGTGACTCATCTTTGGGCAGCCTGCCAAGTGAGAGAGAAAAGTTACAAATGTTTCTTCTTATTAATGAACTGAACTTGTGAGTAGAAGTTCTCAGTTTAACCATTTAAAGGCTAAATCTTTTCTGACACTTGTAGCTTACAAGTAAAAATCCTGTCTTTTCTGCTAGAAAATCACTTGGAACCCCCAAACATTATATATTTTTTTTTTGCAGAGACCCTAGGGAATAAAATGGCGGTTGTTGCAATATTTTATGTCACACGGTATTTGCGCAGCGGTCTTTCAAAGGCAATTCTTTGGGAAAAAAATACACTTTAATGAATGTTAAATAAAACTAAACTTTTTTTTTCGTCAAAGTTTTGATTACCTGTTTTTGTGCCTGCTTCCTGATTCCCTTACCGAAGATGGCGGCGGCAGCACCCGAGAGCCGAGAGAGAGATCGGCTTCGGGTGCCGACATCGCGGGCGCCCAGGACAAGTAAGTGTCCATATATTAAAAGTCAGCAGCTGCAGTATTTGTAGCTGCTGACTTTTAATATATTTTTTTTTTTTGGCGGAACTCAGCTGCTTTCACACTGGAGCGGGCAGGCGTTGGCGGTAAAATGCAGCTAGTTTTAGCTGCGCTTTACCATAATTTTAGCGGCGATATTCGGCTGCTAGCGGGGTGCTTATAACCCAGCTAGCGGCCGATGAAGAGGTTAAATGCGCCCGTGTAGCACCGCTGCAGAAGCGCTTTGCAGGCGCTTCAGCAGCAGTGCCCATTAATTTCAATAGGCAGTAGTGATGGAGGAGCGGTATACACCGCTCCAAAGATGCTGCTTGCAGGACTTTTTTTTAACGTCCTGCCAGCGCACCGCCTCAGTGTGAAAGCACTCAGGCTTTCACACTGAGACTGCAGGGGAGCTGTTTTGCAGCCATTTTTACAGGTGCTATTTTTAGCCCAAAAGTGCCTGAAAAACACCCCAGTGTGAAAGGGGTCCAACTGTTAGTTTTTTTTTTTCCCCTTCATCGGCCTAACATATCGGCCCAAAAAAATCGGCATCATATATCGGCCATCGGCCACAGCGATTTCTAAATATCGGCATCGGCATCGGCCAGAGAAAAACCCATATCGGTCGACCTCTACCATTGCTGCCTCGCTTGTGCTCCTCTCCCTCCTGGTTCTTCTTGTAAGGCGGATGGGAGGCACCTGAGATCTGGTCCTGCTACTTGGCCCGGCCACCTCCTGTCTGCCACTGGGCCCGGCCACCTCCTGTGTGCCACTGGGCCCTGCCACCTCCTGGCTCACAGTGGGCACTGCCTCCTCCTGGCTCACAGTGGGCCCTGCCTCTTCCTGGCTCTCAGTGGGCCCTGCCTCCTCCTGGCTCACAGTGGGCCCTGCCTCCTCCTGCTTGACACTTTCCAGACCCTCATCCTGGCTGATGTCATCCTGTGTATGAAAAAGGGACATAGTTTTAGTTTTTGGTTCATCAATCACACACAATTTTCAGCTCATGACTGTTGCAAATTGAATGTAAATCAAAAGTACAGACTATCATTATGACACCAGCAGTTTTCAATCTTCTCCCCCAATTTTTGGCCCACTACTGCCTATTGATATTTAGAACACTTTTTGTTCAAATTTTTTTATTTGATTTCCATATTAACATTTTTTTTGCTGCATTAATTTTATCACAATAAATGTCTATAAAATACTATTCCTGGCTCCAGATGTCCAAATCGGGTTCTTCCAGGATGGCTGCCTCCTCCAGAGAAGGCTCAGGTTGGCTGCAGGGAAGTCTGGGGGGAAGACTGGACATTGATGACCTTGACTCAAGGTGGTCATCCAGAAAGGACATCCTGCTGTAGTACCACAAATTCGGGACATATACATCTTTTGCTGCTGGTCCTGACCTCTGAGAAGCCAGGACCTTAAGTTCTGTATGTGCCTCTCAAGCTCCCAATTTTACTATCCACCTGTTGTGTGGTTGTTGTGGGTACCCTGGTATGCACAAATGGGAGCAGGCTCTCCAGCGCTGCTTTCCTTACACCTTTCTTCCTGTGAATGGGGTTTTTGATCTCCCACAGTGTGGGCAGCTCCCTTACCCGGTCAATAAATTCCCCCAAAAATTATTTTTCTATGAAAGCATTAATTTTGTCTGCAAGACAAAACACAAGACAAAAATAGTAATGTCAGTCACACAGTCTAAACTCAAGAAAATCTTTATCCCCATATATATCCTCAAACAATCTCGAGGCAGTATAGGCCACCAATTTAACAAAGTATAAAAATCATACCTTCGGTCTGACGTCCGTCACTTTTCCTCCTCTATTCGCACACAGAACGTAGTAACGGCACATGTGTGTTTGCTTTATATACACTACGCATGTGTGAAACTCCGCACACGTCGCCCGCCCATGACGTTCACATTATCAACTTTTCCTAGCCCCTTCTCTTTCGGCGCGCAGACGATATGGCGGAGTCACAGCAGATGTCTGGTAATTCATCAAATAACGATGATGAGACAAGCCCGGACCGTGAAACGTCATGATCAAGGAGGAGATTCAAGGCATCTAATATGTCTTTCGCGGAGATGGCGGAGATGGTGGACATATTGATAAAGTCGGATTATGATTCAAAGCATGGGCCCTATACCCACCCTAATCTAAGGAAGTCCAAAATCATAAAGAAAGTAGTGAAAAGTCTGAAGAAGAATTTTAGGGTGAAAAGATCAAAGGAGCAGCTTAGAAAGAGGTGGTCTGACCTCAAACTGAGGGAGCCAGAGCAGTTAAGGAGTATTAAGAGAATTCTAGAAAAAAGTAAGTACTTGTCGTGTGTTCCTATTATTGTATTTCATAACTTTTATGTTGCTCCATGTTGTTGCTTTTTACTATTGGACCTTAGAAAATGTCATCTCACCAAATTTAGTGGGCCCAGTAATCGGTCGTTACAGACACATCATTCACCCACTACATACTATGTTTGGAGAAGATACAGGGTTAAAAATATTTATAGACATGCCTGTTTTTATTCCATAAATGTATATACATTGTTGTCTAGATGATGTGTTTGGAACTAGAATGAAATGCAAACTTGAATCAGTGTAAAGGAGAGGACGCTCAGCAGCTGTTTACACATCTGCACTCTGGAGCACTATAGTGTGGCTCAACAGAACAACCTTTTTAGGGTGTCCCACACCGGTGCTTCAGTGTATTCTTGGGGTGTCTCCATGTGTAAAACTTGTCATAAAAAGGTGAATAGCCAAGATTAGTTTATTTTTAAATAATGTCTTCAGCTTGTAACTCTGCCCAAACAGACACTTGTACCCCACTTCCAAGCAATGTATCATGTTCCTATTTTAAAAAATATATATCTGTGTGCTAAGTATACCTTTTGTTTCATTCTCATAGGGGAGAGAAGACTGGGAGGACACTACTCCAGGGAGCACAGGAACCCCACACCTCAGAGAGAACCCCAACCTCACCAAGAACCCCAACCTGAGGATGTGGAGGAAGTAGAAGTGGAGGAAGGAGAAGTGGATGACGTGGTGGAACTTGTCACCACAACAGGTCAGTGTCTGTCACCACAGCTTCAGGTAAGAGATGTAGGCCTGCATAGTTATAATACCTTTTATGTTTATTTTTTAGGGTATGAAAATGATGTTGAGAAAGAAAGTCCTCGTTTCTCTAGTGATAGTGCCCAAAGAATCATCCAGCAAGTGATGGAGTGTAGTAGTGAACTGGACAGAATGAAGAAAAGGATGAATGTTATTGAGCAAACATTTAAGGACATCATTGATGTTTTGGGGCGAATTGAATGAAGCACAAAACCCCCCTTTTTCTAGTTTTCTATATTTTCTAAAAAATTGTTGCACTTTTAAAACCAAGCCAAAATTTGAAGATGCACACAGTGTGTCAACATGTACCATCTGCCAACAGGGGATATCCCTGTACGGGTTTTGTGGGTGAAAACCCTTCCTCACATCTCAAGTAGGTGAAAGGAAGGAGGGGTTGCACCCCCAAAACACGTCCACTGATCACCCATGATAGCAGATAGCACATGTTAACAATAGGGATCAGGAGGGAAATAACCCTTTTTAAAAACTCTCAAAATTCTGTGCATCTTCAAATTTTGGCTTGTTCAGGGGTGACACCCTATATTATGAAGGGCAGATAGAGACATTGTTACTAAAATAGAATGTCTGATATTGCCGAGAGGTTTACAATGTAGGATTTTGTTGTATGGTAATGAGAGTTTTGTATTTTATAAAAAAATAAAAAAAATAAAAAGGCCTGTTTATGGCCAACCAAAAAAAAAATGTATATTTTATAACACCAAACATGTTAGATTTACCATGTGTGAATGTGCAAAATTTTTGAACAACAACAAAGTGTAGCTTCTTTATTAAATCCGCTATAATCTTTTTTGAGTATATTTTTGGTGTTAACAGAGAAATGGTTGGTATTTACTAAAGGAAAATACACTTGGCACTACAAGTGCACTAAGAAAAACTAGGAGACAGCTAAAAAAAAACACAAGCAATACATCCAAAAATCTGATTAAACAAGATTTTTATTTATTTAATTTTTTAAAAAAAATTAAGCATGGCCTGGCATAGGAATTGCCCCCCTACCAGTGAAATAGTCCACATATTTTTCACGAACCTCACGGGCGTTTTGGGGGGGGGGGGGCAAGCCAGGACGGCCAGATTCTAGGCCCCCGGCAAGGTATTGTCACCTAAAAGTCCAGCCTTAGGCCCAATTGAGGCCATATAATTAGGTGATTTGATGCAAAGATAATTATGCAGCATGCAGCAACAGAAAACAATGTAGTTCAGTTTGTACTCCGCCAAGTTAATAGGTGTCATAAAAAGGCGGAACCGGCTGGCCATTATCCCAAAGGCATTCTCCACGACTCTTCGGGCCCTGGCCAGCCGGTAGTTGAACACCCTCCTCCTTGGGGTCAGGGTCCTTTGGGGAAATGGCTTCATGAGATGCCGTCCAACTCCAAAGGCTTCTTCAGCCAAAAACACAGGGAGTCCTTCAACATTCCCTGCATCCGGTGGCAATGCAAGGTCGTCACTCTGGAGACGGAAGGCAAACTCCGTCTGGCTGAAGGCTCCCCCATCGGACATCTGGCCATTCTTCCCCACATCCACATAGAGGAATTCATACTGTGCTGACACCACCGCCATCAGCACGAAACTATGAAACCCCTTATAATTATAGAAATAGGACCCAGAATGGGGTGGTGGCACGATGCGGACGTGCTTCCCGTCAATGGCTCCACCGCAGTTGGGGAAGTCCACCACGTGGCAAAATGGGAGGCCACAGTCTGCCATTCCTGTGGCGTGGAAGGAAGCTGTGGAGTCAAACAAGATAAAAAAATATTAGTACTTTTGCACATAACATTGCAAGCAGATTATACAAAAATACATTCTTGCCCAACATCAGCAGAACTTTCAGTTTAATGTGTTTTTAAATACTAAAATAGAAGGCTCAAGTATCATATTCATCACCCCCTCTGATGGCCCATTGTAAAAATATTTGGGGGGGGGGCTAGATGAGTTTGTGAATAAAAAAAAAAAAGAGAAATATACATTTGTAATCATTTTAGGGGGTGTTTAGGGGGGAGGGGGGTAAAGCACTACAATGGAGCTGACAAAATACATTGGGAAGTGACTAGGCTAGGTGTGTTTGGGCCCAGGATAGCATGCTGGAGAGGTTGGTGAAGGAAAATATGCATGGAGGACAAGAAAGGGGCATTAAAAGCTTACAGCATGCATGAGGACAAAGGGGATATTCCCAGCATATTACAATCATGGTAATTAGGGAAGGATGAAAGAAATACAATACATTAGCATTAGGGCTGTGGAAATTAACTATTAATTCCTCGATTAATCGATTAATTGTTTTGATCGATCAAAATTCTTTCGATCGATTAAAATTCTTTTGATCGATTAAAATTCTTTTGATCGGTACTCACCTCTCCCACGGCTTCCGGGTCTTCAGGGAGATTCGGTGATGTCACGGACACCGGCGGGGCTTGCCGTGTCCATCTGAAGGGCTCCTTTGCTGTGCCTTCATATCTGCATGCCGGCGGGACCTTACTATCTGCCACACGCAAGGGCTGTTACACTTCCCTCTATCACTTTCCTCTATCAACCTGGGATTCTACAGCCATCCACTGGGAGTTGTGATAGTTCCCTTCACGGGACATCTACATTCCGACAGACTGATGTTAGCCTGTTCTCATCTGGATTCAGCAGTGGTATCGTTGTACACATTTTTATACCAGTATCATACTTAGCTACATGTTTTTATGACTGCTTATGCTACCGTTTGGTATTACTAGCACCATTTTTACAGTTTATGTAGCTACATTGATTTTATCTCCAGTGCAATATTTATTTTGTTATCTACTTGAAGACTATAAAAGTTTTAATGCTATTCCCATCGAGCGCTGCCTTTGTGTGTTTTTTGTATCCTGCTATCGATTTTTCCAGTGGTTGGTAGCTGCACTGGGAATCGGCCTGCAAGGAGATCAGCTAAAAGTAGTTGGATCTATGTGCGTTATAATTAATCGAAATTAGTCGATTAATTGATAAAAAAAAATCGATTAATCGAACACGAAAATTTTAATCAGTAACAGCCCTAATTAGCATACATGAAATACATAGAATGTGATATTAAAGGAGAAAATGTACCCTAATATAGTCCTCCTGAAGGACTTGGATGATGGCAGAACAGGTGTCTGGGATTATCAGGCCCAGAGCCTGGGGGGAGATGCCTGTCGTGAACTTCAGGTCCTGCAGACTTCTCCCAGTCACCAGGTAGCATAACGTGGCGATGAGCCTCTGCTCAGCACTGATGGCTTCCCGCATAACGGTGTCCTGCCTGGTGATATAGGGGGACACCAAAGCCAACAGATGCTGAAAAACGGGGTCAGACATCCTAAGAAAATTCCTGTAGTCATCAGGATTATTCTCCTGGATCTCCCGCAGCAGAGGCATATGACAGAATTGGTCCCACTGGAGCAACCAATTCTTGGTCCATGAACTCCTCCTCACCCTGTTCATGGACTGGTCTTGGTCCAAGACAAGCAGACCAACACCAAGCGCCCGCACAGCACGAACTCTACGACGAGAACGTACCGCGACATGGCTAGAAGACGGTCGTCTGATCAGAACGTACTAAACAGAACGCACTTAAGAACAGCAAGGCCTATGAAGAACGACCTGAAAATCAGAAATGAGCGGACAGGAACGCACTGTAAAACAGATACGGCCTGACTACACGCCCTGAAAGACAAGATACGAACCCACAAACACAAACTGAACCGCAGAAAACGAACTGAAAGCACGAAGACTGAAAAGCGTGAATCGTCTTTTCCCAAACTTTTACTTCACATGCGGTAACACGAGATCAACAAAAGCAGCCCAAGGGGTGGCGCCATTGAAATCGAACTTCCCCTTTATACTGCCATCGTATGTGCTGTACGTGACCGCACTTTCCAACGACGAGATCTCGTCGTTGGAAAGTGCGGTCACGTACAGCACATACGATGGCAGTATAAAGGGGAAGTTCGATTTCAATGGCGCCACCCCTTGGGCTGCTTTTGTTGATCTCGTGTTACCGCATGTGAAGTAAAAGTTTGGGAAAAGACGATTCACGCTTGACAAGAATCTCGTTGAGAAAAACGACGGGTTTTTTACGACGAGATTCTCGGTCGTGTGTACGAGGCTTCACATTCTTAGTACCAGGTAAGAATGAGACAATGTAATTGAAACTCGACAAGAAAAGAGCCCATCGTGCCCTTCTGGGAGAAAGGCGCTTAGCCTCAGACAAGAATGTGAGATTCTTATGGTCAGTAAGAATGAGCACCGGCACAGTGGTACCTTCGAGGAGATGTCTCCATTCTTTCAGGGCTAAAATGATCGCCAAAAGCTCCCTGTCACCAATCTTGTAATTGCACTCTGCAGGTGACAATTTCTTGGAAAAGTAGCCACACGGATGCATAGCACTGTCAGAGCTAGGACGTTGAGACAGAAGACCGCCAACTCCAGTCTCAGAAGCATCAACCTCAAGGATAAAAGGCAACGTAGGATCAGGATGTGCCAACACAGGAGCAGAAACAAAGGTTTTAAGACTCTCAAAAGCCTTAATGGACTCTGGAGACCAAGTCTGTGGGTTACCGTCCTTTCTGGTCATATCAGTCAAGGGCTTGACCAGAGACGAGAAGTTACGAAGAAACTTCTGATAATAGTTGGCAAAGCCAAGAAAACGCTGCAGAGGACGTAAACCCACGGGTCGGGGCCACTGTAGGACATCAGAAAGTTTCTCTGGGTCCATCGAAAAACCAGTCGTGGAAATGACATAACCCAGGAATTTGACCTGTTCCCGATGGAATTCACACTTCTCCAGCTTACAATAGAGATTGTTCTCTCTTAGTTTTTGTAGCACTCGACAGACATCTGTGTGGTGGCTCTCCAGGAACTGGATATCATCGAGATAGACCACCACACATAATTGCAACATATCTCGTTAATAAACTCCTGGAAAACTGCTGGGGCATTACAGAGGCCAAAAGGCATTACGAGGTACTCATAATGACCTGTTCTGGTATTAAACACAGTTTTCCACTCGTCGCCCTGCTTAATCCTGACGAGATTGTATGCCCCTCTCAAATCAAGCTTCGTGAAGACCGTTGCTCCCTTGAGGCGGTCAAATAACCCCGTAATCAACGGGATCGGATAGGCATTCTTAATGGTGAAACGATTCAGACCCCTATAATTATACAAGGTCTCAGTTCACCACTCTTCTTCTTTACAAAAAAGAAACCAGCACCGGCAGGAGATAAGGATTTGCGGATGAAACCTCGAGTGCGTGTGCAACATACTCCTCCATGGCTTTATCCTCCAAGACCGACAAAGGGTAAAACCGGCCACGAGGGGGCATGGCACCAGGTTGAAGGTCAATTGCGCAATCATACGAGCGGTGTGGAGGCAACGTACCGGCTTGACCCTTGTCAAAGACATCGCTAAAATCGCGATACTCCTCCGCAGGGCAGGACTTAGGGTGGTGGGGGTCCCTGGGCTTGAGTCACTTTCGGGCCCTACCTTCTATACAAATACATTACTTTAAATAGACGTAATACGTAACTGCCAATAACCAATCAGCATGATGGGGGGGGGGGGTGTTTTTGCTGCTGGACACAGCTATATTATAGATATGCACACATATATATATAGCTGTGTATATAGCTGTGTCCAGCAGCACCCCCCCCACTGGTTATCAGCTATATTATATACAGGTATAGTGGCTAAGCTGCCCACCCTGGGAGGGTCTGATAACCGGGGGGGGGGAGGCTGGGAGTGCTGCTGGACACAGCTATATACACACATATATATATATATAAAATATAGCTGTGTCCAGCAGCAATTCCAGCCTCCCCCCCTGGTGGGGGATGGGTGCTGCTGGACACAGCTATATTTTATATATACATATACATTATATATATATATATATATATATAAAATATATGATATAGCTGTGTCCAACAGTAAAAACAACCACCCCCCTCTTAGCACTCCTCCTTCTTACCACAGCAGCTCTGGTCAGCTCAGGTGTGACTGGGTGGCGGGCACCATGACACCCCCTCCCCCCCCATTGAAAGAGCTCACCTCGGGCTACAGCGGCGGAGGACACCCCCAGCTCGGGGCCAGGTCGGGTGGCTCAGATTGATACACAATCAGGTACCAAGAATGAAATGCTGCCCCCCCCCAAAAAAAAAAATCACGCCCACCAAAATGCCCGCATATTCATTATTTTATATCATGATAACTAAAGTGGACCTGTCATGGCTCTATACATGTATATAGGAGTATATAGAGGACCTGTCATGGCACTATACATGTATGTAGGAGTATAAAGAGGACCTGTCATGGCACTATACATGTATGTAGGAGTATAAAGAGGACCTATCATGGCACTATACATGTATGTAGGAGTATAAAGAGGACCTGTCATGGCACTATACATGTATGTAGGAGTATAAAGAGGACCTGTCATGGCTCTATAAATTATGTATATATGAGTATAAAAGGACCTGTGCGTGGCCGTTGGCCGCGATGTCAGCCGGCCACCCGTGATCGCTCCACAGAGCCAGAACGGGGATCTGTCAATGTAAACAGACATATCCCCATTCTGACAGGGGAGGAGAGACAGATCTGCTGTTCCTAGTGATTAGGAACAGAGATCTCTCTCCTCCTCCAGTCAGTCCCATCCCCCCAGTTAGAAACACCTCCCAGGGAACACATTTAACCCCTTTCCTGACAGTGACATTTACACAGTAATCAGTGCATTTTTATAGCACTGATCGCTGTATAAATGTTACTGGTCCCAAAAAAGTGTCAAAAGTGTCCAATCTGTCCACCGCAATGTCACAGTTTCGCAAAAAATCGCAGATTACCGCCATTACTAGTAAAAAATATATAATAATAATAAAAATGCCATAAATCTATCCTCTATTTGGTAGACGCAATAACTTTTGCGCAAACTAATCAATATACACTTGTTGTTAAAAACATTTTTTTTACTAAACATATGTAGAAGAATACATATCGACCTAAACTGATAAAGACATTTTTATTTTTATTTTTTTGGATGTTTATTATAGCAAAAAGTTAAATAAAAAATTATTTTCAAAGTTGTCGCTATTTTTGTTTATAGCACAAAAAATAAAAACCGCAGAAGTGATCAAATACCACCAAAAGAAAGCTCTATTTGTTTAGGTACAACGTCACATGACCGCGCAATTGTCAGTTAAATTGATGCAGTGCCGAATCGCCAAAAAAATTATTGAAGTGCATTATTTCTATTATTACATTGTTATATAAAATAAAATAGTTCAACTCACCATAATGCAGAATCAGTGGGAGCCCTGAGTGTGTCACTTTCCGCGTCACCTGCCACCAGATGCAGATTGTCACTTGTTGCGGATTGTCACTTGCCACGATGCCATCTGCCACAAATTGCGGATGGTCACTTGCCACGATGCCACACATTGCAGATTGTCACTTGCCACACATTGCAGATTGTCACTTGCCACAACGTCACCTGCCACACATTGTGGATTGTCACTTGCCATGACGTCACCTGCCACACGTAGCGGATTGTCATTTGCCACAACGTCACCTGCCACACAAGGCGGATTGTCACTTGCCATGACGTCACCTGCCACACGTCTGACAGAGAGGAGGGGGGTCTGACAGAGAGGAGGGGGGTCTGACAGAGAGAAGGAGGGGGGTTTGACAGAGAGGAGGAGGGGGGTCTGACAGAGAGGAAGAGGGGGGTGGCGGCTGACAGAGAGGAAGAGGGGGTGGCGGCTGACAGAGAGGAGGGGGGGCTGATAGAGAGGGGGGCGGCTGATAGAGAGGAGGGGGGTCTGATAGAGGAGGGGGGCGTCTGATAGAGAGGAGGGGGGGCGGCTGATAGAGAGGAGGGGGGGCGGCTGAGAGAGAGGAGAGGGGCGGCTGAGAGAGAGGAGGGGGGCCTAATAGAGAAGAGGGGGGAGGCGGCTGATAGAGAGGAGGGGGGGCGGCTGATAGAGAGGAGGGGGGGCTAATAGAGAGGAGGGGGGGCGGCTGATAGAGAGGAGGGGGTAATAGAGATGAGGGGGGCTGATAGAGAGGAGGGGGGGTGGCTGATAGAGAGAAGGGGGGGTAATAGAGAGGAGGGGGGCTGGCTGATAGAGAGGAGGGGGGGGCGGCTGATAGAGCAGATGAGAGAGACAGACCTCAGGAGGGCGGGGGCTGATAGAGAGGAGGGGGGGCCGTGGGCGGCTGACAGGACAGATGAGACCTCAGCTAGTTAGGACTCTGGGAGCATGCAGGGCTGGCGCGATTACCTACAGTCCAGCTCCTCCGCTCCTCCAGGCGAATAACAAGCCTCATGTCCGCCATCCGTCCCGCCCACATGACCTGCTTGGCCAATCACAGGACACCCGCCGCTGCCCATTGCTGAGCTTGGCTCAAACACAGAGACAGATTTTTAGGCAGCAGTTTGAACATTGATTTGCCGCCCCCCTGAAAGTGCCGCCTGGGACCGAGGTACCATCGGGTCCCATGTTAGGGCCGGCCCTGTACACAATACACCCGGCGGCAGCTGGTGAGGACACACACACACAGTGTGCAGCCATGCTGCCCGGGAGGAGAAAAGTAGTGACAGGCTCAGTCAAGCCCAATGGTAAGTCCGGCCCTGCTCCTCCGGCAGGGAGGAGAGTGAACAGATGCACAGAGCCTTGGCTACCTTCTGGAAGCATCTCTCACTGCACTGTGGCGACCAGGACAGAACCTCAGCACGGAGCCAATCAAAAGACGGGTTGTGCCTCTGTAACCAAGGATAACCAATAACCAGCGGAAACTTAGGTGAGGAAATAACTTGGAATTGGATTATCTCATGGTGAAAAGCCGCTACGGTCATGGACAACAGAACCGTCTCATGAGTCACATGGGCAGGCTGTAGAGGTCTCCCGTCAAGAGCCTCAATGGCAAGTGAAGTGTCACGCAGCTGCAGCGGAATCGAGTGCTTAGACACAAAGGCAGCATCAATGAACAGGCCTGCAGCCCCGGAGTCGATTAGAGCCTGGATCTCGACGGACGACTCAGCCCACGACAGGGTAAACAAAACCAGGGGCTTAGGCCCCTTTCACACGGACGTTCCGTATGTCCGTTTTTCATCCATCCGTTTTCGGATGAAAAACGGACATACATGTATCCCTATGGGATAGCGGATGTCAGCGGATGAACATCCACTGACATCCGATGACATCAGTCTCCGCTATGGTCCGTTTAGCATGACGGAGGAAAATCCTACTTTTCCATCCGTCATCGGATCGGATGAAAATGGACAGACGGTCCGTTTTCATCCGATTCCCCCATAGGAGAAAGCGGCGATCCGACCGGTCCATTTCTGCACAATGTGCAGAGACGGACAAGTCACCCGCCGGCTCAGCGGGGATCAATGGAGCGATGTCCGCTGAGCAAACGGATATTCACGGGGCGGATCATGACGGGATCCGCCCGTGTGAAGAGCCCTTATCCTTCTGGGCAACTGGAGACAAAACAACGCCACCTAGGGTCTGTCCATGACAGGACCTCAAGGTTCGGGCATTCCCAGGACGGGTAGGACAAGACTTCAAAAAGTGACCGACCTGACAACAATTTCTACCTCCTCCTAAGGGCTCTCTCATCCGCAGAGAGACGCGTGAAGCCCAAGTGCATGGGTTCATCTTCACAGACCGACTCGGTACCAGGAGGCATGGGAGGTGAGGAAGGCAAGGGTGGGACTGCAAAGCTCAGAGACAAACGTACAGGAGGCTTCCGCAAGCGCTCCTTAAGAGAGAGTCTCTCTCTGAGTCTGGAGTCAATGAGGATGGCAAATGTGATCAAACTCTCCAGCTCGGTCGGTATATCTCGGGCTGCTATCTCATCTTTGATGTTATCCGAGAGACCATGAGAAAACGCAGCCACGAGGGCCTCATTGTTCCACGCAACCTCTGCTGCCAGAGTACGGAATTCAATGGCGTAATCGGCAACAGTTCTCGTACTCTGTTTGATGGACATGAGGCACTTGACAGCAGAAGCGGAGCGTGTGGGAACGTCAAATACCCTTTTGAAGAAAGCCACAAATTATGGATAACTCAGGACCACAGGTTTTTGCATCTCCCATAGAGGGTTTGCCCAGGCCAAGGCTCTCTCAGAAAGCAAAGATATCATGAAACCTACTTTGCTTCTGTCCGTGGGAAACGCCTGGGGCAGCATCTCAAAATATATCTCAACCTGCTTGAGAAAACCTCTGCATTGGAGTGGATCGCCCCCAAATCGCTGGGGAAGCGGAGCGGAACCAGAGATACCTCTTAAAGAGGAAATACTCAAGGCGGGTGCCTGCACAGAGGCTGGAGCAGCAGCAGGGTCCACCTGCACAGGGACTACCGGAGCGGCCACAGTGGGAGACTCTAGATGAACTGTGCGACTTAGGAGCGTCCTTATCGCTCTGGCAACCTGATCCATGCGGTGATCCAGGTCATCCAATCTGGAAAAAATATTATCAACAAGTGGATTGGCTGCACCTTCTGAAGTCATGGCCTTCGCCTACTGTCAGGAACCATGTCACGCTGGCTGGAAATAAACAAGTTCTCTACAAGATTCATCTGACTATTCATCTTTGCTTCCACAAAATCTACATGTGGACATCCACAAAACACGAATTGCTGGCGACACTCCAAGAGTGTGTTTAGGCTAATAACTGACAACCGTTTCTGCTACATTGTTTGATCAGTGGTACTTTGAAGTCCACCCTAACACTAAAATCCCTGCATCTACAGACATCGACGATCTATCACTAACCTATCTAGCCCTGTAAAGAAGAAATCAGTATACAGTGCCTTGAAAAAGTATTTGTACCCCTTGGCATTTTCCACATTTTATCATGTTACAACCAAAAACATAAAGTTATTTTATTGGCATTTTATGTGATAAACCAACACAAAGTGGCACATAATTGTGAAGTGGAAGGAAAATGATAAGTGGTTTTCCACATTTTTTACAAATAAATATGTGAAAAGTGTGGTGTGCATTTGTATTCAGCCCCCCTGAGTCAATACTTTGTAGAACCACCTTTTGCTGCAATTACAGCTGCAAGTCTTTTTGGGGAGGTCTCTCCCAGCTTTGCACATCTAGAGAGTGAAATTGTTGCCCATTCTTCTTTGCAAAATAGCTCAAGCTCTGTCAGATTAGACAGAGAGTAGGGATAAGCCGAACACCCCCCTGTTCGGTTCGCACCAGAACCTGCAAACAGACCTAAAGTTCGCGTGAACTTTAGAACCCTATTAAATACAATGGACTCGAACGTTCGAAATCTAAAGTGCTAATTATGAAGGCTAATATGCATGTTATTGTCCTAAAAAGTGTTTGGGGACCCGGGTCCTGCCCCAGGGGACATGTATCAATGCAAAAAAAAGTTTTAAAAACTGCCGTTTTTTCAGGAGCAGTGATTTTAATAATGCTTAAAGTGAAACAATAAAAGTGAAATATTCCTTTAAATTTAGTACCTAGGGTGTGTGTATAGTATGCTTGTAAAGTCGCGCTTGTTTCCCGTGCTTAGAACTGTCCCTGCACAAAGTGTCATTTCTGAAGAAAAAAAAGTAATTTAAAACTCACTCGCAGCTATAATGAATTGTCGGCTCCCGGCAATACATAGAAAAGTCAATAAAAAGAAAAAAATGTGTGGGGGTCCCCCCAAATTCAATTACCAGGCCCTTTAGGTCTGGTATGGATATTAAGGGGAACCCTGCCGCAAATTAAAAAAAAAATGCGTGGGGTTCCCCCAAACATCCATACCAGGCCCTTTATCTGAGCACGCAACCTGGCAGGCCACAGGAAAAGAGGGGGGACAAGAGAGCGCCCCCCTCCTGAACCGTACCAGGCCACATGCCCTCAACATGGGGAGGATGTCCCCATGTTGATGGGGACAAGGGCCTCATCCCCACAACCCTTGCCCGGTGGTTGTGGGGGTCTGTGGGCAGGGGGCTTATCGGAATCTGGAAGACCCCTTTAACAAAGGGGACCCCCGGATCCCGCCCCCCCCATGTGAATTGGTAAGGGGTACATTGTACCCCTACCATTTCACGAAGAAAGTGAAAAAAAAAATGTAAAAAAAAACACACACCTTGGAAAAGTCCTTTATTAAAAATAAAAAATAAAAAACCCATTCCAGCGATGAAATCCAGTGTCCCGCGGCGATCCGATGTCCAGCGCTGTCCACACGAAACGTCATTGGCTGAGCCTGAGTGGACCTGATGGGGAACTTCCTCCACAGTGTATTAAATGAATAGACCCGACCCTTCTAAAGTTCTCCATCAGGTCCGCTCAGCCAATGACGTAGGTGTAAGGCTAAGCGGACCAGATGCGGAACGTGAGAAGGGGCGGGTCTATTAATTTATTACACTGTGGAGGAAGTTCCCCATCTGGTCCGCCCCCTCGTATGTCAGACCCCGCCTACGTCATTGGCTGAGTTGACCTGATGGGGAACTGCCTCCGCAGTGTAATAAAGGAATAGACCCGCCCCTTTTCACGTTCCGAATCTGGTCCGCTTAGCCTTACACCTACGTCATTGGCTGAGCGGACCTGATGGGGAACTTTAGAAGGGGCGGGTCTATTAATTTAATACACTGTGGAGGAAGTTCCCCATCAGGTCCGCTCAGCCAATGACGTAGGTGTAAGGCTAAGTGGTTCGCACCAGAACCTGCGAACGGACCGAAAGTTTGCGCAAACTTTAGAACCCTATTAAAGTCTATGGCAGTGTTTCTCAACTCCGGTCCTCAAGGCGCCCCAACAGGTCATGTTTTCAGGATTTCCCTCAGATCAAATGGCTGTGGTAATTACTAAGGCAGTGAAACTGATCAAATCACCTGTGCAAAATAATGGAGAGCCTGAAAACATGACCTGCTGGGGCGCCTTGAGGACTGGAGTTGAGAAACACTGGTCTATGGGACTCGAACGTTCGAAATCAAAAGTGCTAATTTTAAAGGCTAATATGCAAGTTATTGTCCTAAAAAGGGTTTGGGGACCCGGTCCTGCCCCAGGGGACATGTATCAATGCAAAAAGACGTTTAAAAACTGAAGTTTTTTGGGGAACAGTGATTTTAATGGTGCATAAAGTGAAAAAAAAGTGAAATATTCCTTTAAATATCTTACCTGGGGGGTGTCTATAGTATGCCTGTGAAGTGACACGTGTTTCCCATGTTTAGAACTGTCCCTGCACAAAATGACATTTCTAAAGGAAAAAAAGTCATTTAAAACTGCTTGCGGCTTTAATGTAAAGTCTGGTCCCGGCAATATGGATGAAAATCATTGAGAAAAATGGCATGGGTACCCCCAGGCCCTATATAATCTGAACAGCAGTATATACAGGCGGTGCAAGCAATTGTATTCAGGTAAGCTTTAGGTGCACACTGTGCAAAGGACACTAAAGCAAAATACTGCAGCTCCCTGCCTGTATTTGTATCAGAACACCAGCAATTGTATTGAGGTAAGCTTTACGTGCACACTGTGCAAAGGACACTAAATCAAAATACTGCAGCTCCCTGCCTGTATTTGTATCAGAACACCAGCAATTGTATTCAGGTAAGCTTTTGGTGCACACTGTGCAAAGGACACTAAAGCAAAATACTGCAGCTCCCTGCCTGTATTTGTATCAGAACACCAGCAATTGTATTGAGGTAAGCTTTTGGTGCACACTATGCAAAGGACACTAAAGCAAAATACTGCAGCTCCCTGCCTGTATTTGTATCAGAACACCAGCAATTGTATTGAGGTAAGCTTTTGGTGCACACTGTGCAAAGGACACTAAAGCAAAATACTGCAGCTCCCTGCCTGTATTTGTATCAGAACACCAGCATTTGTATTCAGGTAAGCTTTTGGTGCACACTGTGCAAAGGACACAGTACACTAAGTGAAACATTGCAGCTAGCACAATTACCTGCCTGCCTGTCAGTATAGAGAATAACAGGAACAGATCTAGCTAAACTGAATACAGCGTGTAAATATATATACAACACCTAGGATGCATATATATCCTCTACACGCTGTAACTGCAGCTAACTGACTTGCCTGCCTGCTCTATCTAACTCAAATCAAATTACACTGTCTCTCTCTCTGTCTCTTTCCTTTAACCAACGCCGCAACACACTACACAAGGCCGCCAAGCCGGCGGCCTTATATAGTGTGGGGCATGTACCTACTCCTCTGAGCCATGATTGGCCAAAGCCACCCTGGCTTTGGCCAATTACGGCTCTCTGCACTTATGGCGCTGTGATTGGCCAAGCATGCGGGTCATAGTGCATGCTTGGCCAATCATCAGCCAGCAATGCACAGCGATGCCGCAGTGAATTATGGTCCGTGACGCGCCACTCGAATTTGGCACGAACGGCCCATAATGTTCAAAATTTGGCGAACAGCCGAACAGGCGATGTTCGAGTCGAACATGGGTTCGACTTGAACTCGAAGCTTATCCCTAATGAGTAGCAAGGAGAGGTCCACTTTGTTCTTTGGTGTGGGTCTTTTATGTACGCTTGCCAACAGACTGCATGGCAGATCAAGCATGTGGTGCCCAAGCAGCTGGTGTTTTGGCCATGCGAGATACGCTTGAGACATATGTTGCAAATAGCAATGGTGCGATCTGATGCACACGTCTCAAAAAAGGCCCACACCAAAGAACTTTTGGAATAACGCGCAGAGACAGCAGTGCCCTGCACATGCGGAGCTCTGCAGTCGGTGTGCTACCCTTAAGCTGGCCCCTGGAGGGCATCCTGCCTTGTTGGAGATGTGCCTCCTCCTCCTCCTCTCTCCTATCAGGCACTCATGTAGAGTCAGTGACCTCATCATCCCCTCCCTCCTCGTCACTGGAGCAAACCTGGCAGTATGCTGCAGCTGGGGGAACATGACTGCCAGTTTGTTGTCCTTCTTGGGCACCCCCTCTCTCTGGGCTCATGTTACTGCCTTCCTCAAGCTGAGTACCATCATCGGAGCCTTCAAAATGCTGCGCATCCTCCTGCAGCATGTACTTAACACTGTGGTCAAACAGTGGTCAAACAGTTCGGGGGACTCCTCAGGAGGACATGGTGGGGCTAAGGAAGGAGTAACTGATGCCATTGAGCTGAGGGAAGAGGCCGCTTTGGCAGACAAAGTACCCTGAGGCTGGGTGAGAGAGGATGAGGAGGATGAGGACGGCTTGGTCATCCACTCTACCAACTCTTCAGCATGTTGCGGCTCAACACGGCCAGCTGCCGAAAAAAAGGACAAGCGTGCCCCACGGCCACGTGCTGATGAGGATGCACCGTGTCCACGACCAGCACTGTTCTCTCTAGACACAGAGCCTGCTTGCCCTCTTTTATTGGCCTGTGTGTGTCTACCTCTCCTTGTTGGCCTTCCAGACATACTTTATTTGATGTATTGGAATAGGTAGGTACACAAGGAATTATCTGCAGTCAGCTTTAGCTGCACACTGTTGCCATTATACACTACACTGACTTAAGAAACTGCAGGTTAGCGCAATCAACTGCTTGTATTATCAGTAATAGAAAAGCAATAGTCTGCAGTGAGCTTTACGTGCACACTGTGGCCAGACTACACTACACTGACTTAAGAAACTGCAGGTTAGCTCAATCAACTGCTTGTATTATCAGTAATAGAAAAGCAATAGTCTGCGGTGAGCTTTACATGCACACTGTGGCCAGACTACACTACACTGACTTAAGAAACTGCAGGTTAGCTCAATCAACTGCTTGTATTATCAGTAATAGAAAAGCAATAGTCTGCAGTGAGCTTTACGTGCACACTGTGGCCAGACTACACTACACTGAATTAAGAAACTGCAGGTTAGCTCAATCAACTGCTTGTATTATCAGTAATAGAAAAGCAATAGTCTGCGGTGTGCTTGACTATTGTATAACAGATGTATTCCTGCTCTGCCAACCACGTTATACCCCGTACCTTACTTACTTAATCAATGAGACCACACCTTTTAGTTTGGAGTAAAACATTGCCGTAGCAGCCTCCTTTATTATAACTGTTACATCAGTTATCAAAACATCAAACCATCAAAACATAATCAGAACATAATCAGAACCCATGTTCTCAGAATATTGCCTCCTTGTGTTGGTCTTTGCAGGAACCTCAAAATTACCATAATTATATTAATCATAATGATATTAATCATATCAATCTTAATCATATCAATAACAACCCATGTGACACTGCGGTACCTTAAATGGTCACAGGCCTCAAGCCGACCAGCTGCTCAGAGACGACCACTGACCGCAGTGCCCCCTTTATCAAACTCTTCCAGCTAAACCCCTGTTAGCTGGAATACACCCTCAGACCCCATACCACCGATAGGTCCTGACCACTTGCTTTTTGAGGTACTTCATTCTCCCGCAAATACCAAAACACCCGCCACAGCACCCAAGGGAAAACACCTTTACCCTTTGGTGCCCCTCCAAACCCTAAGGGCTCGTTGGATCCCATCCTGCAAACTCAAAGCCCACAAATCAGTCCCCACTTCATTCAGATGGACACCATCCCTCCGTAGATACCGCCACGTATCCACCTCCTATTCCAAGTGTCGGACCACCAACCCCCCGTTCCGGACCACAAACTTACCCATATCACGATTGATTTTCCTCCGAGCCCGATCGATGCCATCCACGGACCTCGCCCCTCTCCAAGCTGTCCGGGCCACCATATCAGACCAGACAATGATCGTGTCCGGGAAGGACATCCTGAGCCGCAGGAAATCAAATTTCATGTCCCTCGTCACCTCTAACATGGACCTACTGCCCAGATCATTGCCACCTACGTGCAGTACTAAAACGTCAGGTGGCCTGTCCAAACGAGCAAAACGGTGCACCTCCGGAACCATCCTGCTCCACAACATTCCCGGAACTCCCAGCCATTGGACGTCAGCCCTCTTAGCCCCCCAGAACACAAACGAATGGCCCAGTATCCAGACCAAAGCTTGCGTCTCGCCTGAAAGTAGAAGAAGAACAATAATTCCCATGAGAAAATTCCCAAAACCCAACCTGTACAACTCAGCAGCCTGAATATAACACCCCAGGCATGCACCCAAAATTACTCAAGCCCCACTATTAGCTGGGGGCGAATGTACAGCCGGGACCTCCTGGATTCCCACCGGCCTATCCTCTTAACAGCCTCCTCATCCATCCCACATCTGGCCGCCTCTGTAGCTGCCCCTATCCTGAAGGAGTGAGAGGAAAACTCCTTATCACGGAGTCCCAACGCCCGAAGGCACTTTCGGAACACCGCAACAAATTAATATCTTGAAAGTGGGGTCCCGTCCTCGTGCGTCAAAAAAGGAACCCACACCGGACGGGCGAACCTCCAAGTACCCCTTAACAGCCCTCACTGGGCACAGCAGAGAACCTGGAACCGGAAAAACCTGTACCAACTTACCTCTGCCCATCTGGTCTGTCTTAGACTTCCTAAGCGCCAGTGACACCCCTTCCTCTGCCAAACCCTCATCGCTAGCCAGCAACCCCCTGTGCACTGCCTTGGACGGGCTGACCAACTCACCTATCCGGAATGCTCCAAAGAATGCCAAGGAGAAAGCCAAAGTGAACAGCAAAAACCTCGTACCTGGACGAGCATAGGCCCTGTAACTGCCCCATGATCCCGGCCAGCCGATCAAACGATACCGGCCGCCTGCCATCCGTTTTTTGGCCCCCCCGACCATATCCCTTGAATGCCTGCCGCACACCAAAATCTTTTGTAAAGTCAGGGCAGCCCTGCCATTTAAACAGAAAGGCCAACCCTGCCAGCTTCTTACCCAAACAGGACCTGGACACGCGAGCCTCCATGTTCCTGGCCAGGAAATACAGCACCAATAACCTTACATCGGGACCTACCGGATCAACTCCCGCTTCCCGGACCATCTCTCGCCACTCCAGCCACACCTTCTCATACGCCACCCATGTACCCGTACTCACCAATTTTCTGATCCAACCTGACACTATTCCAACGGAATCCTCCACAGCCAGCCTGGACAAGGGACCCCACGTTGCTCCGCCTCCCGTGCCAACTCCCGGAACCTGTCCCACTGAAAGCGAGACAGCGCATCAGCTATGACATTGTCCACCACCGGAAGGTGTACCGCATACACAAACACATTGAGCTGTAAGCATCTCAACACCAGATGGCGCAGCAGCCGCACCACGGGGAGGGAGGATGCCGACACCTTGTTAATGACCTGCACCACCCCCAGGTTGTCCCCGTGAAACCGTACCTTCAAGTCCCTGAAACATGCACCCCACAGTTCCACCGCCAGTACCACCGGGAACAGTTCCAACAGGACCAAGTTCTTGGTGAAACCAGCATCAATCCATGCCTGAGGCCAGGGGCCCGCACTCCACTTTCCCTGAAAGAAAGCCCCAAAACCTGACCCCCCAGCTGCATCCGTGTACAGTTCTAAATCAAAATGGCTAATTGGGCCAGACATCCATAACGCCCTCCCATTGAAGGACTTCAGAAATTAATGCCAAACTTGCAAGTCAGCCTTGTGCTCCCTGCCCAAACTCACAAAATGTGTGGGAGACCGTACCCCAGCCGTGCTAGCCGCCAGCCGTCGGCAGAACACCCTGCCCATTGGCAGGATGCGGCACGCGAAATTGAGTTTTCCCAGCAGCGACTGCAACACCCTAAGCTGCACCTTCCTCAGCCCCATCATAACTCTCAGCTCCCCCTTGAGAGCCTCCAACTTGTCCCATGGTAGGCAGCAGTCCATGGCCTCCGAATCCAGGACAATGCCCAAAACGTGATAACCGTGCAAGGTCCCTCAGTTTTCTCAGGCGCCAAAGGGATCCCAAACCGCTCTGCAATGTGCTCCAAGGTGGCCAGGAGCACCGCGCAGATCCTGGATGAGGCCGGACACACACACCGAAAATCGTCCAAGTAGCAAATAATTGAACTCACCCCCGACACATTCCTGACAACCCATTCCACAAATGAGCTGAACTGTTCGAACAATGCGCACGATATGGAGCATCCCATAGGTAAACACTTATCCACATAGAACGCATTGTCCCAATGACATCCCAGGAGGTGAAAGCTATCAGGGAGAACCGGCAACAATCTAAACGCCACCTCTATGTCGGCTTTTGCCATCAACGCCCCCTGCCCGTAGCGGCGAACCCAGCCCACTGCAGCATCAACAGAAGTGTAACTGACTGTTCATGCTTCCGGATCAATCGCGTCATTAACCGACCCACCCTTCGGAAAAGACAGGTGGTGAATGAGGCAAAACTTGTTGTGCTCCTTCTTGGGGACCACCCCGAGCGGGGAGACCACCAAATTCTCCAAGGGAGGGGAAGGGAAAGAACTGCCCATGCGGCCTAAAGTAACCGCCTTGAGCCGTTCCTCTGCGACCACAGCAGGCTGCTGCATGGCCGACCGCAAATTGCCCGCGATCGGGGGATAACCTGCAAGGAACCTGGAATGTGAAACCCCTCTGAAAACCCCCGATCCAACAATCCGGCCACCCCCCTGTCCGGATACCTACCGAGAAACAGCCGCATCCTTTCCACCATCACCGGAGTCCTCCCTTTTGTGCCCAGAGTCTCCGGCACGACCCTTACCTTGCTTAAAGCATCTAGCCGTAGCACTCATGCTTGTACCTGCAGGACCCCCCAAACTTGCATGTGCCCTCATTATATTGCCAGCACACCCCCTTTTTCTAACCGGCCGATTGTCCTGGGGAAGAGGTTCCACCGCCCCCCCCCCCCCTGAAAAAACTGACTAGGAGCCCTCGGCGAGGTCATCAACCGCATCCATAAGCTGATGTCCTTATTATCCCACCGCAGATCCGGCCGCACTGCTCTCCTCTGCCTGAACTGTTCATCATATCGGACCCACCCGTGCCCCCGTACACCCTGTAGGCCTCCCCAATAGAGTCCTGATAGCCAAATAGTGCTGAACAGTGCTCCGGATTCTTCTGTCCTATAACACTGGCCATGATGGCGAACGCCTGCAGCCAATTAGCAAACGTCCGTGAGATAAGCCTGTATCTCCTCTTCTCCTCATCCTCCTTTTTAGAATCATCTGGCTTAACCCTGTTCAGGTGAAACTTTTCCAATGGTAACAGTGAGAACATCTCCACATACTCACCCTACCATATCTTCTTCTTCACTTCAGGTTTCAGGTGTGCTCCCAGCGGTGCCTCATAACACACATACACCTCACATTTTGCAGCATCAGCCAACCTAATGATATCCTGCCGTGCCGCCTGTACCACCGCGCTACCCACCTGTGTGGCCCCCAAAGCCACGGTAGCCACCCCTGCCGATTCCCCCCCACCGCAGTAGCCGCCGCAGGTGGAACCGGCGCTATCACCGCAGCCATGGGCCCCACCGGCCCTGCCGGCGGAACCCACGCCACTGCCGGGCTGACCTGCCCACCATCCCCCTTCTCCAAGTGGCTGACCAAGGACTTGATCCCCGCAAGAAACCCCTGCAGCCCATCCAGCCGTGCCCCTCCCCCAGCAGGGACCGCAACCCCCCCAGCCTGCCCACTACCTGGATCCAGCACCTGCACTGCTAAACCCTCACCCACAGCAGGCCTAACTACCTGGCCACTACCCCCAGTATGGCCCCCAGAATGAGTAAGTGAAACTGACTTACCGGGCTGCCTGGAAGAACTCCCACCAGCCGATCGACTCGACTCCACCGCTGCCACCGACCGTCCGGGTCTCCGATCCTCCTCCGAGCTGCACACTTCCCCCTCCGACAGCACACCTGACTCCTCCTCACCACCAGAAGAAAACTCACCAGGCGACTTGTCCCTGGAAGCCGAGGGTCCTGCACACAATCAATCCATTCTCCGCGCACCAGACCCGCACAACAATCGTTTAGCCGACTTGCCACCATGCTGTTCCCCAGCACCGCCGTCATCTCTCTCTGGCTCCCCACTCCTGAACCCGCCTGCAGCAGCCCATGATGTCCAGCCGAGGGGGGGGATGCCCAGACACCGCAGCCCCCGATAACCCACGCTGGGGCCCCGGACCCTGCGAGCTCGCCCAGCCTCTCTCCCCACGGTACCTGCTGATCCAGACGGACCCGACAGCATCGGCCCCAGGGTCTCCTGGAGCCAATCCTCGCCACGTGTAGCGGCCTCTGCCCGCAGTTGGGCCAGAAGTTTTTTTTTTTTCTCACAGACGACATGCTGCTGTTAGCTGGAATTTCCCCCCTCGCTGTGTTGTCTTAGGGGGGCGGGGACTCCCTTTTATCTGGCCTTTTCCCCTCCCCTCCATATTTCCTTTATCCAATCATTAATCCCCTTACATCTCATACCCTGTTCACTCAGTCATGCCAGCCCTCCGCCTATGGCATTCTGTCTTTCTGCTCCGGGCTTTTCTTTACATGCACACTGTGGCCAGACTACACTACACTGACTTAAGAAACTGCAGGTTAGCTCAAACAACTGCTTGTATTATCAGTAATAGAAAAGCAATAGTCTGCGGTGAGCTTTACGTGCACACTGTGGCCAGACTACACTACACTGACCTGCAGGTTAGCTCAATCAACTGCTTGTATTATCAGTAATAGAAAAGCAATAGTCTGCGGTGAGCTTTACGTGCACACTGTGGCCAGACTACACTACACTGACTTAAAGAGGAAGTAAACACCAGCCGATTTTTTCTATTTTTGAAATAGTATCTTTTACAAGGGAATCGCAATGCATATGACATATAAGATTGTTAAAAAAGAGGCCCGCAAATACCTTTTATCAACCGTTATATTTTCCTCTCCTTCCGGGTATAGTAATCTCCATTTTTAGTGCTGCTGAGTGAATCATTATCTGACGACACTTCCGCCCTTCCCTGTTCTAAATCTCGTAGAGCCGTAACCAAGCTTCGATGTGGATTGCCGTTACCGCGGCAACCATGATACGCGGCAATGAATGTAAAAGCACTGACAAGAGAAGGACTATAACATCGGGAGACTTCTCCTCTGCGGACAGAGGGGAAGCTGGCTCATGAAGCTCGCTCACATTTAGTGCAGGAAAGAATGTAAATGAAAAACCGGCAAACATCAACTGCCGGTTTTGTGGGGATTCAATGCGCAAGCACGGTGACGTCATCAAAACTAAAAAGAAGATTTTAGAGCCAATGACAGGGGTGAGTACACTTTCACAGGCAGCGATCAGCTGCCTGTGTTATGTGCTAATTTTTTTAATAAAGTTATATCGTAGGCTTTACAACCACTTTAAGAAACTGCAGGTTAGCTCAATCAACTGCTTGTATTATCAGTAATAGAAAAGCAATAGTCTGCAGTCAGCTTTACGTGCACACTGTGACCAGTATACACTACACCGACTTAAGAAACTGCAGGTTAGCTCAATCAACTGCTTGTATTATCAGTAATAGAAAAGCAATAGTCTGCAGTGAGCTTTACATGCACTCTGTGGTCAGACTACACTACGCTGACTTAAGAAACTGCAGGTTAGCTCAATCAACTGCTTGTATTATCAGTAATAGAAAAACAATTGTCTGCAGTCAGCTTTACATGCACATTGAGCTCAGCATACACTACACTGACTTAATATACTGCAGCGAGAATAACACAGGAACACTCTGAAGTGAAATCTAGCTTAACTGAATACAGTGTATATATATATATATATATATATATATATATATATATATATATATACACAACTCCTCGGATGCATATATATATACTAAATACACTGACTAAAGCTGACTCATTGCCTGCCTGCTCTATCTAACTGAAATTAAATGAAACTTTGACTCTCTATCTCTCTCACACGCCGCAACACACTACACAAGGCAGACACGCAGGCGGCCTTATATAGTGTGGGGCGTGTACTTACTCCCCTGAGCCATGATTGGCCAAGGGCACCCTTGTTTTGGCCAATTACGGCTCTCTGTACTGACGGCGCTGTGCTTGGCCAAGCATGCGGGTCATAGTGCATGCTTGGCCAATCATCATCCAGCAATGCACTGCGATGACGGGCCGTTACGCACCACTCGAATTTTGCGCGAACGGCCCATATTGTTCGAAATTCGGCGAACAGCCGAACAGATGATGTTCGACTCGAACATGAGTTTGACTCGAACGCGAAGCTCATCCTTACCTGGAGGTAGTGAGAACGTTTAAAGACAGAAACATTGTTTGTGGGTATAAAACCCAGCATATCCAAAACAAAATCATTGGATTTATGGGAATCAGTGTCTCTTTCATCATGAAAGGTACGTATCACTTGTACACCCTGTGTATGTGGAATTGAGTTGTAAAGTGCTTTGATGTCTATCGCAACTAACCAGGCCCCTTTGGGTATCTGTAGACCATCTATAGTTTTTAGCAGTTTAGCAGTTCAATAGTATCTTTCACATGTGAGGAGAGACTTCTAACATGTGGATATAGATACTCATATATAATTCTACTTGCATTCTCAGTAAGAGAACCACAGCTGGAGATGATTGGGCGTCCTGGTGGTGGATAATAATGTCCCTGTATTGTTTGATACTTAATGATACAAATGTTGCTGGTACCGGTTTGTACCACTCTCTTTTGTGAATAATGTCATAGCACATTTGTTCGTATCCTTCTCTGCTCATGATGACAGTATTTCCCCCTTTGTCAGAGGGTTTCACTACTATACTGTCATCATTTCACAGAGAGTTTAATGCTTGTTTTAACTTAGTGGATAGGTTTGGTGGAGGGCCTGACTTCTAATAAGTGGCTTCTATTTCTTTAGTTACCTGTAACACGAAGGCCCAGATATTGTGATTGTCCTGCAATACAGGGAACGATCGAGATTTGGGTTTGTACGTTTTGGGTGGTACAAATATGGGTTTGCAAGGTCTGGGGTGGATTACAGATGCCGGATCTGTGCCCGGGACTGTGTATGTCCAACCCTCTTCTTCTGATTTACTTTCGTCCCAAAGTTCCATTAGGTCTTGGAGTGCTCTCAATTCTTCAAAGGTGACATCTTTTAATACTGAGTGATCATAGTCTAAAGATTTACTTGTATTTTGATCTTTGTCATAGAGGACCTTATACATTAGGTGCTAGTCTATGTAGTCTATGTAAAGGTAATCCAATGAGGAGGGAGTTGCAGTAGTCGAGGCGAGAGATAACCAGGGAGTGAATTAGAAGCTTGTTGGTGTCATTAGTTAAAAAGGGGCGTATTCTGGAAATGTTGCAGAGGCTAAGTCGGCATGATTTGAACAGGGATTGGACGTGGGCCTGAAAGGACAGTTCAGAGTCTAAGGTTACCCCTAGCATAATAATCTATTAATTGCACAACACATTTGCCTTTAACCAGTAATTTCATGTGGTTAGTGGATCGTCATCACTGGAGCTAACTTTCCAGTTCATAGGCAATACCACCTACTCTTGCGCATATATATTAGTTCCTGATTTCAGTGCACATATACTTTGGTTCAATTAGCACTTGCACTTTTACGTGGTCAGACAACACCAAGTGACAGGTAGCGCCACCCACCCTATATATATATATATATATATATATATATATATATATATATATATATAATGTTTTGGGGTTCTAAGTAATTCTCTAGCAAAAAATACAGATTTTTACTTGTAAACAAAAAATGCCAGAAAAGGCTTGGTCTTCAAGTGTTTAAGTTCACCTTTCAGAAAAAAATAATAAATGCATATTTTTTTCTTTTGGAGCCTGTAAAGCATTGCACCAGCTATCAGAAGGGAGGTAGTGCCCATCAACGGGGCTCCAAAAAGGAACAAGCTGCGGTATCTCTTAGAAAAATTCAAGTTTATTGAAAAATATTAATCACGGAATATGAAAAAATCTCCATACCTTCACCATACATAAATTTAAAACCCAATATGACAACGTTGTCACATACTTAAAGCACACAACCCAGGCTCACATGCATGATCCAAAGCACACACTGATATGGCCAGCGAAGGGTGGAAACGGTGGGGCTGGTGGATAATAACCCCCCCCGAAACGACTGCTGCTCCTTAGGATAAGGACTGAAAGGGAAGTACTGAGCTGGGGGCTCTGGTAAATCACAATGCAAGTGTAAAAAAGTTCTCCACTAGGAAAAAAACAATATCAAATACAGTGATGCAGCACAGAACCAGGGTGCAAAGCACAGATCTCATCCATCAGCTCAACAGTCTTACAACATTTGCCACTCTGCCATCAGCACAATTCTTGTTTTTTGTTTCAGTGAACTGGAGGTGCAAGAAAGGCCACTTATGTTCTCCAACAGATACAGTATTGAAAGCAATAAGAAACCTTGATCATTCTTTCCCAAAGCCTCCAGATCCAGTAAAAATCAGAAAGAAAACCACCAAACATTTTACTCACTGGTACAGTATATGACATTATCTATCTAAAGCAATTCTTTCCTGACAGAAGGTATTGAAATCAAGCTAAGGGCACTTAAGTTCATACATTCTGTTCCCACTTTAAATTAACCAGTTTACAGCCTTAAGTACACAACATTAGTCAGAAACTTATGGGGCTACCATTAGAGATTAAGCCTGCTGCACTTCTGTTAAATGTATGCTACCTTTCTAATAAAAAAAGTAAAAATTGTAGATGATACCGTTCCTACAAAGCATGCTGCTAAAGCATGCATTCCAGTGTATCTCAATAATACACCAGCCTTTCTGTTAAACAATGGTTTGGCAGGATTATGTTAATGAAAGATCGTGCAGTTTCTTGCCAAAATTACTTGGAATTATTCAGAAACACTTGGCTTTATTAGGTGGACTAAGTTGACTTTTTAGAATATGGTACATGTTACACCCCAATTTTCCTATTTAGGTGTAACATATATCATATCCCAGTTCCTGCTCTCCTCCCCTTGACCACTTGTACATTTATTTTTTCATAAAAGTTAAACTTATCCTTTAAAATCATCTTGGAGTGCTTGTGCTTTGAAAATAGGGATCCAGTAACAAATAATTATCTACCTCTTCATGTTTATTTTCCAACTACCGGCAGTCCCCAACTTATGAACGCCCAACTTACGAACGACTCCTACTTACGAACGGCCTCAATGCCAGCTGGTTGTGCTCCACGCTGGTCCTGGATTCCTCCGAGCAGCTATCTTGCACATTCCACACTGCAGTACTTCATGTACTGCATGGCCAGAAAAGCCCCAGAAGCACCTAGAACATCCCACATCCCTCCACAGGCGTACGCCGGAACATCCCACATCCCTGCACAAGTGGAAGTTACACTTACAAGCTGTGTTCCGACTTGCGAACACATTCCACTTACGAACAAACCTACAGTCCCTAATGCGTTCGTAACTCGGGGACTGCCTGTATATCCATAATAGTGCACAAGGGTGGGGGTGAATGTGGAACAATTATAACCCTACATAGGTACCATCCCAGAAAGATACAATACTTTAATTGTACTTGTGCTATTCTAAGGCCTTGACGAAGTGGGGCTTTCCACAAAATGCATAGGCCATATACATCCACTGTACCAGGATCAGCACGTCCTGGACCAAAATAACAGTCAAGCCCCGTACACACGATCAGTTTAACTGATGAAAACCGTCCGATGGATGGTTTTCATCAGACCAACCGATCGTGTATGGTACCCATCGGTCTTTTTTCCATCGGATGTAAAAAATAGAACTTGTTTTAAAATTTTCCGATGGATAAAAAACCGATGGGAATTTCCGATCGTCTATGGGCAAGTCCATCGGTTTAAAAACCCACGCATGCTCAGACTGAATTAGGAGACGGGAGCGCTCGTTCTTGTAAAACTAGCGTTCCTAATGGAGAGAGCACATTTGTCATTCTGCAAGTTATTGCTTCGTTTAATGCAGCGCATGTTTTTTTTCTTTCGAACGGTCTTTAAACTTTAAAATGTCATTTTGGCAGCAGAACTTTCTCCTGAGTTCTGACAAATGTATGTCTTTCTTTTTTCTAGTGATCTTAGGAATAATTATTAAAATTCTTCAAGGCCGACCTCCCAAATTACACCTTTATTTTTTTGACTCTTAAAATTTGTTGTGCATTTTTTGGTGTGTCAATTTCTCAGAACAACATAATATTTAATTTTTGAAAACTCATGGAGGTTGGTGTCCCTTGTTCTTAATTACACATTGTATTTATGCAATCTTATTGCTACTTCTCAAAAAAACACATCAGGCATGTTGGCTGAAATCAAATTTCCCTTTATTTCGGAAAAAAACAAATCAAAAACCGAAGGGCAACTATTCCCAAATTAGCAGAGAATATAAAGTCATTAGATCCCAAATGCAGACCTGACTAGGATCAATAATAAAATCAACAACAGCATGAAATCAGGAGCAGCAGCCAAAGACATACATCATCCCAAGCTGTGGTACTCCATCAACCTTCAATTTCTGGATGAGCAGCTCGAGGCCAGGGAATCACCTCCTGCTCTTCCTTGTAGCCTTCCTTCCACGCCTCTCTGCAGCGTTCTCTCCACGGCCCCGTCCACGCACCCTTGCAGGCTGGGCCACTGTGGGTGGTGATGTGGCAGGAGGAGGAGGAGAAGGAGGAGAGGGATTGGGCTGATGTGAGATATGGGTGGCCTCAGTCAGCTGTCCCCTCGCCCCCATGTGTATGGCCGATTTACTTTCGTCCCAAAGTTCCATTAGGTCTTGGAGTGCTCTCAATTCTTCAAAGGTGACATCTTTTAATACTGAGTGATCATAGTCTAAAGATTTACTTGTATTTTGATCTTTGTCATAGAGGACCTTATACATTAGGTGCTAGTCTATGTAGTCTATGTAAAGGTAATCCAATGAGGAGGGAGTTGCAGTAGTCGAGGCGAGAGATAACCAGGGAGTGAATTAGAAGCTTGTTGGTGTCATTAGTTAAAAAGGGGCGTATTCTGGAAATGTTGCAGAGGCTAAGTCGGCATGATTTGAACAGGGATTGGACGTGGGCCTGAAAGGACAGTTCAGAGTCTAAGGTTACCCCTAGCATAATAATCTATTAATTGCACAACACATTTGCCTTTAACCAGTAATTTCATGTGGTTAGTGGATCGTCATCACTGGAGCTAACTTTCCAGTTCATAGGCAATACCACCTACTCTTGCGCATATATATTAGTTCCTGATTTCAGTGCACATATACTTTGGTTCAATTAGCACTTGCACTTTTACGTGGTCAGACAACACCAAGTGACAGGTAGCGCCACCCACCCTATATATATATATATATATATATATATATATATATATATATATATAATGTTTTGGGGTTCTAAGTAATTCTCTAGCAAAAAATACAGATTTTTACTTGTAAACAAAAAATGCCAGAAAAGGCTTGGTCTTCAAGTGTTTAAGTTCACCTTTCAGAAAAAAATAATAAATGCATATTTTTTTCTTTTGGAGCCTGTAAAGCATTGCACCAGCTATCAGAAGGGAGGTAGTGCCCATCAACGGGGCTCCAAAAAGGAACAAGCTGCGGTATCTCTTAGAAAAATTCAAGTTTATTGAAAAATATTAATCACGGAATATGAAAAAATCTCCATACCTTCACCATACATAAATTTAAAACCCAATATGACAACGTTGTCACATACTTAAAACACACAACCCAGGCTCACATGCATGATCCAAAGCACACACTGATATGGCCAGCGAAGGGTGGAAACGGTGGGGCTGGTGGATAATAACCCCCCCTGAAACGACTGCTGCTCCTTAGGATAAGGACTGAAAGGGAAGTACTGAGCTGGGGGCTCTGGTAAATCACAATGCAAGTGTAAAAAAGTTCTCCACTAGGAAAAAAACAATATCAAATACAGTGATGCAGCACAGAACCAGGGTGCAAAGCACAGATCTCATCCATCAGCTCAACAGTCTTACAACATTTGCCACTCTGCCATCAGCACAATTCTTGTTTTTTGTTTCAGTGAACTGGAGGTGCAAGAAAGGCCACTTATGTTCTCCAACAGATACAGTATTGAAAGCAATAAGAAACCTTGATCATTCTTTCCCAAAGCCTCCAGATCCAGTAAAAATCAGAAAGAAAACCACCAAACATTTTACTCACTGGTACAGTATATGACATTATCTATCTAAAGCAATTCTTTCCTGACAGAAGGTATTGAAATCAAGCTAAGGGCACTTAAGTTCATACATTCTGTTCCCACTTTAAATTAACCAGTTTACAGCCTTAAGTACACAACATTAGTCAGAAACTTATGGGGCTACCATTAGAGATTAAGCCTGCTGCACTTCTGTTAAATGTATGCTACCTTTCTAATAAAAAAAGTAAAAATTGTAGATGATACCGTTCCTACAAAGCATGCTGCTAAAGCATGCATTCCAGCGTATCTCAATAATACACCAGCCTTTCTGTTAAACAATGGTTTGGCAGGATTATGTTAATGAAAGATCGTGCAGTTTCTTGCCAAAATTACTTGGAATTATTCAGAAACACTTGGCTTTATTAGGTGGACTAAGTTGACTTTTTAGAATATGGTACATGTTACACCCCAATTTTCCTATTTAGGTGTAACATATATCATATCCCAGTTCCTGCTCTCCTCCCCTTGACCACTTGTACATTTATTTTTTCATAAAAGTTAAACTTATCCTTTAAAATCATCTTGGAGTGCTTGTGCTTTGAAAATAGGGATCCAGTAACAAATAATTATCTACCTCTTCATGTTTATTTTCCAACTACCGGCAGTCCCCAACTTATGAACGCCCAACTTACGAACGACTCCTACTTACGAACGGCCTCAATGCCAGCTGGTTGTGCTCCACGCTGGTCCTGGATTCCTCCGAGCAGCTATCTTGCACATTCCACACTGCAGTACTTCATGTACTGCATGGCCAGAAAAGCCCCAGAAGCACCTAGAACATCCCACATCCCTCCACAGGCGTACGCCGGAACATCCCACATCCCTGCACAAGTGGAAGTTACACTTACAAGCTGTGTTCTGACTTGCGAACACATTCCACTTACGAACAAACCTACAGTCCCTAATGCGTTCGTAACTCGGGGACTGCCTGTATATCCATAATAGTGCACAAGGGTGGGGGTGAATGTGGAACAATTATAACCCTACATAGGTACCATCCCAGAAAGATACAATACTTTAATTGTACTTGTGCTATTCTAAGGCCTTGACGAAGTGGGGCTTTCCACAAAATGCATAGGCCATATACATCCACTGTACCAGGATCAGCACGTCCTGGACCAAAATAACAGTCAAGCCCCGTACACACGATCAGTTTAACTGATGAAAACCGTCCGATGGATGGTTTTCATCAGACCAACCGATCGTGTATGGTACCCATCGGTCTTTTTTCCATCGGATGTAAAAAATAGAACTTGTTTTAAAATTTTCCGATGGATAAAAAACCGATGGGAATTTCCGATCGTCTATGGGCAAGTCCATCGGTTTAAAAACCCACGCATGCTCAGACTGAATTAGGAGACGGGAGCGCTCGTTCTTGTAAAACTAGCGTTCCTAATGGAGAGAGCACATTTGTCATTCTGCAAGTTATTGCTTCGTTTAATGCAGCGCATGTTTTTTTTCTTTCGAACGGTCTTTAAACTTTAAAATGTCATTTTGGCAGCAGAACTTTCTCCTGAGTTCTGACAAATGTATGTCTTTCTTTTTTCTAGTGATCTTAGGAATAATTATTAAAATTCTTCAAGGCCGACCTCCCAAATTACACCTTTATTTTTTTGACTCTTAAAATTTGTTGTGCATTTTTTGGTGTGTCAATTTCTCAGAACAACATAATATTTAATTTTTGAAAACTCATGGAGGTTGGTGTCCCTTGTTCTTAATTACACATTGTATTTATGCAATCTTATTGCTACTTCTCAAAAAAACACATCAGGCATGTTGGCTGAAATCAAATTTCCCTTTATTTCGGAAAAAAACAAATCAAAAACCGAAGGGCAACTATTCCCAAATTAGCAGAGAATATAAAGTCATTAGATCCCAAATGCAGACCTGACTAGGATCAATAATAAAATCAACAACAGCATGAAATCAGGAGCAGCAGCCAAAGACATACATCATCCCAAGCTGTGGTACTCCATCAACCTTCAATTTCTGGATGAGCAGCTCGAGGCCAGGGAATCACCTCCTGCTCTTCCTTGTAGCCTTCCTTCCACGCCTCTCTGCAGCGTTCTCTCCACGGCCCCGTCCACGCACCCTTGCAGGCTGGGCCACTGTGGGTGGTGATGTGGCAGGAGGAGGAGGAGAAGGAGGAGAGGGATTGGGCTGATGTGAGATATGGGTGGCCTCAGTCAGCTGTCCCCTCGCCCCCATGTGTATGGCCGTGTAGATGAGATGCTCACAGAGGGCCCGTTGTCCCGCCTCCATTCTCAGCAGCTTATCTGAGAGATAGGTGCTAAACCCCTCCGTAGGGTTGAGGGGGGCCCTCATAATGGCAGCAGCCTCCTGAATCATCTTTAGTGACTCCTCCTCCACTTGTGTCATCCGCCGTTGTTTTGGCGGTCTGACGTGGAGGGGAGCCACTTGGGAGACGGTGCTGCCACTAGGCCTGGGGACCTGCTGAGTACCACTGGGCCCTGCCTCCTCCTGCCTGCCACACTCCTGACCCTCTTCCTCCTGGCTTGCCTCATCCTGTTTATAAAATAAAATGTAAATTTCTATTATTTGAGGAATCAATCACACACAATTTTGATCTCATTACTGGTTTATTTTGGAGGGGGGGGGGGTGGGATCATTTATGGCTAATCAAAACAGTTCAACTCCATATTACTTAGTGGACAATAATTAGCATCAAAAATACTATACCGGGCTGAACATGTGAAGATCTGGCTCTTCTAGCTCGGGAGGCTCCTCCTCCGCCTCTGCAGGGGTGGAGGGAAGGGTGGAAGGAACGCTGGAGGGAAGGGTGGAAGGAAGGGTTGAGGGAAGGCTGGAAATAGATTCCCTGGCCTCGATCTGGTCATCCAGAAATTGAAGATGTCTGTAGTACCACAGCTTGGGCTTTACTACATCGTCGGCTGCTGCTCCTGATCTCTTGGACTGGCGCACTTCCTTGAATTTTTTTTTATAAGAATTGCGCAGGTTGTTGATTTTATTATTGATCATAGTGTAGTCTGCATCTGGGATCCATGGCTTCATATCCTCGGCTAATTTGGTAATAGTTGCCCGTCGTACATCACTTTTGTGATACGCAGGGAGTTTGAGCTCCCAAAGGTTGCGCTGTTCCTTATACTTTTCAATAAAAACAAGCATCACCTCCGGCTCTCTTAGTTTATGCATCTATTAGGATCAGCAAGTACAAAAAAAAAAGGATCAGAATTGATTCTCCTCAACTTATCACATTATTGCCCTTTACAATCATGACCCATTAATATGCCACTGCAGGCCCGAGTTCCCTTCTTACCTTAGTTCACTTTGTGGGTTCACTTCCGGTCGTCCTTACTCCGCGCATCCCTAATAACTTCTTTCCCCTTTTTATACCCTGCGCATGCGTGTAACTCCGCCCTCGTCGCCCACCCATAACGGACTTTTTCTGCATTTCCCCGCCCCTTAACGATCGGCGCACAGTGTGAGACGGCGACATGTCGCAGACACAGGTGGCTTCTTTAGTTGAAATTACCGACGAGGAAAGCCCGGAGGCGGAAACGTCCCGATCCTGTAAAAAAAGATACAAGGCGACTAATATGTCTTTTTCTGAGATGGCGGAGATGGTGGACATTCTGCGGAGGAAGGATTACGACGGCAAGCATGGCCCATACGACACCCCTAATCTCCGGAAGTCACAAATTATGGACAAAGTGGCGAAGACTCTCTATAAAAAATATGGGGTCAGGAGATCCAAGGAACAACTCTGTAAAAGGTGGTCAGACCTCAAGATCAGGGAGCCGGAGCAGTATAAGAAGCTTATAAAAAGCATAGAAAAAAGTAAGTATATTTTACTGTGTTCTTTCACATTGTAATATGTATTCTTCCATGTTTTGCAACATGTGCTTGGCTTGACTGGGTTCACATTTTGAAATCTCATCTTTTAGGTTAAGTGGAGAGTCCACTTATTTGCCCAATGTTTTGACCAATAACTTGCTGCTCTTCCCCCAAACATGTTTGGCACATATCCACGTAAACTACATGTGGGCATGCCTCATTTTACTTCAACAATGTTTATCTACACATTGTTGGCTAGATGATGTGTTGTAAGGAAATTTAGAATGTGACTGAAAGAATAAACTGTATTCTGGGTAAAAGAGATGACACTCCAGCAGTTGTGTACTTTTTTTGGTTCTTGATCAAGATACTATACTCTGGGCCACATGACCAAATTTATTACGGTGTCACACACAGGTGGTCCAGTGGATAGCTTGGTGGTTATCCAAGTGTATTTTGAATGTCCTCAAAAATAACATGTTGCTTTGTTGAGTTTGCAAGATCACATATGTTCATGTTGGAACTCAGGGCCAAATATCAATTGTACCCCACTTAAAAACATTGAGGATCCCTTTTCAGGCCTTAAAAAAGTCTGTGTGCTAAAGTATACATTTTGTTGTAAATTCCCATAGGGGAGAGGAGACTGGGAGGACACCATCCTCAGGAGACGAGTAACCCAACACCACAGAAACTCCCCGAAGCTCCCAAAGCAGACCAAGATCAGCATGTTCAGGAAGCGGAGGTGGAGGAAGCGGAGGTGGAGGAAGGGGAGGTGGAGGGAGGAGAGGTGGAGCTTATCAGCACAACAGGTCAGTGTCTGTCACCACAACTTCAAGGTAAATACAGATGTAGGACTGCCTAGTGTAAAACCTTTTTTTTTGTTTTAGGGACTGAACGTGGGGGTGTGTCAGGCAGTCCAAATCCGCCATTCTCGAGTGCCAGCGCCAAAATAATCATTCAGGAAATCATGGAATGCAGTAGCGAAATGGACATTATGAGAAAGAGAATGATTGTGATTGAGCAAAAATATAAAAACATGATAGATATTTTGGGGAGAATAGTGTGAACCCCCCCTTTTTGTGTTTTTTGTTATGCGTCTGAAATTATCTCAGGGATTTCCAACATCCCAAATGTGAAGATGCACACACTGAAGACTCAACATGTGCTATCTGCCGTCACAGGATATCTATGTCCCTGTTTTGGGGGTGAAACCTCTTCCTCCCTCCTCAAGTAGGTGAGAGGAAGGGTTTACATCCCCAAAGCACGACCATTGATCCCCCATGATGGCAGATAGCACATGTTTACCCTAGCCATGGGATCTTGTTGAAGATACCCATTTGAGCCCCAAAAGAAAGTGTGTTTGTTAAAATTTGGGATGGATCAGGGGTACCATCACCCCATCTCCAGTTGGTATTTTTCACAGTGTTATTTTATTACTTTTTCAGACTAAAAAAAATGGCTTACGACCCATGCATGTTTCTGCAAAAAAAGCCGCACATAAAAAAAAAAGGCTAGTATTTCTAAAAACCACAAAAAAATGCGGTGCAAACAATAAAAACATTTGGGAAGTCTAAAAAAGGTGTGCCTTGTTCTTTCTATGCTCAAGAGCAGTTCTGAAGATGCAAAAACCGTGTTTTTCGCTCTGAGTTTTGAGGCTATTTACTAAGGACAATTACACTTGGCACTACTAGAACCTGGGAGACACATAAACCCAAAATACAAGAATGACAACACAAGTTTGTAGGAATTCCATGTTTTTTTTATTTTTAAAAGGTTAAATACTTGGTCAGATGTGGTCTGGCATTGCGATGGCCCCCCTACCCGTGAAGTACTCTACGTATTTCTGATGTACTTCACGGGCACTTTGGGGGGCCAAGCCAGTACGGGCAGTGCTGAGGCCGGTCAGATTAATCCGTTCAGATGGACCGGCCTCAGGCCCAAACGATGATACATAATTGGTTGCAAATTTGCGTAGAAAATTGTGCAATATGCAGCAGCAGTAGACGATGTGGTTCAGTTTATAATCCGCCAAATGTATCGCTGTCTGGAACAGGCGGAACCGGCTGGCCATTATCCCGAAGGCATTCTCCACAACTCTCCGGGCTCTGGCCAGCCGGTAATTAAAAACCCTCCTCTCCGGAGTGAGGGTGCGTTGGGGAAACGGCCGCATCAGGTGTGGTCCTAGTCCAAAAGCCTCATCCACAATGAAAACGAACGGGAGCCCTTCAACGTTCTCTGCATCTGGAGGCAGTGCAAGACCCCCAGCCTGCAGACGGTGAGCGAACTCCGTCTCCGCGAATGATCCGCCATCGGACATCCGGCCGTTCTTCCCCACGTCCACATACAGGAACTCGTACCGTGCCGACACCACCGCCATTAACACTATGCTATTAAAACCTTTATAGTTGAAATAGTATGACCCCGAACGGGGGTGGCGGCACTATGTGGACGTGCTTCCCATCAATTGCCCCTCCACAGTTGGGGAAATCCCACCGCTGGGCAAATTGGGAGGCCACAGTCAGCCATTCCTGTGGTGTGCTAGGGAACTGTGGAGTCAAACAAAAAGAAGACATTAGTACGGTTTATGGTTACAGTGCAAGCAGATTACACACAAAAACATTGTTGAGTAACATTATTATTTAAGGGAGTTTTTCCGACCAATAAACAAAGGCCCACTTAGCAGATGCCTCACCCCCGCTGAGTGGACATTCTAAAATAATCTAAGGGGGGGGCCTAAGGTGATTGTGGGGGATCCCAAAAAAGGCTCTACCACTCTGCTGAGCTTGATTGAGAACTACTAATTTTTTAACATCTTTAGGGGGGGAGGGAGGGTTGTCAAACTACGAGGGCAATGACCCCCCAAAAATGAAAAGGAAAATAGAAGGCTAGCTGGGTTTGCACCCACGATAGCATGCTGGAGAGGTTAGTGAAGGGAAATAGGCATGTAGGGCCCAAAAAGGGATTTACAGGTAAAAAAAGGCATGGGGAAAATGGGGACATTACCAGGATATTACAAACAGGCATATTTGTGTTAGGAGGAAAAAAAAAAAAAAGAGAATAAAAAAAGATAATGTGAGGTTAAAGGAGCATAATTACCTTCATATAGTCCTTCTGCAGGACCTGAATGATGGCCGAACACGTCTCAGGGATAATGATCCCGAGAGCCTGGGGGGAGATGCCTGTTGAGAACTTGAGGTCCTGCAAACTTCTCCCAGTCGCCAGGTATCTCAACGTGGCAATAAGCCTCTGCTCGGCAGTGATGGCCTGGCGCATCACAGTGTCCTGCCTCGTGATATAGGGGGACAGCAAATCCAACAGACGGTGAAATACGGGGTCCGTCATCCTGAGATAATTCCTGAGATCATCAGGGTTATTCTCATGGATTTCCCGCAGCAGAGGCATATGAGAGAATTGGTCCCGCTGGAGCAACCAATTCTTAGTCCATGAACTCCTCCTCACCCTGTTCACAGACTGAACTCGGGTTACAGTGTTAACTGCAACACCAAGCCCAGAGCCAGCACGAGCTCGAGAACGAGAACGCACTTCAAACATGGTTTTAAACCGGTCGGCTGGTCAGAACGCACTCAAACAGAACAGCAAGGCCTGAAAAGAATGATCTGAAAAACAGTAAACGAACGGCCAAGTCGGCACTGCAAGGCAGTAACGACCTGACTGCACGCACTGAATCACAAATACAAACCCACAAGCACAAACTGAACAACAGGAAACGATCTGCAAAGCACGGAGACTGAAAAGCGCAAATCGGCTCTCACCAAACTTTTACTAACACGCGGTAACACGAAATCAGCAAAAGCAGCCCAAAGGGTGGCGCCATTAGATTTGTTCGGCCCTTTTATAGCGCGTCGTACGTTTTGAACGTGCCGTCGTTTTCTTGCCGTCGGTTTTTAGACTGATGGTGTGTGGCCAAGACTGATGAAAAACAGTTTCATCGGATTTCCGAAGGACAAATCCATCGGACGAAAATCCATAGGTTATCCGATCGTGTGTACAGGGCTTAACTGTATTTTCACAACTGTAACATGCTCTTAATTAACCATCAATAGATGAAAAATAAAATGTAATTACATATTTTAAATCTGTGGTATATATCTTTATTTAAACCCTACAGAAGTACACACAAAGTCCCATCCCACCTTACCTTTACCCTTGATTTTATATCCATAATAGATTTTATGTTTCAATATCACTGGAGCTGTAGAGTTTTAAATTCACGAAGCAGGCCTCTTTCTTCTCATCTCTTTTTTCACTTAGATCTGCAGTTCTTATTATTCCTTTCTTGAGGAATCAAAATAATGATTAAAAAAAAATCCTCATCTGCATCCTGTAAATGAGAAATAACAGTCAGGCAACCAGTATTTCCAGAAGGAAATGTTAGCAGTGGCAGCAGACATATAATTAGTATGTTGTTTTTTTTTTTTTTTCCTAGGTACTTGAAAAAAAGGAAATAATTTTCTATTTAATTAGAATAAAATATATCTTTGTAACAGTTCCGCTAATCTCTATGAATACATTTTAGATTGATTTTCATCATAAATTGCTATGAGTAGGTGTGATAAGTGGAAAAACAACACTTGTCTGTTAACAGAAGCCAGTCAGTTATTTTATATAGCTGAAATAGATGCAGTGTTGTAGCAGATAAATTTAGGAACATCAATATTTAATTACATCTAAATTGAACCTGACCTGTCACAGTCAATGAGATTTTAATCTGAATGTACTGAACTTCTCTATCCCAGAGGGCAAACTGTGTACTCTGGTCACATGCAATTTGTCTTTGATAATTTGTCAAGAGTAATTAGCTCTGGTAGCCTATTATACAGCATTTATTATTTTTTTAATACATTACTCAATTCTTTCAATAAGTAAGGTAATTCTAGTGCCAGGAGCAATCCAAAGGGAATTTAGATCAATTATGTATTTTAATTAATATATGTAAATATAAGGTGATGTTAAAGTTTCTTATGCGTATTATTTATCATGTGATCAAATGAGTTTATAAAGCATTGACCAAACATTCACCTCAGATGAATGAATAAAGGTGCTTGTGTTTTAAATGTGTGACTGATTCACCACTAGTGAATGTTTTTCACATTTGCTTTATAAGAATGCCTTCATGAGTATACAATACTTGCTACTTTGCCCTGCTTTTTATTTTTTTCACTTTGCTCATGAGGTGTTTAGTGCTACTGATGTACAGAATATAACCAAAGATCTGATTTCCTGCTTGTATGAATGGCCATTTCAGAAAATCACTGCAGTAGATTTTCATTTTTGGTGCACTGCCTCTAAATCGTATTAAGCAGAAAATGGGCCTGAAAGTAATGTACAAGAGCAAGAAGAAATCATTGAAAAAATAATTAGTACACTTGCAGTGCAAGTTCACGTGTGCATGGAGATGTACACTCACCTAGCAATCACAAATTCCTTACTGATCTGCTAAAGTACTGTATATGCCTAAGTTTGGTGCATAGACTGGAGTCTCAAATTGCAGGGTGCATGACACATCCAAATAATCCAATAAGGTTAATTAAGTATGCACATAGTAAAGGCCCGTACACACGGTCGGACTTTTTGGCAACAAACTTCAAAATTAGCAGGTTTTCAAAAAAATCCAACCGCGTGTACGCTCCATCGGACAAACTTTTTCGGTTTTCATCGGACAAAAGTTCGCTCTGCAAACGGACAAACTTTTCGCCAACAAAAGTCCTACGGTGCAAAGTCCTATCGTGTGTACAGAAATCCATCAGATTTTTGTCCGAAGTACAAATACGCATGCCCAGAACCAATGTTAAAATCAACCAACAATAGCAGAAGTTGACCAAAGGATGGTGGTAAAGAGCAGAAAAGAGCAGAAAAACCCCGTGATGTTGGGAAAGTTTGGGGAAAGTTTGCAGAAAAGTCCTGCCGTGTGTATGCTATGTGTGTGCCCGGCTAACTCCTTTCGGACAAAAATCCACGCAAAAGTTTGTTTGAAGTCCGACCGTGTGTACGAGGCTTAAGACTTGAAATGTATGTCCAGGCAAAAATTTTTTTCTTCATTTTGGATTGAGTCTGAAAGTATTAGAAGTATTAGAAGTATTAGAAGCCCTGTCAGTTATTGTTCTCTGAGGCTCTGCTAGAGATTTCTCCTCACTTCCTAACAAGCTGACAAAGTTTTACTAGACAGAAAGTGAGGGGAGCTCTTCAATAGCAATACAGAAAGAAATTATTTTGATATACATGTTTGTGAAAGACAAAACAATATACCATACAGGTGTCTTCCAGAGGAAACTCATGAAAGGACCTACAGTACATGGTAATTTACAAACCATCTTTAATGAGTCACTGGTCTGCTTAACATATAAAATTAGAGTTCAGAAAGCTATTTGCCAATGATGTCCTGTCATGTGCCTGTGTGGCTTTGAACTTCGACCCTTCGGCTTCTGTGCTGCAGCACCATTCACTCTGCCACTGGGGAATCAGAGTCTCTTCAGCATTTACTTCTGCTTTTGGGACTCTCTAGCTCCACCTGCCTTTCCAGCTGCAGTCCATCCGCAATCAGCTCAGGTTGTAAATTGTGTGACTTCCTGTGCACTGTGCCTGTTTGTTGGATTCATTCCCTGGGTGCATGCTAACTTGCTGAACTTCTAGATTTTTGAACTTTGCCTTATTTCTGGATCACAACATTGCCTATTGTAGTCACTTCTTACTACCCTCTGCAACAACACCACCCCTTATCCCTGGGGGTTTATTTTCAGACAAACAGCTGGGAAAGATGAAAAAGTCTGCATATTTCCCTTCCTGCCCATTCTGCAAGGTGCTAGACATTCCAAGAACAACCAAAACGACAATTCCCCCAGGGGACTTTTGGAGTGGTGCTAAAGTAGAATAGTGCAACAGATGTATAAAAAAATACAAAATGTATTTGAAATTACATAAAAAACACATATAGACATTCACATTGTTTGTGTAGAAATAAAAAACACTCTTTCACCAATGCACATTCCAGATGCCTTTGGCGCAGAGTGCTGCTTAGGTCTGAGCAAGGGGGGGGGGGGGTTTGTCTCTAGACATTACAACACTACAATTGAGGGGAGAAGCACAAAAGTGCCACTCTAAGTGCAATAGTAACAATAAATAATAAATGGGGGGGGGAGCATATATGTACTCACAAACATAAAGTTAAGATGGACATATAGGATGGAGGAGTCCGTATCTTTTCTTTGGCAGAGCGGTGGTGCGGGACCGATGGCGCCGGTGAAAGTCGGCGCTTGCTGGGCCGCGATTCGACCGATGCAGGGAGGAGCGGAGACAGAGATGGAGAGATCCTCAGCGGGCGTTTAAGCCGTGCTGTGATTAGGTCTGAAGAAGGAGTGCATGCTCCGAAAGCACTTACCCATTGATTCCCCAGCTACCCGGAACACATTTGATTCCTCAGTCACCCGGAAGTTCACCGCGAGACATGGCTCGCAGCACGGCTTAAACGCCCACTGAGGATCTCTCCATCTCCGTCTCCGCTCCTCCCTGCATCGGTCGAATCGCGGCCCAGCAAGGGCCGACTTTCACCGGTGCCATCAGTCCCGCACCACCGCTCTGCCAAAGAAAAGATACGGACTCCTCCATCCTATATGTCCATTTTAACTTCATGTTTGTGAGTACATATATGCTCCCCCCCCCCCCATTTTATCTATTAAAATTTATTGTTACTACTGCACTTAGAGTGGCGCTTTTGTGCTTCTCCCCTCAGTTTTCCAGAATTTGCTTCACATCTGCACTGGGCTGCCTTCTAGGTGTTTAGGATGGACTAAAAGGACTTTCTTTTAGACTTGTGTGAATATTTTCCAATATTATCCACTTATTTGTATTTTTATTATATATTTTTTATTCAGCTCCCTTGTTTTTATTATTTTTCCCTGTATCCTTAGTTACTAGTTTTCCTATTGCCTCTGGTACTAGCGCCAACTTCCTCCTATACAACACTACAAGTGGACACACATCCCAGTAGCAACCATCAAGTCAGGAAACTGGATTACAGTCTCAATGCAGAAACATCCATGAGCCGTCCATTCTTCTATGGAAGCATGATACACCAGATTTTCCCGATCCTTCATGATTCTTCAGAATTCAGCACACATTCCCTTTATTAGGGAACTGTGATCTCACTGAAAGCTTAACAATATATGCTTTGCAATGTTTTTTCACAATTCATTGCTTTTGTTTTTTATACTATATTATGGTTATCAAACCTAATATTTTCTGTAGTTTACTAATACAAGATCACCTGCACATACCCTCCCTAGACCAATCCAATATATTGTACCCCTTTTCTCTTTACCTTAACATTCCTTACCCTAACTAAACTAGGTAGAACTCTAATGCCCTGTACACACGATCAGAATTTACAATGAAAAAAGTCAGATGGACTTGATTCATCGGAAATTCCGATCGTGTGTGGGCCCCATCTGACTTTTTTCCATCAGTGTAAAAAAATAGAACATTATTTAAATTTTTCCGATGTAAAAAAAACGATAGGAAATTCCGATCGTCTGTGTGGAACTCCATCGCAGAAAAATCCACGCGTCCTCAGACTAAATTAGGAGACGGGAGCACTCGTTCTGGTAAAATTAGCGTTCGTAATGGAAATAGCACATTCGTCATGCTGCAAATTATTGCATCGTTAAATGTAGCGCATTCTTTTCTTCATTCTAGAACTAATTTTATTTTTCGCTGCGGATATTCTCACCGAGTTCTGACAAACTTATTTCTTTGTTTATTGTGATCTCATGAATCTTCATATTTTATTTTAAAGCCAGGTCTCCAAAATATCTTAATATTTATTTTAAGCGTGAATTGGCTAACACCAAACTTTTACTAACACGCGGTAACACGAAATCAGCAAAAGTAGACCAAAGGGTGGCACCGTTGGATTTGAACTTCCCCTATATAGTGACGTCGTACGTGTTGTACGTCACCGCGTTTTGGATGGTCAGAATTTGGTCTGATGGTGTGTATGCAAGACAGCTTTGAACGGAATTCCGGCGAAAAATTCCATCGGATTTTAGCCCACCGGAATTCCGATCGTGTGTACAGGGCATTAGACTAGCGTTCCCCACCTTGACCCCCACCATTTAGTATTCCATTTACTCACTATATTGCTGTTACTGCCAGTTGGGTTTTTCTCATGCCCATATTAAAGCTTATTCAATGATTCAACATTTTCCCCAGTTTTTAACTTTGCTGGCCTGTAGGGTCATGATGGCTATACCCCCCATGTCTCATGATGGCTTTGAACCCCATTTAACAATTGATGGTTGATTGCAATGCTTAGCTTTGCATGTTGTTGTTACTACGATACCCTCTCCTCACTAAGCTCTGGTTTTAAAAAATCCCTTCAAGTATGTATTCTTAATTTTAAAAAGTACTGTGAGGGGGTTAACTCGGTAGCGGGTGTGTGTGACCCCCTGGTTGGGCTCCCCACACAAAAACAGGGCCAGCAGACGGAGGTTGTGGTTTTCAAAATCAAAAGGTGCGGTTTATTTCTCTATGTACAGTGACAAAAACACAGCAAAGCCAAAAAGAAACATAAACAAAATAAATCCTGGTCAGTTTGACCTCTGACTAAACATGCAGGTTTCCTAAACTAACAACTGGGATCAGCCTGGTGCTGTCCTAGTCCCTAAGTCCCTGGTTTAGTAAAAGTCCAAACAAATAGCCACACAGGCTTTGCCTCACCGCACAGGGGTTCACTCTCCCTAGACAGTCCACACAGGTCTGGGTCCAGGCATGAGCCAACACCTAATGAATCTGGGAGTTTTTATAGAGGCCTTAAACGAACTGACAGGCTTCAGCTGGTCTCATCAACTCCCTGCCTGCACGACGCCCAGCCCTCTCCCTAGAGGTATGAGTCATCCATGAGCCCACTAGCCTCAGCTGGGCTTCATCAACTCCCTCCCTAGTTGTATAAGTCGGCATAAAGCCTGAATCTGGGAGAAATATATCTACCCCCCTGGATGCAACCAGGTGACTTTACCTTCCTGCTGTCACATACCCCCCCCTCTTGTTTTAACCTTGGGGTTGGAACACCAGAAATCAGGCATTCATGTACTCGAGACAAAGCATCCACATTCCCCATTTGAACGCCAGGGCGATGCTTTACTGTGAAGTTGAATTCCTGTAGGGCCAGGAACCACCTATTCACTCTTCTATTTGTCTCCTTGTTTTGAGCCATCCACTTTAACGGAGCGTGATCCGTAACCATGTCAAAGTGCCTACCTAGCAGATAGTACCGAAGGGAATCTAGAGCCCACTTCACCGCTAAACACTCCTTTTCAACCGTGGCATAATTTACCTCATGGGACTTCAACTTCCTGCTGAGGTAAATGACTGGGTGCTCTTCCCCGTTCCAGACCTGGGACAATACTGCTCCTAACCCCACATCTGACGCATCACTTTGTACGACAAAGTCTTTAGAGAAGTCGGGTGAGTACAACACTGGCTGGCTACATAAGGCTTGTTTCAAGAATTGGAATGCTGCCTCAGCCTCGGGGGTCCATTTAATCATGACCGACCCTTTCCCTTTCGTCAGGTTGGTTAGGGGCACAGCCTTAGAAGCAAAGTGGGGAATGAAGCGCCGATAATAACCCGCGATTCCCAGAAAGGCCCGTACCTGCTTCTTGCTGTTGGGACGTGGCCAACTCTGGATGGCCTCGACTTTGTTGAGTTGGGGTTTTATCACTCCCCTGCCAATGGTGTACCCAAGATATTTGGCCTCCTCCTGCCCAATGGTACACTTCTTGGGGTTAGCCGTAAACCCCGCTTCCCGGATAGAGTCTAGGACTGCTTGCACTTTTGGCAGATGTGAGGCCCAATCTGTGCTATGGACAATTACGTCATCCAGGTAAGCCGCAGCATACTTCCGATGGGGCCTCAGTATCTGGTCCATTTTCCGCTGGAATGTGGCCGGCGCATTCTGTAACCCGAACGGCATTCTCTTATATTGGAACGCCCCGTCTGGGGTTACAAATGCGGTTTTCTCTTTGGCCGACTTGGCCAGGGGAATTTGCCAATACCCTTTTGTGAGGTCAAGAGTCGTCATGTATCGGGCTGTTCCCAGCCGGTCGATCAACTCATCTATACGTGGCATGGGGTAGGTGTCAAATTTTGTAACTTTGTTCAACTGACGAAAATCGTTACAAAATCGCCAGCTCCCATCCGGTTTAGGCACCAACACAATGGGACTAGACCAATCACTTTGGGACTCCTCTATCACCCCTAAGTTCAGCATTTTCTGTACTTCCTCCCGTATTGCCTCCCGTCGGGCCTCTGGGATCCGATAGGGTTTTAACTTCACCCTTTCACCGGGCGGGGTAATAATATCATGCTCTACCCCAGATGTTTGTCCCGGCAGCTCAGAGAACACCTCCTTGTTGCGAAGCACAAACTCCTTAACCTCCTGTTTTTGGGGTTGTGACAAGGTGGCTGCTATTCCAACCTCCGGAATCACGCAACCAGTTTGAGCTGGTGACCAAGTTTCTGCGACTAGGGACTCTCTATCCCTCCAGGCTTTCAACAGATTAACGTGATATATCTGTTCGGGCTTTCGCCTTCCTGGTTGTCTGACCTTGTAATTCACTTCGCTCACTTTTTCCATTATCTCGTAGGGGCCTTGCCATTTGGCAAGGAATTTACTTTCAACCGTAGGGACAAGTACCAATATCCTATCCCCCGGGGAAAAGGTACGGGTCTTTGCTCCACGGTTGTACACTCTCTGCTGTGCCAACTGCGCTTGGGCCAAATGTTCCTTCACGATGGGCATTACCTGTGCAATTCGATCTTGCATCAGGGCGACATGCTCAATCACACTCCTGTGGGGAGAACTCTCACTTTCCCAAGTTTCCTTGGCAATATCCAACAGCCCTCTTGGGTGTCTCCCATACAGTAACTCAAAGGGGGAGAATCCCGTAGAGGATTGGGGCACCTCCCTAATAGCAAACATCAAATAAGGAAGTAGACAGTCCCAATCCTTTCCATCTCTATCCACCACTTTCTTCAACATTTGTTTTAGGGTTTTGTTGAATCTTTCAACCAGCCCATCGGTTTGGGGGTGATACACAGATGTACGCAATTGCGTCACTTTGAACAATTTACACAGCTCTTTCATAACCCGGGACATAAAGGGTGTACCTTGGTCCGTAAGCAGTTCTTTACAAATACCCACCCGGCTAAAAACAAGAGATAGCTCTTTGGCTATGGTTTTGGCCGAGGTATTTCTGAGAGGGATCGCTTCTGGATAACGGGTGGCATAGTCCATTATAACCAATATGTACTGGTGCCCCCTAGCGGACTTGATTATAGGACCTACCAAATCCATTGCGATTCTCTCAAACGGGACCTCAATGATGGGTAGAGGGACCAGCGGGCTACGGAAATGTGGCATCGGGGCCGACCTCTGACACACAGGGCAGGAGGAACAATAATTTTCTATGTCCTTCATCACCCCAGGCCAATAGAATCTCTGTAATACCCTCTCTCGGGTTTTCTCTGTCCCCAGATGACCTCCAAGAATGTGCCCATGGGCCAACTCCAACACCAACTTCCTGTAAGGTTTGGGCACCACAAGCTGCTCAACGGTTTCTTCTGCCCTTTTTGCCACCCGATACAGTAGGTCCTTCTCTACGCTGAAGTATGGGTAAGTGCAGGTATTATCTGGGTTCACTAACTCGCCATCTATTTCCACTACGTTTTCCCGTGCCTTTATTAGGGCGGGGTCTTTTAACTGTTCTGTGGCAAAATTTTCCCTGTGAACCTCCAGATCAGAAAACTCCACAGACGGTAGGTTTTCGTCTGAGGAGGCGGGCTCCTCTCCAGTTTCTTGAGTCTCCCCTGCCAATACTGACAAGGGAAATTCTGGAGAGTCCTCACCACTCTCAGAGGAGTTCTGGCTATCACATTCCTGGTACATAGGGGCACCAGTGGGGGGCTCAGGATCATCCCACAGTTCCCAGAACTTCGGAAAATCCCTTCCCACAATGGCATCATGCGGTAATTGAGATACTAACCCCACTGGATGAGAGAGGGTACCTTTGGGGGTCTCGAAACACACTGTAGTCACTGGATACTCTCGGGTGTCCCCATGCACACAAATAACAGCTACCTTGCTATTCCCAGAGACCTCTGTTTTAACTAATTCAGCCTTTATCAGGGTCACAAGGCTACCTGAATCCAGTAATACCACAACATTTCTACCATTAATACACATTTTGCATAAATGTTTCTCAGTTCCCCGAATGGCAGTGCATGCGACTGTCGCACACAGCGACTGACGTCTGTCCATCAGAAAGTCACATTGCATGGGTTCCTCCACAACCGGGCAATTTGCTGCAATATGTCCCGCTTGCCGGCAGCGGTAGCAAACAATCCATTTGGCTGCCTCTTGAGCCCCTGACTTCCCAGGCTGTTCTCGCCAAACTTTGGGTAGAGCTCCCACCCTCTCACTCTCTCCACCCTCACCCCTTGGAATCCTCTTATCCGCCCCTGGGGATGGTCTGGTCTTAGGGTGGAAAGTCCGAGAGTCTCTGGAAGAGGCCGTCAGGTTCTCTGTAGCCAAGTATTTCTCTACACGATCCACAAGACCACCGGCCGTCTCTGGGTCTCCATGGCTTACCCACTTTTGGATGGCAGTAGGAAGAGCTCTCAAAAACCGATCCATTACAACACGTTCCACAATCTCTGGTGCGGACAAAGTCTCTGGCTGTAGCCACTTCCTGCTCAGGTGAATGAGATCATACATTTGAGACCTGGGGGGTTTTCCAAGCTGGAAAGTCCAGTTATGCACACGCTGAGCCCGGACAGCCAGGGTGACACCCAGCCTTGCCAATATTTCAGCTTTTAGCATCACATAGTCTTTTGCTTGGTCAGGCTCTAGGTCATAGTAAGCCTTCTGCGATTCACCAGTTAACAGAGGAGCCACCAGTCCAGCCCACTGCTCCTCAGGCCACTTTTCTCTTTCAGCAGTCCTTTCAAATGTGGTCAAAAATACCTCTGGATCATCCTCTCCAGTCATTTTTGTCAATAAACGACTCGCCCCAAAGGACGCGGTATTAGTGGGACGGCTTTCCTCACTGGTCTGCGGACGTTGCTGCATTACTGCTTCCATTTGTTGTAGTCTCTGCTCTTGCTTCTGTAACAGGTCTATGAAGCGGGCCTCAGATTGCTGCTGGGCTTGTTGATGAGCTTGCTGCTGGGCTGCAAGGCTCCTTTGCAAACCTGCATTTGTCTGCTGTTGATTGGCATTTGCTAGAGCCAGCTGTTTCAGTATCTCCTCCATGCTGGCTTAAAAAAAACTGCCACTGGTTCTCCACCACCTGTGAGGGGGTTAACTCGGTAGCGGGTGTGTGTGACCCCCTGGTTGGGCTCCCCACACAAAAACAGGGCCAGCAGACGGAGGTTGTGGTTTTCAAAATCAAAAGGTGCGGTTTATTTCTCTATGTACAGTGACAAAAACACAGCAAAGCCAAAAAGAAACATAAACAAAATAAATCCTGGTCAGTTTGACCTCTGACTAAACATGCAGGTTTCCTAAACTAACAACTGGGATCAGCCTGGTGCTGTCCTAGTCCCTAAGTCCCTGGTTTAGTAAAAGTCCAAACAAATAGCCACACAGGCTTTGCCTCACCGCACAGGGGTTCACTCTCCCTAGACAGTCCACACAGGTCTGGGTCCAGGCATGAGCCAACACATAATGAATCTGGGAGTTTTTATAGAGGCCTTAAACGAACTGACAGGCTTCAGCTGGTCTCATCAACTCCCTGCCTGCACGACGCCCAGCCCTCTCCCTAGAGGTATGAGTCATCCATGAGCCCACTAGCCTCAGCTGGGCTTCATCAACTCCCTCCCTAGTTGTATAAGTCGGCATAAAGCCTGAATCTGGGAGAAATATATCTACCCCCCTGGATGCAACCAGGTGACTTTACCTTCCTGCTGTCACAGTACATTATATTGCTCTCTGCTTTCTCCAGATTATTATTATTTTCTTGCTGTTGTAATCATGTTTACTCCCTGTTAGAGGGTGAATACGTTAATTCCTTATGGACCCACTGTATGTAGTGTAGTACTTCCCTGACCCTCAGAGGCATGGCGGTACCTCCAGAACTATGGGTGGACCAGAATTTCACCTCCTTAATCCATGGTTAAAATGGGGACTAAAAGATTATTAGGTGGCAGACTCTTTCTGTCTTTTAAAAGTTTCATTGGTCATCACACACAAGGGGGAGAGGGTTAGGAATCCCAGATACCCAGCAGATAATTTTACAGACAACTCCAGATCCATGTCCAGCTTTATAGCCTTAATACATCTTCCCCCATTGACAGGCAGGACATCTTCCATAACCACCTATCTAAGCTGAACGCATGGCAGACCCTACACAGGCTATGGGTCTAGTAGATCAGATCACTCCTGCAGCACTTCTTCAGGCCACAACTGCGAGGAAGAGCGAGATCACCAGTCCTGCCCCAAATATTTATATCATATATATATGTAGCGATACCCCCAGCTAAGAGGGCTGCCAGTATAATTTTTGGGCCCTGTAGTGCACCACTGTCAACCCCAAGTAATTAGCCCTAACCTCCTTTGGCACAGTTAGTAGGGGATAATAGGATTGTGTGGCCTGCAACTCACGGATACACAATCCTATAATAAAACACACAGCAATAGAGTATAGCTATCCTTAACCGTCTCTTCTGCAAAGTAAATGACACAAACACCAGTATACTTAACCCTTGCACTTTTACTCAGATTGTTGGGTAAGCATGTAATCAACAGTGTACATATCATGTGCAGAGCCCTGCAATAAAAGAGTATCTCAACAAACAGATAGGTATACAGTACTATGCAGAACTCTAACGGTCCCCGCTGCAGCTCTCCTCCCTCGTGGACAAAATGGCGCCCAGAAATGTCTACGCTAAGTCAGGCCTGACTGTACTGTGTAGAAGTTCTGTAGGGAAAAATCTTCGCTAGCAAAACGGTGGTGCACTTGTTGAAGAGATAAACTGTAATCCACAGGGTAAAAGGGGTTTGGATAACTTGGTGAATTTAGAACAAATCTCTAAGGTAACTCCGATGCACTGTCTCTCTGGCGTGCAGCAGCAAACACTAGTGATAACTCTGGATAACAGTTATTGGGCCTAGAGATCCTATATAGTTCTCTGAGCAGGTGCTCTCTCACCCAACCGGACCCGTCCGTGTCCTTGTCTTCCGCTGATGTGTCTTGGTACACAGATCTCATGACCTCCGGGTCTTCGGTCCTCCTGGCGATGAACAGCACCAGCAGGAAAAGACGTCCCTCGGATTCCTCAGCGAGAGCGGAAGGCTCTTTGGAGAAAGGCCCAGGCTTCAGGCCTTGTATCTCAGCAGGCTCGTAAAAGAGTTCCACTTGCTGGGTGGGCGGTGTCAAAAGAGACCGAATTCAGCCCCGCCCTTCGGTTAAAAAACCCACCCCAGCAGTACTTGCGGGGGGCAATGCACCCTGGGTGTCCCGTTGCGCACTGGGTACTGTAGTCTCTGAGGGATTAAAGGGCAATACCCTGCTACACACTCCCCCCACTTAAAATCTTTGGTCCCTAAAGATAACACTAGCATTATCTACATGGAATGCAATTTACAGTGGCAAAAGAACTTGGCAGGGGAACCTGCCACCAAACTTGGTATGGGGGATTGCCCTGCCCACAGGTCATATTAGTAGAAGTGAACTGCCTAACTGTGCCAGAGAGGGAGCTGAGGTTGCCCTCCACCAAATGCACAGTGGAGGGGCCAGGTTTTTGTATTGTCCTTCTTGCAGTTGTCACAGTGTCCTCAGAGCATTCTCCCATCTGAGTGTATGTCAACTTCCGAGGGGGACAGATAGTTCTCTTCACTCTTTGTTCTCAAGGAGGTAGGGTCGTGTTCTCCAAGCAGAGTTTCTCCAGCATGGGTTCTCCTCCCTCCGCCTTCTCTAGGTCAGACAGGGCCACTGGGGTAGCAGGGTTTACTTTGCCCAGCAACATCCGGGCCGGAATCGTCACATGTGAGCCAGTGATGTTCCTGATGCTCACTGGTATCCGTCCATTTGCCTTCTTCAACGCTCTCAGCGGGACCACCTCGGGGATCACTTCCAATCCCAGGTGGGTGTCTAAGGGGTCAGGTTCCAGAACCACAAAGGGGCCAGGTTGCTCCCACGAGAGTTTCACAGTAGCCTTCAGACAGGTCATCTCACCAGGCTGCAACACTCTCTCCTTCTTGGACAATCTCCAGACTTTCCCTACCCCCTCTTCTGGGGCCTTTTGCTTCAGGACCAATCGCCGGTAGGCTAACTGTAATATTGGGTGGATCCTGGCTGCTGAAGTACCCTGCTCCTGTGCCAGGGGAGCCAGTAGTCTCCTGACCAGGTCAGTATTGGTCCCTATAATCAAGGAACTCTTGTTGGCTCCTGGTGGGCGAGGGCAAACTACTGCCAGGGTGTCAAAGACCTCTGTCTTTCCTGCCACAGAGGGGTCGAAGGCCAGTCTGATGGAAATATAACCGTCGTAGGGAAAACTTTGGGTGCCAATTCCCCATATTTCTAGGTCTTCCAGTTTCTGCAGGGGCAAATGACTCAGGTGTTTTTGATAAAAGTCTCGGTATAGAAGGGTTACTTGGGCCCCTGTGTCCAGGATGGCCCTCGTGTAGACTCCCTCCACTTGAATGGGGACCACAGGGGAGGGTCCCACCAACTTGGCTGGAAAACTTCTCGGGGGGCCCTCTTTCTTTACACTCACAGACTTTCCCTTCGGGGTTATCTTTTTTTTCCAGCTTTTTCTGGATCTTAATCCTTGTTGAGCCTGGTATGCATTTATCTCCTGCGGGTTTTTTGGTTTTAACTCCCGACAAGTGGTGTTGAGTATTTTGGGAGGGGCATTGTTTCCCTTCTCCCTTATCTCTTCTGACTTTAGGATTTTAGTGGAGCTTTCTGCAAATAGTGGGCACCCGGCTGACTCCTTCACCGGGGCCCTCTGAAGTTTTCCGCCGGCTGATGATAGGCGCCTCGGTTCTTCCTTGGACTGTGTCACACTCGCCCAAAGTGGCCAACTCCTCCACAGTTGAAGCAGACAGTTTCTCCTCTTTTCCGCAGGGAGGTTGGTGTTGAGGCGCTCCGGTACGGTTCTCTCCTGCTTTCCTCTTTTTCATTGACTCCTGAGTTCTTTGCCATTAGAGAGGTCAAAAGATCCAGCACTTGAGTCATCTGAGATTTTAAGATCTCCACTTCCGAATCCCGTTCAGTGGCTATGGCTGATCTGACTCCCACTGAGGGAGGGGGCGTGGTTTTCTCGACCGCCTGTTGGTCCTTCAGCAGAGCTTCTTTATCCCTTATGATCAGCACAAGGTCTGGGTAGCTCAGGGACATGACTCCTTCAGAGGTCTTCAAGTGGAGCCAAACTGGGTCCAAATGCAATGCTCCCCTCAGGATCTGCTTCATCCTGGTTGCGTCTATGACTTGTGGCAGCATCCCCTTTTTAAGAACAATTTGGCAAAGCATCTTATTTAACCTTCTGACATATTCAGACAGTCTCTCTCCCGGTTGTTGAAGGGTATGCTCAAACTGGTATACTAGTTCAGTCACCTTTTCCAGCTGGCCAAATTCTTCCTGTAACATAGCCAGATAATCATAAGCAGTACAAGCAGCATTGCTAAACCTAAGATTCTTTACAGCTTCTGCAGCAGCACCCTTCAAATTTTCACTTATGCGCTGCTTCTTCTGGCTTTCTGGTACTTCCCATCCATCTACAGCCTGCATCACTTGCTCAATCCAGGTGTCAAAGTCTTCTTCTCCGAGGAGGACTGGTTGTTTCCCGGAGAAAATCCTAAGCTTCCGATACCCGGCTTCCACATGTACCGTATTACTCTTCTAGCACTTCGTGACAAAGTCTCCCAGAGCATTCAACAGTTCAGGCCCTATAGCGGCCAGGGGTGTCCCCGAGGTTGTCGTCTCCTGAGACTTTTCTGCTTTAGGGGATAGTGGTGGAGATAATGGCGGAGGTGATGGAAGGGGAGATTTCAGAGAATTGGTATATCTGGTTATCTATGGCCTGTATGTTCTGACCTCTAAAGTCTTCTGGTATCCTGTTTCTCCATTCCACTAATGCATAAGTGAACGAGGTCTCTGGATCTGGCTTTAAATCCATCACCCATGCCTTCTGTCTTGGGGACAGCGACTGTATGAGCCGCTTTACCTCCTCTTCCGGCCAGTTTTCCCCCAAGAGTTGGACAACTACCGCCATGGTTGGATCGGCGCCAACTGTTGCGCACCACCGTGTCACCGCTAGCGAGTCCATGCTGGTGCTTCTGGCATGCTTGATTGCAGCGTGCAGTGTACAGGAATCCCGGACTCGAGCCCCCACGTGTAGCGATACCCCCAGCTAAGAGGGATGCGAGTATAATTTTTGGGCCCTGTAGTGCACCACTGTCAACCCCAAATAATTAGCCCTAACCTCCCTTGGCACAGTTAGTAGGGGATAATAGGATTGTGTGGCCTGCAACTCACAGATACACAATCCTATAATAAAACACACAGCAATAGAGTATAGCTATCCTTAACCGTCTCTTCTGCAAAGTAAATGACACAAACACCAGTATACTTAACCCTTGCACTTTTACTCAGATTGTTGGGTAAGCATGTAATCAACAGTGTACATATCATGTGCAGAGCCCGGCAATAAAAGAGTATCTCAACAAACAGATAGGTATACAGTACTATGCAGAACTCTAACGGTCCCCGCTGCAGCTCTCCTCCCTCGTGGACAAAATGGCGCCCAGAAATGTCTACGCTAAGTCAGGCCTGACTGTACTGTGTAGAAGTTCTGTAGGGAAAAATCTTCGCTAGCAAAACGGTGGTGCACTTGTTGAAGAAATAAACTGTAATCCACAGGGTAAAAGGGGTTTGGATAACTTGGTGAATTTAGAACAAATCTCTAAGGTAACTCTGATGCACTGTCTCTCTGGCGTGCAACAGCAAACACTAGTGATAACTCCGGATAACAGTTATTGGGCCTAGGGATCCTATATAGTTCTCTGAGCAGGTGCTCTCTCACCCAACCGGACCCGTCCATGTCCTTGTCTTCCGCTGCTGTGTCTTGGTACACAGATCTCATGACCTCCAGGTCTTCGGTCCTCCTGACGATGAACAGCAACAGCAGAAGAAGAAGGGCCCAGGCTTCAGGCCTTGTATCTCAGCAGGCTCGGAAAAGAGTTCCACTTGCTGGGCGGGCGGTGTCAAAAGAGACCGAATTCAGCCCCGCCCTTCGGTTAAATAACCCACCCCAGCAGTCCTTGCGCAGGGCAATGCACCCTGGGTGTCCCGTTGCGCACTGGGTACTGTAGTCTCTGAGGGATTAAAGGGCAATACCCCGCTACATATATATATATACAGTGTGTGTGCGTGAGTGTATATAGATATAGATATATCTATATAGATATAGATATAGATATAGATATAGATCTATATCTATATCTATATCTATATCTATATATATATATAGATCTATATTTATATAGATAGATATATCTATCTATCTATATACCCCCAGCATGCATCAGTTGCCATCAACCTCTTGTCGTGAAAGCTCATACTATTGCCAGGGGTACCAGTGACACCTACTGGCAGCAATGAGAAATCATAGATCCACAGAATTTAGGGAAAGACCAAGTGATGAACTAAACTACAAATTCAGCTTGAGCTGACTACCACACAGCACAAATAAATGTAAGTAGTAGTCCCTAATTAAGAAAGAGTGCTACAATAGGAACACAGCCACCTTTTCTTGCTCGCTCCCAGGGCCCTTTAACACAGGGCAAAAGGGAAAGCTGCCCCAACCCCGTCATTGTTGTGGAGCCCAAAGCAGCTCTCCCTTGAGCCTGCACTATTGGAGGAACTGCCAACAGGGCCGGATTAACTGTCTTCCCCCTGTAGATTTACCAGTCTCTCAACTTAGTCCTGCTTGTAAAAACCTTGGTTGGTCGGCCTGCCTAGCATCCTAGCAACTAATCAGGTGCATTGGGGTCCTGGCATTCAGAAGAGGAGGGTGTAACTTCCTCCTCCAGAGCTGCTCCGCCTCCACCTCTAGTACCGTACTTCCCAGCTTTCTGCTGACAACGGAACAGACTGAGAAGGTGACCTACTGTCTGGACCAGGACACTGCTGCTGAGCTGACTGGCCAGGAGTCTAATGGGACCTGCATGCTGTCTGGACTCTATGAAGAGTTCTCACAATACAGTCAGCTATCAGGCTACAAGATTAATACTTCCAAGACTGAGGTTCTTCCACTGAACATGCCCTCCTTGACTATACAACAGTTGAAAAAGTCAGTACTCCTATACATAGAAACCCTACTTTCTTAAATACCTAGTGGACATTACTCTGGTCTATTACTCCCTATGTAATGTATTCCCTCCTCTTTCACGACATTTGCCAAATACTCCAGAAAATGAGTTTTTGGAGAAATAGAGAAATACATGCCATGCAACCATCTCACTTCTAGATTGTATGACATCAGTTTTTTTAACAACTCTACTTTTTCAAAAACCTGCCAGTCAAAATCCCTAAGGATATCTCCTTAAAAAACAACCATCCATCCTGCTGGACTTCATTTGGAATTGAATGAACCACAGACTGACAAAATCAGTCCTACTCACCTTTAAACCCCAAAGTTACCTTGCAGTCCCAGACATGCATAAATACTACCTCATGGCTCACCTAAGCACTCTTGCATCTTGTGCCATCTTCTAAGTGTAGCACTCAGTGTCAGCACAAGGTCATCCAGAGTGAACATGCCAAACTGTGCCCCCCCCCCCGGGTTGTGCATGACCAATCATCTTACCCATGCCTAATACCCACACCTGATCATTACATCTATGTATAGAGTCCAAAGGTCAGGACTGAAAAATTTACAAAGTGCAAGAGCCAGGAGCAACAATAATGTACAGAGTACAGGAATCAGGAGTAGATAATGCACAGCGCAGTAGTACCCCCTATCAGGCATTTCACATATATATATATATGTAGCACACAGACCCTTTTTCCTGCTTACCTTCACTCGCAGGGTAAGGCACACCATGCCACATGCCCGTATCCTCCTGGTATAAGAGGTTGAGCAGTGTTCATACTATTTTTGGGTCCTGCAGCGAGTTACCTCCCTCCATTGGTTCTCAGCCCTAGAGTGTAGGGAAAAGTCTATTCTTGCTCCCAAAAGAAGGCCAATGTCCAGACTGTGTTTAAACTCCAACAGACAAGTTTATTTTTCTTGCTTGGATCAAATTGTGAAAAGGTTGAAGATAGAGATAGAGTTGGGTAGGGAGGTAGGTTCAGGCACGCATCACCCAGTTACCCTATTCTCCACTCAAGCCTGAGTGGGTATTGCTCACCCGAATAGATCCCTCTCACAGTTCTAGCAGCCGGAGTGGAGCACGAACAGTTACTTCAAATTTAGTCCTCTTCAAAGACAAGTTCAGAAGATCCTCTGCCACAGAATCCTTTAGTTCCTGAATTTAGAACTCTTTAACGCCTGCAACCTTCAGAAACCATAGGTGCCAATAGGGCACATCACAGGAGCTACTGTGCAACTCACGGAATCCTTCCCTCTGATAGGCAACCAGGCCTCTCCTGAAACAGTGACTTCCTTCACCGATCATCCGGACAGGTCCCCCCCTGGTTTCCTCTCCTTCAGATCGGGCCACCCTCCCTCGGGTTCCCTGGGACTCCAGTGGTTTATCTGTAGACCCAGTTGAAGGTACTGGGCTTACCTGGAACACTACAGCCTCGGGCTAAAGGTATCCGAGACTTCTCGACCAATTCACGCACCCAGGACCAGCAGGGCCAACAGGCGCGACTCTCGCCACCAGGGGTCCCTCCTTGGAATCCCCCGGCCAAATCTCCCCGGACACATGGTGTCTGCCCCTTATGTTCCCTCTCCCGGCATGCACAGCGGGGAGACCATGCCCACTGTATGGCTGCCGAGAGAGGACACCCAATCACGCCACAATGCCACCTGTGGTTCAACCCAAGACCTGAGCGACAGCGCCACCCGCAGGTCAAGGGGAACTATACACCCAGGTAACACCACAGCAGAGCAGAGTCCAATGCTAAGAGTACAGAAAACCTGAGCCAAACTATCGCTCAGGCTTCCTTTAAATTTAAGGCATAGTGACCCCAATTTTGGGGGTCCGCTACATATATATACACAGTATATATATATATATATATATATATATTGTAATAGTGAGAGTCCCTGTCACTATGGAAAGGGAGCAAAAATGGACACAGAGTCTGCATGTCAGTGGACTGCAGAACTACAGAGCATAGCTTTGAAACAGAGAAAACTGTTTTTCAGCTTTCTCCAGGTTTTGCAAAGTTCGGATGGAGCTTTGTAGTTTGGAGATCCCCCAGAGACTTGGGTTCACACAACCAATATAATGAGGCGCTGGTGAGAGCAGAAAGTGGAGGATAGTGGAGAGTGAACGGCTTGTTACTGCTCTGTGAAGACAGACCTGTGTCTGGAAAAAGGTCGGCCCTGTGGGAGACTGCATCCCATGTAAAGGGGTTTCTTTGCCTAGGGACTGGGAAAGGCTGGCCAGCCTTAAGAGTCGGGGAGACTGAGGAAGCCAGTGAGTTCAGGGGGCTGGAAAGAATTGTTTCTATTGAAAGCAAGCAGAGGAACTGCTGACAAGAGAGCCAGATGGCTTGGTATGTTTTTCATTTGTGTGCTGAATGAAGTTTGAACCCCTGCGTGGGAATCCTGAATGGACATTTTGCGTTTGTTTTTTCTGTTTTAATAAACGTGGGCTACCAGGCCCTTAACTAGAACGCCTGTCTGATATGGACTCACTGCATAAAAATGCATCCATTCACTTGAGTTAAACACACCAATGCCACAAGTGGTCCTCGAATGCGGGTATACAGACGGTGAAATCCCTGTCTCTGCGCCAGTAGTGAGTCATTTCAGGAACTACTGCTATCTGTGTCTGTCAGCCAGGCAAACTGCATTGCACAGGAGTTCAATTGACGGACTGTGTTGCATACAGGTAGTGCACCTGTGAGAATTTTTTTTTTTTTTTTACTGCTGTGAACTGTGTAACAAGCGGCTGTGCATGTGACTGCAAGGATGAGGCAGTCAAAACACAAGAAGTTCACATTATATCAAGTTAAAGGGGAAGTGAGCTCAAGCATGGCCTGAGAAGATGTCTCCACCTAGGAGGGCCAGTCAAAAGGGGCCAGTGGTGTATGAGACCATGAATGAGTGGTTCAAGTGGAACCAGAATAAAGAGTGGGAAGTCGACATAGTGGCCTATGATTATATGCAACCCATGTTGCCTACAGAGGAAGCTGAAGACTTCCTGGTAAGATTTGAAAAAGTTGCTGTAAAGAGAAAATGGCCTAGGCACCGGTGGCCAAAATTGCTGCAAACCATGTTACGGATAAAGTTACGGTTGGTTTACCATTTGATGGACGGGGACCAGGATGACTACCGCCAGTTTAAAGAGGAAGTCCTTCTTAGAGGAGAGTTCATCTGTAGGGGAAACTGAGGGAGGAATTAGAGTTGTTTTTTGCACGGAACGACACAGGAGAAACAACTCCCTTTTGTTTGTGAGAAACACATAAATGTGTAATGAGAGGTAATTTTATCTCGATGGGGGCACATAGGAAACAGAAATTAAATGAACAGATAGACTCGATGTTTAGGCACAATCAATAGAACAAGAACTAGACGACATGCGAGAAAAGCTGAATCTATTACTAATCGATAAAGCAAAAGCCAAATTAACCAGAGGGAGGCAAACATTCTATGAGTTTGGGAACAAACCAGGTAGAATGTTAGCAAATGCCCTGAGAGAAGCCAATACACGTAACCATATCGCACAAATTAAGACACAAAATGATAAAATTATTAATGCCCTACAGAAAATCGCACAATGTTTTAAGGAGTATTACGAGAAATTATATTAGTTAGAAGAAAAACTCATGCCAGAAAATGCTCAAAAGAAACTGGAAGCAGCTAGGGCAGTGGTCTCCAAACTGTGGCCCAAGGGCCGGATGCAGCCCTTTGCTTGCCTTAATCCGGCCCTTGGGCCAGTATCCCTCCCACTGATACGAGACACTATTCTGACATCTGACACCGACAGTGGAGCAACATTTCACCCACTGACACTACTAATGGGGCACTATTCCTCCCTATGATACCAAAAATGGGGCACTATTTCTCCCCCTAATACCATATGTTTAGTCCCACTGATGCCAGGAAATTTTCCACCCCCCGCTGGCCAAAGTCCGGCCCTCCAAGAGTCTGAAGGACAATAAACCGGCCCTTTGTTTAAAATGTTTGGAGACCCCTGAGCTAGGGGGTATATTAGAGAAACACAGATGCCAAAATTAACAGAGGAAATAACTAGAAAATTGGATGAACCAATTACAATAGAGGAGTTCATGGAAGCAATAAAAGTATTAAAATTGGGTAAGGCACCAGGTCCGGATGGGTACACCCTATCATACTACAGAATGTTCGCTGAGAAACTGGCTCCCAGGTTTATATCAGCTTATAACTCACTTCGGGAGGGAAAGAAAATACCGAATGAGACACTGTTGGCACATATAACAGTCATCCCAAAGGAAGGTAAAGATCCATCACAATGCGCTAGCTACCGCCCTATATCACTGCTGAATGTGGACCTGAATGTGTTCACTAAGATTCTTGCCACAAGGTTAATAGAGTATATCCCGGATTTAATACACCCAGATCAAGTGGGATTTACCCCTGGGCGAGAGGGAAGAGAAAACACACAACGGGTGGTGAGTGCGATTTATCTAGCACAAAAACAGAGGATGCAAATGATATTAGTATCTGCTGATGCAGAAAAAGCTTTTGATAGAGTGGAATGGATGTTTCTAAAAGCAACACTACAGCATATAGGACTGAGAGAAGGGATGATGAGCTGGTTCGATAATCTATACTCAGAACCGAGCGTGAGGGTTAAAATAAATGATAAAATATCGGAGCCATTTCTTATTCAAAATGGGACAAGACAAGGTTGCCCACTGTCACCTATTATTTTTATTTTGACAATAGAACCCTTTTTAAGGAAGATACGGGCAAATCCGAACATTAAGGGGATAATAACGAAGGGGGAAGAACAGAAACTGGCGGCATATGCCGATGACTTAATTTTTTTTATAATGTCCCCGTTTATAGCCCTGCCTTCCCTGCTGGCAGAACTAAGAGAATATGGAAACTTGTCCAATTTTAAGGTGAATTATGGGAAATCAGAGGCAATGGGAATGGAAATAAAATCCTAACTACTACATCAGATAACTACGCAATTTTATTTTAGATGGACAGATTCCCATATAAGCTACTTAGGGACTAAGATATCGAGAAACTTAAACAAATTATTCAAACTTAACTATGTAGCATTGGGTAAAACTAGACTTTCTGAGATGGGATAAAGAAATCTTTACTTGGTTCGGGCTGATAAATATAATAAAGATGAATGTGTTACCGAGACTTCTGTATCTATTAGTGACTTTACCAATTTAGATCCCCAAAGTTTTTTGAGGGATCTTAGGTCAAGGTTCCTGAAAATTTGTTTGGGCGGGGAAACCAGCGAGGATACGTAGAACTATTTTGTCATTGACCAAAGGGGAAGGAAGGATTGGGCTCCTGGACCCAGTAAAGTATCAGGAAGCATCTCATTTAGTTAGGGCAGTAGAGTGGTGTGGGCTTAATAAGAAACCCTGGATAAAAATGGAACAGGCAACAGTGGATATACCCCTGGAAGGCCTAGTGTGGATCCCAGAAGCTGAAATGCCAGCAGAAATAAAGAAACACCCAACGATAGGGGCCACTATACGAACAATTAAAAAGGTTTTTGAAAAAACAAATATGTCTAAATACCCGAGTCCAATGACTCCGATCCTGGGCACCAGGGCATTTCAGCCAGGTTTGATAGATCAAAGATTCAATGCTCTACGACAAAGAGGTGTTAGTAGAATTACTCACTTTTCAAAAGATAATTGACTAATGACAAAGAGAGAGATTGAAAGAGAGGTAGCACCAGAATTTGATTTTTTTCAGATGCTGCAATTAGAAGCGTTAATACGGACAAAAGCAAAGATATATACAGAAGTCAGAACATTGTCAAAATTTGAGCAGATATGCCTGAAGGGGAGCCCCCTGAGACACTCACTGTCTTATTTCTATGCAATACTAATTAATTTAGACATACCACAAGAACTTACGTTCCTTCAGGCTTGGGAGAGGGACTTAGGGTTAACATTTTCCCAAGAACAGAGAGACAGGATCTTGTTATTTACACACAAGGCCTCAGTAGCGAGCAGATACCAGGAGGGAGGATACAAAATTTTAACTAGATGGTATAGAACACCAACAGTACTGCATCGAATATATCCTCAGACGTCAGGTGCCTGCTGGAGATGTCACATGGCAGAAGGGACTCTATTACATATTTTCTGGGAATGTGTGAAAATACAGGAGTTTTGGAAAATGGTAATAGAAACTATCAAAATAATTACAGGAGTGTCTTTAGAAGACAGACCAGCAGCAATTATAATACTAGATATAACTATATCAGTGGAAAAATACAAAAATTCACTACTAAGACATCTTATTATAGCCGCGAGGGCGTGTGTCCCTATCCTGTGGAAAAAGGAGAGTCCACCAACTAGAGCACAATAGTTCACTAGAATCGCAGAGATTCAACAGATGGAGAACCTCAAGATGGCAATGAAAGATCAAGATGGGAGATACCGGACGATATGGGCACCCTACTTGAAATATAGGGAGGAGCGGGGAGGGGGTGGGGATGGGGGAGAGGAGGAGAGAGAGGAGGTGTGAGGGTGGGAGGGTGTAATCTCTCCCGCCCTCTTTTTTCCCTTATTTTTTATTTTTTTTTGTGTTTGGTTGGGGGAGGGAGGGGGGGGGCTTCACAGAAAAGAAAGACAGAGGTTAAAGTGGAAAAGAGAAGTCACATTGAATTAATGAAGCATAAAGGAGGTGGGAGAATACAAGATTGTAGTCTCTTTTTTTTTTTTTGTGTTTGATTTTTGATTGATATAAGCAGATGGTATAAAACGTGAAAACTTGTAATGTGAAATCTATGGATAAATAAAGAATTTATAAAAAAAAAAGAGGAGAGTTCCATCGCATCATGGGCCGCCAGCAACGCTCCAGCAAAGGGAGGTCATCACCCATAGCAACGGGAGAGGCATAACTGCGACAACAAAACACCAATCAAGCAATGGCTCAGGAGAGCATGAGTGTACATCAGTGTACCAGCCCTGGGTTTTCTGTAAGCATATCGGTTGTCACCCCTAGCAACAGGGATCCTGTGTTACATACAGGGGGTGTTGGTGGGTCTGGAAAGGCTGCAGTGTTTCTCCATGACCACATGGAAGAGTCAGCCTGTGGAGACATCACAGATGAGAGGCAACGCACTCAAATGAAATCTATGACACTGGCTACAGGAATTTTTTAAGACTGTTTCAGTTTATGGGACAGAACCCAATGAAATGGAAGTGTGTTCAGTGGGGAGATCCACAGTACAGGTGGACTTGCTACAGTGTGCTACCCGGAGTAGGGGGGAGGCACAGGGTAAAGCCCAACTGGCAGCAGGACTAAAGACTAAAAAGGACATGGGGACTCTGTATGTACCTGGTGGAATCCAGCAGAGTGCTGGAAGAGCTGTACTAGGGGTGACCAAGGAACGCCATATACCATGTTCCCTAGTGACAGAGACAGGCGCTGCAAGGTTGCCCAGGGAAACCTCTCAGGAGCCCACAGTGTTGGAGCGGAGGGTTTCCCAGGTCAGCTGTGGAGCTGCTCAAGTGGGTAAGGGGCCACCCACAATAGCTACAGCTATGTCTAAGTGTCATGATGATCCTCTAAAGGTTGAAAAATGTATTTCTAGAAATGTCATATTTGAGAATAATGTTGGTAATATGTTACTAAAAAGGATGGAAGTAGGATGTCTTCCGTGACCGCCAGAGGCAGAGCTGCAGGGTTGTCCGTGGAAACCTCCAGGGATCTCCCTGTGTTGGAACTGGAGGTTGTCCAGGACCGCTGGCACTACTCTGGAGGAACAAGGAGGGACTGCAGTGCACCACACAATGGAGAGTGTGTGTGTACAGACCACCCGCCTGGTATGTGACCAGATTGGTGAACAATTTATTCACCCTGTTAAAGCTGGTAGTGTAAAGCTGGATGTGATGGTAGTGCCACCAGAACAATCTGGTCAAAATAGTGTATTGCACCCTGTGTTGTGTGACAAAGCATCGTCCCAATGTGACATAAGTGAAACTGTGCTTGTACAATGTGATGTGTATAGAGATGACAAATGTACTGTATTGGGTAATAAGTCCCAGGTTCCTTTGGTGCCTCTTGGAACAGGTGATGCAGCGCTGCAGAATGTCTGTCAGGGAAGTACCACGGACTGGGAAGCATGGTCCAAGGAAACAGTCGCAATACTAAACAAAGTGACCATGAGTTACAAAACTATGATGGGTGACACAGATGTGGTCATAACACCTGCTATGCCCAACGGAGGGATTGCAGGATGGCAAGTTGCCAAGGGCGTGTTGGCCCCGGCAGAGATTGGTCCCCTCCAGTCAGAAGGACCGGTTAAGGGTGCATGCATGGCAGTTGTGTTATCCGCAGCCCAACCGCTGGAAAATAGTGAGTGCAAAAATAGCAATGTGACTTATGACCTGCAGCGGCTCACTGATGCTGTGGCAGAAGGGATAAATGTGAGACGTACATCTGACAGCTCTCCAGTTGAACACCCGGCTGTGAAGACCGATACCACCAGTGAGGTGGAGGTCGCTGTTAATGTCTCTACCTTTCCAGCTTCAGTAGATGAGCCCCTCCACTTCATTGATAATGGAAAAGTCCCTAGAAAGGTCTTGTATGTAAATGTGGATCGCATTAAGATGACTAATCTATTGTTGAAAAAGCACATTTGCTGTACACTTGGGTGTCTCCACTGTGGTCAGACAAGGTGGTACTGTGTAGCACCAGTAGGTGGAGCCAAGTAGTACAGGCTATGCTTGATGTTAACTCAAGGCAAAAAAAAATTTTCATAAAAAGATAGGAATAGCATCCAAAAAGAGATTCTTCAATAAAGAACAAAAGGTATATATCAAAAATAGTAAACTTTATTTTAAACAGAGATCCACATAAAACATAAAACATAAACTGTATTCTCCACCACAATAAAGAGTTAAAAATTTACAACGTTGTCACGACACAACAATCAACTCTCATACTCTCTGATATAGTAGATTTTTAAAGTGGTTGTAAACTCACTCTGACAACTTGCACCTACAGGTAAACCTAGATTAAAGCCCTGTACACACGATCGGTTTTACCGATGAAAACCGTCCGATGGATTGTTTTCATCAGACAAACTGATCGTGTATGGGACCCATCGGTCTTTTTTCCATCGGTTTTAAAAAATAGAACTTGTTTTAAAATTATCTGATGGATAAAAAACCGATAGCAAATTCCGATCGTCTGTGGGCAAGCCTATCGGATAAAAAACCCACGCATGCTCAGAATCAAGTCGACACATGCTCAGAAGCATTGAACTTTCTTTTTCTCGGCTCATAGGAGTTTTTTACGTCACTTTTGGGACGGTCGGTTTTTAGACTGATGGTGTGTAGGCAAGACTGATGGAAGTCAGCTTCATCGGATTTCCGATGGACAAAACCATCGGATTAGAATCCATAGGATATCCGATCGTGTGTACAGGGCTTTAGGCTTACCTGTAGGTGCAAGAAATATCTCCTTAACCTACATGGATAAGAAGATATTTGCTGAAAAGGCTGCACCGATGTCTACGGCGCAGGCGCACTGAGCGGGCCGGGTCTTGAATGGGATATTGCCGGGATTATGCCAGTCCCGTGCGCGGGAGTGACGTCGTCGCCGCTCCGGCCAATCACAGCGCAGGAGCGGCGATACACGGAAGATGCTTGGAGGGGACATGGCGGCGGCAGAGGGGAATGAGGAGCGCTTTGGGGGCTTCGATCTCAGGTAAGTGCCACATAATGAGCTAGTATTCTATGCATACTAGCTCATTATGCCTTTCTCTTGCAGGTTTTTTTTTTCAGGGAATCAAAAAGAGGGATTACTTCCTCTTTAAGCTGGCTAGAATATTCACCTAGGTGGAAATATATTGTAGCAACACTGGATGGGCTAATCGCCAGATAACTCAGTATAAGCAGTGCACTGAGATGAAATAATTAGCTGCAGCTATGACCAGAAGCTATAAAAGAACAGTATAATTACCTATTGGACTATCTTGGATGTAAATGTCAATCACCTGAATTATCCCAAGTTGTGAACACTGCACAATCCTGATAATAGAAAATGCGGAGAAGGTAGGAATAGAGATTCAGTATGTAAATCACAGGTTAGGCAATAGACCCGATGTCCGTATACCAACTTATACTCGCAGAACGACACAGGTAAAGGAAGGGAAATGGACAGTGAGGGTTATTATCTCAGTCGGGTACCAAATAAAAATGATCTTGCTCACTGCTCTCCGAATTCCAGGCAGTTGAACTGTGCTGGAGACAGTCTATATCCCAGTTGTATAGGTGGAAATAGAGCGTGTGAACACCCGTTCTGTGAGCATTGCTGGCGTCTGATATCTGGTAGCTGGCGTCTCACTATGCAAACTCCGCTCAGGTCAAGAAATTGCTTCCGTTACATTCATCTACCACATCCCGCTGGACATCCGAGAGTGTCACCGAGAGGTGAGTTTATGGCAGGGTAGCTGTGTCATCATTGAACACGATGTGGTGGCATCCTGCTGATGCATTTCATTCGAGATTCAAATTTCTTCAGAGCATGTATGGGTATAGGAAGGAGTCTCCTTATATTACAAAGTCAATTACACTAATTGGTATATCCTGTTCTCACTAAACACACACACACACTTTATTCTGACAAACCAAAACGCACACCGACTTGAGGAAACCCTATCTCTGAGTGCAATGTTCATATATACATAGAGATAAATTCATATTGGCATTGTTTCTTAGCAAATCATGTTATTTATATAGAGAAAATAGGGCTTAAAAAACCCCCAAACTTATCCAAAAAACGGACATACAAACAATAAAAAATATATGATGAACATAGTTGCATCTATATGAACCTAAATACACATATTGCCCGGGTTTTAGGTGTAGCCAAGGAAATTAAACTAATTAGAAATTCATGCCCATTGGTCTCTACAAAAATAATTTGACCATGTCAGACAGACCAAGGGGCAACCATAAGAAGTAAAAAATAGCCCTGGCACAGTAAAAAGATGGTAAAATTATATGAGGAAAGTCTCTACCCGAGTCTAACAGATGTACTTATTTTGTAAACATCCTAAAAATTACCAGTAGTGTTGTGAACTACTATGAAAGAAGAGAGGAAAATACAGTATTTCTTTCTTGCCCTGTTAATTCAATATGTTAAGATTCCAAAAAGACCGATAGATTGCACTCAATGTTCAATCCCTGGGGCTGTAAAGTTCTTAAAGCGGAGTTCCAGCCTTTTTATGTTTATTAAAAGTCAGCAGCTACAAAAAGTGTAGCTGCTGACTTTTAAAAAACAGACATTAACCTGCTCCACGGTCCAGCTATGCGGCCGCCCGGAACGTCACTCCTCTCCCCTCTCCCCCCCCTCTCCGCCGGCGCCTCCATTCAGACTGTGGGCACCCGGCCGTGACAACTTTCAGCTTCACGACCGGGCACGCACTGCCCATGTGCGAGTCGCGCTGCGCTCTAGGAGTGGACAGGCGATCTCCTGGGACCTGTCACGTGTCCCAGGACATCGTCTAGAGGGAGGGGCCGCCTAAGGCGAGGGGAGGAGTTGCCTAGGTGGTCCCTGGGAGGAAGGAGGAAGTGGGACAGGAAGTCCCCCTCCTACCGAAGCCCCCACTCCCCTCCCAAAATAATTACATGCCAAATGTGGCATGTAAGGGGGTGAGGAGTGCTTAAAGCGGAAGTTCCACTTTTGGGTGGAACTCCGCCTTAAATTAAATAGCCAAATTTTTTCTTTTTGGAATAGGATTCTATCAAAATCACCTCTCCGTGGGGAAATTTAGTCTATAGATGCCTTTGGCACGAAGTCCACTTGGGTCCCCTCTGTGAAAATTTAAAAACTGTAGCGCCAACGGGCGCTCATCTTTTTTATTTATGCTCTGAATGTGCTTACTGATTCTTATTTTCAACTGTCTCTTCGTTTTACCCACATACATTTTACCACACGGGTAGGTTAACATGTAAATGACTTGTGTAGTTGAGCAGTTAATAAAATTCAAAATTTTAAAGCTTTTTTGACCATCAGAGCTCATGAACACATCTGTTTTATCCATATATTTACACATTGTACATTACCCACAGGGAAACATGCCTTCCATAGGGGGAAGATCAGTTAACCAATTCTTGTTATACGATCTCTGATATTCAGAGTGTGTAAGATTATCTCCCAGATTAAGTGATCTGTGTGCTGTTAAAGTGGTTGTAAACCCTTTTTTGGGACTTCTACCTGTAGGTAAGTCTAGAATAATGCCGCGTACACACGTACGTTTTTCTCACGGTTTTTCACGTCGTTTTTTTTCATGTTTCCTCTCAAGCCTGTCTTGCGTACACACGATCATTAAAAAAAATGTTCAAGCAAAGCGCAGTGACGTATACCACGTACGACGGCACTATAAAGGGGAAGTTCCGTTCTAATGACGCTACCCTTTGGGACTCTTTTGCTAATTCCGTGTTACCGCGTGTTATTAAAAGTTTGGTGAGAGACGATTCGCGCTTTTCAGTCTTCGTGCTTTGAAGATCATTTTGTGGAGTTCAGTTTGTGCCTGTGTGTTCGTATCTGTCTTGCAGTGCTTGTAGTCAGTTCGTATCTGTTTATTCAGTGCGTTCTTGTCTGCTCGTTCCTGTTTTTCAGCTTGTTCTTCATAGGCCTTGCTGTTCTTCCGTTCGTTCTTCTAGTTCGTTCTGATCTGCCGACCGTTATCTAGCCATGTCGCGGCTACGTACTCATCGTAGAGTTCGTGCTGTAGTTGGTGCAGGGGTTCATGCTGTATCCCGACTCCATGTCATGAGCAGGGTCAGGAGGAGTTCATGGACCAAGAATTGGTTGCTCCAGCGGCACCAGTTCTGTCATATGAGTTTGTTGCGGGAGATCAGGGAGAATAATCCTGATGACTACAGGAATTTTCTCCGGATGTCTGACCCCGTATTTCAGCATCTGTGGGCTTTGGTGTCCCCCTACATTACCAGGCAGGACACCGTTATGCGTGAAGCCATCAGTGCTGAGCAGAGGCTCATTGCCACGTTGCGATACCTGGGAGAAGCCTGCAGGACTTAAAGTTCTCCACAGGCATATCCCCCCAGGCTTTGGGTATCATTATACCAGAGACGTGTTCTGCCATCCTCCAAGTTTTGCAGGAGGACTATATTAAGGTAAGTGTTCTTATTTCAAACATCACATTGTGTGTATTTATTTGTATGAATTTTTTGGGGGGGTTTATTAGCAGTCCCTAATTCCCATGATTCTTAGCTGCAGGGAATGTCCCCTTTCTCCACATGCTAATTTATTTTTTGGAAAATTTTCATTAGGCCTACATTAAAATTTGCCTTACCTAACCTCTCCAGCATGCTATCCTGGGGCCATACCCACCTTGCCTAGTCATTTCCATGTATTTTAATCTATGCTCCATAGTAGTGCGTTACCCTAAACGCCCCCTAAAGATTGCCTAGGAATGTTAAATTTTTCACTAATTCATACAGAGTGCTACAGCCTTCATTTGTGATCTCCCCAACTCATCTTCAACCCCCCCCCCCCCCCCCATTTTTTTGTGTTTTTTTTTTTTTGGTATGTCGTTGCTTACTAATAATGTTTTAATTTTTCGGTTTCTCCCAATGTTGGCCATGAATGCTTTTCTTAAATCTGCTTTCAATGTTTCTGTCTCAAAGTATTAATTTTTGTTTTATTTCATTCCACAGTTCCCTTCTACGCCACATGAATGGCAGAATGTGGCATCGGAGTTTGCCCAACGATGGAACTTTCCAAACTGTGGAGGGGCCATCGACGGCAAACATGTTCGGGTCGTCCCACAGTGGCGTCTCCAGCTTTCATATTTAGGGGGGGGCACATGGGGGGACAGGGACAAAAGTAGGGGGGCCAACTATGAAATGCAATTTGTGGCAGAAAACAAGAGATATATGTCACCAGCACACCAAGAAAATATAAGGGTCCAAAGCAGTGGGAGAACTATCAGGGTTGCAAAGGTTGTCTTGCCAGCGGGCCCTGGTGTTCTGCCACTGTGGGGTTCCCCAGCTGTCCTGTCCCTGTTATTGACAGCGCTGGTCTGGCATCTGTCTCCTTGGCACCGGCGGCAGTCTATTAGGACTTTATGCTGGTGACATTATGCGTGCATGTAGGGGAAGGCTGGCACTATTGGTTATAGAGAGCCGAGCCCCCAGCGGGTCACCTAGCAGCAGTAATGCTGTATAACCTTCTCTGTTGACATGCTGATCGGGATGTGATCCTAGTGATGCTCCCAGTCAGATCTAATAAACACAGTATTTATTAGCATCAAGAGTACAACCACATATATATAATCAACCGTATGTTCAGCAGCCATGTGGGCTCTATACCTGTAAAGTGTGTGCTTTGATCAATAAAATCACTGATATTTAACACTAGGATTTGACTAGGAGCATTATCTGGATTGCATCACGATCAGCATGTCAGAGAAGGCTCCACTGCTGCTAAGCAACCTGCAGGGAGCTCAACTGTCTACAACCAATAGAGATGGGCTCGGGTGTGTTTGAAATCCCACATGCCCGATCCCGCCAGGAAGCCGACACTCCACAGTGCTAATCACAGTCAGTGAGACATTTCCTGATCTGTGGAGCTGCGGACCGGGAAATGTCTCATTGCCTGTGATTAGCGCTGTGCAGTGTGGGCTTCCTGGCAGGCTCTGGCATGTGGAATTTTGAACATGCCCAGCCCATCCCTAACAACAAATTGTGCTGGCCCTCCTGTACATCAGCCCCATAAAGTAACCAGCACTGGGTTCCAATGTGCTGCCACCGCTACCATGGAGACAGAGACCAGCACTGTGAATAGCCGGGACAGGACAGCAACTCTGGTTGTTCCAGCACTGGTCCACACTGAGAACATTCCCCCATCCACCTATAATGTGTAGATGGGGGAATTGGATCATTTCCTTTTTTTTTTCATTCAACCTAATAGTTGAATGAAAAAAAGTGATCAATGTATGGGCTGCCTAAGGCCCCTTTCACACTGGGGCAGGAGGTGCGCTGTGGGTATAGCGGCGCTATTTTTAGCGCCGCTATACCTTCGCTTTTATCGCGGTATGCGGCCGCTAGCGGGGTGAATTTAACCCCGCTAGCGGCCGAAAAAGGGGTTAATACAGCCCGCAATGCGCCTCTGCAGAGGCGCATTGCGGGCGGTATTACCGCGGTCTCCCATTGCTTTCAATGGGCAGCAGCGGTAAAGGAGCGGTGAACACACCGCTCCTTCACCGCTGTAAAGATGCAGCTAGCAGGACTTTTGGAGCGGTCCTGCTAGCGCACCACTTCAGTGTGAAAGCCTTTGGGCTTTCACACTGAAGACTGCAGGGCACGATTTTTTCAGGCGGTATAGCAGCGCTATTATTAGCGCTAAACCGCCTGAAAAACGTGTCAGTGTGAAAGGGGCCTAAGAGCTAAGACCAGCCATAGACAGTTTAAATCTCAGCTGGTTCAGCAGGAACTGGCTGAGATTCGAACCATTAATGAGCAGATTCTCTTATGATTATCACTAGTGATTGCTATAGCCACTAGTGATAATCACTGTTTGTCGGGAGAATACAATTGCTGGGCAGGAGGGATATTCCCCTGTCAGCACTGTCTGTGTTGATGGGGGAATTATGCAAGTTTCTTTCCTGCAATCTGTGGATGCAGGAAAGAAATGTGCACCATCTATTACCTGCCTAACTGAAAGTGAAAGTAAATTGTGAATGTCTTGAAAGAACAGGAGAGGGGGAGGGAGACAGATGGGGGAGAGAAGGGATGGAGATAATGCAGTTAAGTGATTACAGTGTACTGCAGTCTGCAGTGCACACACTTACCCACGGTCCAGGCTAGAATCTCAGGCATCATTCACACACAGCCAGGAATGCTGCTGATTTTCATATTTCCCGCCCACACATCCCCTCTCTTCAGATACAGCACGCCGGGATAGTGTAGGCGGGAGTGGAAGGAGGAGGAGGAGCTGTATTCCTCCCTGCTCGTATGTGAGGAGAGTGAGGGGGGGTGGCTGGACTCGCTGGGCTGTGAAAGAGTGTCATAGACTGACACTCGGCTCAGCTTGCAGTCACCATTCTCGGAATTTACAGGCTGGTTCTCCTGTCCTAAGGATGGGAGAAATCAGTCTGTTTTTTCAGTAACTGAGATGAAGGTTTGGGCCCCCTCCCCCCCTCCCACAGTGCTCGTGGAGTCCTTCCTGCAACTCGCTCTTCTCCGTGCCAATGAGGATGCAGGGAAAGGAGCAGATCGGGCGGCTGCGGTTGTGTGAGCGCTCGCATTATGCAGTGTCAGCGAGCAGAGGGAGGGGGGAGGAATCCCCCGCAGGAGCTGACTGGGGACGCTCTCCCTCTCAGGAGAGACTATGTTACTCCAGCAGCCACGCCGAGCGAAAAAAAATAAAACTTTTTTTTTGGGGGGGGGGGGCACATGGTGGGGCACAGCATAATGTTGGGGGGGGGCCAGGGCCCCCTCTGGTCCCCCCTAGGGACGCCATTGTCATCCCACCACCCCATTTGGGATCCTTTTATTACAATTATAAGGGGTTCCACAGCATCGTCATGATGGCAGTGGTGTCGGCCACCTACGAATTCCTCTATGTGGACGTTGGCAAGAATGGCAGGATGTCTGATGGAGGAGTCTTTGCTCAGACGGAGTTTGGGGAACGGCTCCTTTTGGATCAGCTGGCCTTGCCACCAGCGGAGCAGAATGTGCAGGGACTCCCATTTGTGTTTGTGGCGGATGAGGCGTTTGGCCTGGGTCCCCATTAGATGAGGCCATTCCCGCAACGCACCCTCACCCCTGAGAGGAGGGTGTACAACTATCGGCTGGCCAGAGCAAGAAGGGTGGTTGAAAATGCCTTTGGCATCATGGCCAGCCGCTTCCGCCTGTTCCTCACCTCCATCCACCTTGCCCCTTACAAATGGAACCATGTTGTAATGGCTTGCTGTGTGCTACATAATTATCTCCAGGTGCATTCCACAAATTATCTGACTTTGACTGGGCCTGAGGCCTCATTAATGGAAGCAGAACATCTTGTGGCCCTGGAAGCTGGCCATTGAAATGCCTGATGACTTTTAACCTTTTAATTTAGAAAAATAAAACTTTATTTTTCTCAAAGATTGGTTTGGTGTTTTAATTTAATAATGGTTTATGTTTCTCGTAGGTTTACCTAGCGCACTTGTATTGCCATGTGTATTGTGCATTCTTAATTAGCCTTCATTGTCAGTGTAAACACAAAACATTGATTAGTTCACTTTGCACAACATTTACATAATGAAGCCACAACTTCTTGATAACAAAATACAATTTTTTATTTTTGTTTTGGACAATTCCTTTTAAATGTAGATGTCCCAAACATTTTTTGCTTGTTAAAACGCATGAACAGCCATCCATACAAAAAAGATCTTTAAAAATATAGTGAAAAAATAAACATGTACTAGTCCTAAAAGGTTCAATGAAAAACATACCTGCCAAAACACAGCAAGTTCAACGTTATTTTTTTTAAAAACATTAGACACGCCCAAGCACAGCCATGATCTTTTGTAGCCTTTCCTCCACCCGCTTGGTATTTTCCCTGATCTCTATCAAGTCTCCCTTTAATTTTTTAAGGTCACGACAGCAGACCATCAGGTATTGGATCAGGATCTGGGCACTGTGATGTGTAAAATGTTTGGGGTCTTCGGCCAGAACTGCACCTACATTAAAAAAAAAAACATGTAGTATAGAATATGTAGGCCTACATCTATTAACCTGCATCTGTCTGGTTTGACACTGACCTGTTGAGGTGCCACTTTCCACTTCCACAACCTCACGTTCCTCTCCATCATGTGGGTCTGGGGGTATTGTTGAAGGTGTTGGATTTAGAGGCTCATCTGACATAGCTTTTTAAAGCCCTATGGAGATTGCAAGAAAAGGTATAGTTTCATTAGTAATGAAGATTTTTTGGAGAAAACTAAACCATGAACAAATAATTTGAAAACATTATTTTGAAGTGTGGTCCATTTTTCAATGTACCCCCAGTGACAACCGGAACACATGATTGGATACATAGCCAAAAACATAGCATATACTTTTTTAACCAAAGTTTGACACATTGTAACACCCCAAAGTATATACGCAGGATCACCTGTGTGTGACACCCTCAAACTTTGGGGCTTTTGGCCCACACTTGTACTACTCCGTTCAGATGTTTCATCAGCTGCTGAGCATTCTCTCCCTTAACATTACCATGCATATCCTTTTTTAAATAAAAATTGTCCTTTGGATTTGATCCCCAAAAATAATTATTTATCAAATTTGCTACCCCAAATAAAATTAAATAAATGGGTGTTCACACTGGATGATCCAAAAACATCGTTTGATGAACTGTACGGAGAAAGAGGTTTAATACGTCCGTTTACTTTGCGGACAAACAAGAAAGATGGTATCTTTCACTGTACTATATCAAAGACAAAAATACACGACATAATACAAGTAATAATCTCTAGCAGGGAAAATAGCAAAAAAAAACTTACTTTTTCGTATAACTTTCTTGATTCGTTTGTATTGGTCGGGCTCTCTCAACTTCAGATCAGACCATCGTTTTCTGAGCTGTTCCTTCGTTCTGCACACCCCGAATTTTTGGTGAAGACTTTTGACCACTTTGGCCATCATTTTTGACTTGACCAGATTAGGCCTTTTATACGGCCCATGCTTGGCATCATAATCCTCCCTCTTCAAAATGGCGATCATCTCCACCATTTTCTCGAATGACATGTTGGATGCCTTATATCTCCTGGATCGGGATTTGGGCTCCTCAGGAATTTCATCCTCTGTAGAGGTAATCTCAGCCACCTGTGTCTCCGCCATGTTGCTAAGCACTACGACGAGCGAGAAGGGGCGGGGAAAGTACAATATTGAACGTCAGGGGCGGGGAAAGCGTGCAGAGTTTCACGCATGCGCAGTGTATCAAGTGCAGATCCATGTGTCGAAAATACGTTCATTTGGCGGGAGAGGGAGTTCGCAACGAACGTGTTGACCAAGGTACATAACATTTTAAGGATTTGGGTTTCCGCAGAGGAGGAGATTTGGGGCTTTTTGATCTGTCCAAAATGCTGATTTGATGAATGTTGCCTGAAACATATGTCTTTTCTTGGTTCTTGATTTTACAGAGAGAATGAATACATTCAAAAACCCTGAGTTCATGGGGGAGTTCATTGACAAATGGAAGGAACTCCCTATCCTGTGGCAGACCAAAAGTGGGTCCAATAAAAACAAAACGGCCAGGACAGCAGCACTGGAGAGCCTGCTTGCATTTGTCCAAACCCAGATACCCACAACAACTCTCCAAGATGTGAAAACCAAAATTGCTACCATCAGGGGGACATACAGGACCCAGAGGAATATGGTCCTGAAGTCCCAGAGGTCAGGTGCTGCAGCAGATAAGGTTTATAAACCCAGTCTGTGGTACTACAGCAAGCTATCTTTTCTGGATGACCAGCTGGAAGTGCGGGAATCTCTCTCCACCCTTCCCCCAGAGGTCAATCCAGCCTTCCTTGTAGCCAAACCTCCAGCCTTCCTTGCAGCCAGCCCTCCAGCCTTCCTGGCAACCCTGCTCTGGCTTCCTCTGAGGATCAAGATCAGGCCCTTGAGGAGGCAGATTTGGATATATGGAGCCAGGTAAAGTATTGATATCTCCATTTATATGTTACAAAAGTGATGAATTTAAATTGATGTTAGTATTGTTGGGTATTTAATGTTCGAAAAAAAAAGGATTTAAAGACCAAGATACAGTAGTGGTCAATTTTGATGTGGACAAAGCAACAATATCAGGAGGCGGAATCTGTGAGACTTTTCGAAATTTTCAGATTCAATTAAAAAATGTCTGGAGGTGAACAATGTGTGTGATTTATGGTGGCAAAAAAATAATAAAGTCCCTTTCTTTGTTTACAGCCAGAGCAGAGCCAGGAAGAGGGTGATGTTGTGGACCAGGAGGAGGCAGGGCCAAGTGGCACCCAGGAGGAGGCTGGGCCCAGCACAAGAGCCCAGATGCCTCCCCTGATAATGAAACCACGAGGGCCAAGGAGAGGTAGGCAGGTGGAGGAGGAAACAAGAGCCTTCATCAAAGAGTCTACTGCGGCCCTCAGAGAGGCACCCTCTGCTGAGGAGGGCTTTGCCGCAGTCCTGGCCCATAAGCTAGGCCAAATGGACCTGTGGCAAAAGCTCTATAGTGAGACCCTTCTCCTGAAGGTATTTAACAAGGGATTGCTCGGTGAACTCACCAAGTTCACCGACATCACGGAGGTTGTCCCTACTCCTCCACCTCCTCCTCCTCCTCCTACTACTCCTCCTGCCACAACCTCTCCTCCTGATCCCCAGCCTCCGAGGAAGAAACCAACCAAGGCTGCAGAGAAGGCTGCAGAGAAAGCTGGAGAGAAGGCTACAAGGAAGAGGAAAAAATAATGCCTGCTGTAGTACCACAGACTGGGGACATATATGACTTATCTGCTGCGGTTCCTGACCTCTGGGAGTTCAAGCCAAGATTGGGCTCCTTTTTGATTTCTTTCCATCACTAGTTTGGTTTTCACATCTTGGATGGTTGTTGTGGGGTCCAAGGGATGCACAAATGCAAGCAGGCTCTCCAGTGCTGCCATCCCCTTTAATTTGTTATGTTCCTAAATAAAGGATACTTTTTTTTGGCTTAAAATACTTGACTATGTGATTTGTAGTTCAAAAGAGAGTTTGCTAGGGAGCAGGCAGGGACATTTCAAATAATATTATTGTTATTAACAAGGGAAACAAACCTCCTTCAGGCAAAATGAGACAAATTTTGAAGGTTGGTGTGGGAACTTTACACAAAAATAATTTAAGGACAAAAAAAAAAAAGGCCCAAAAAAATTAAGAAGCTAACTTAATTACTAAAATAAACTGCAAAAAGAACAAAAAATAAATAAAAAATTATCTTTACATTTATTCATGAATTTATGAGGGAGATGTGGCTTGAAAAGAATATTTTTCTATCATTAAAACAATTAGGAATTACTTTAGAAACAAGTTTGGCATAACTCTCAATGTCAATATCAAAAGAAGGTAATTGTTGAAGCATTCTCAAAAGAAGAACGGAATGCGCAGCATTAAAACGATGCTATTAATTCAACCGTGACGAATGTGCCATATTTCCAACGCTAGCTTTACCAAAACGAGCGCTCCCGTCTCATACTTGATTCTGAGCATGCGCGTTTTTTTTCACGTCGTTAAAGCATACACTCTATCGTTTTTCACGTCGTTAAAAAAAAACGACATGAAAAACGACGTGAAAAAAGAGAGCATGTTCGAAATTTTTAATGCCCGTTTTTCACGTAGTTAAAAATGCTCTGGAGCATACACACGATCATTTTTAATGGCCATTTTTTAAAATGGCATTTTTAACGGCATGAAAAACGATCGTGTGTAGGTAGTGGAAATATCTGTTAAACGTGCGCCGTTTAGGAGATATTTCACTTGTAGTCTGCCGAAACTGTGAACGGCGCATGCGCTGGGAAGAAACAAAACTCTGTGCTGTTTCTTCCCTAGCGTGTGCCGTTACTGTGCGCATGCGTGGGAGTGACGTCACATGGCTCCGGCTAATCACAGAGCCGGAGTCCGTGGCCCGGAAGGATGAGGGACTTGAAGATGGACGCAGCCTGCACAGGGGACAGTGCTGGATTCTTTTGCAGGTAAGTGTCACATAATGGGCTAGTATGCATCGCATACTAGCCCATTATGCTTTTAATTTGCAGGCTATACAGGGAGCAAAAGAGGAAGTAAAACCCATCAGGGTTTAATTCCTCTTTAATAGCGGTCTGTCTCCTACAATTTCGCCCAAGATCGGCAAATGGAAAGTATGTGCCAATGATGTTTAAGAAAGCCCCTAACCTGGTCCCATTCTGACCCAAACTTAGTGATGAATCTGATTGGAGCTTCTTGCGGGGTATCCTGTTTGCTTCGTTTGGTAGCGCTAAGGAGTCGAACACCCCCCGGTTTGGTTCGCATCCAGAACATGCAAACGGACCGAAAGTTTGCGCAAACTTTCGAACACAGTTAAAGTCTATGGGACTCGAACGGGAGAAATCAAAAGTGCGAATTTTAAAGGCTAATATGCAAGTTATTGTCAAAATGCAGTTTTTTCGGGAGCAGTGATTTTAATGATAGTGTAAATGGATAGGAACCAGCGCCAATATACAATATAATATATGTTATATGCTGCTCCAAAATTAGTAGTACTAATACAGAAAGGAATAAAGTGAAAAGGGCGCAACAAGTTGAACCAATACAGTGCGTATCAAAAATTACAATCAAAGTTCATAATGAGCAGATGAATGAACACAGTCCGGGGGTGCATGCGTGGAGTCTAGCAGTGCGGTCATGCAGAGTTAGAGCTCCACACCGTTCGGGAGGAGAGCCAATATTTCCACATAACCCGCAAGTATTTGGACATACCCACAGGGTTAAGCTAGTACCCGGGACTATTCTGGTCAATTTGTGAGGGAAACTATGGCTTTGGGAGGCGGCCGTGAGAAGTTAAAGAATCCCCTCATGAAGGATTCTAAGGGAAAAACTGCAGCTAAAATGGCACCTCCCCCCTCTTCATACACAGCCTCTATGCGCTCTCACAGACAAAGTCTGACACAACCTGACTCCCCAGCTGATTCTGACAGTGAACTATTTACCTCACAAGACCCCATACAGATTTCTCATGTAACTCCAGCTGTATTAAAGCAATTTGAACACATGTTGAACAAAGCCTTAAAACAAACATCAGATCAAATTACAGCTAATTTCACCAGAGAAATAAGAGAACTTGGCAAGCGCACAGCAACACTAGAACTTAAAGTAGATGATTTGGAAAACATCTCTCTTCAACACTCTATGGAAATAGAGAACCTCAAAGAGGAAAACTTATTGCTTCAAACCAAACTTGAAGACCATGAGAATAGGGCCAGAAGGTCTAACCTACGTATCAGGGGAATACCTGAAACTATCACTGACATACCTGAAACTATCACTGACCTACAATCCACCATAACTGCTTTGTTCCAGGAATTGCAACCAGCCATTCCTATTGAGAGGTTAGAATTTGACAGGATCCACCGTGCCCTGGCTGCAAAAAAGCCTGATGGCCCCCCACGCGATATAATAGTGAAATTACATTTTTATCGCACAAAGGAACAGCTCCTAGCATCTGCCAGGGACAAAAAGCAGCTGAATTTCCATGGCAATGACTTTCAATTATTTGCTGACTTGTCCCAGATAACGATTGCAAAAAGGCGAGCAATGAAGCCCCTTCTCCTGGAATTACAGCGCCACAACATCATCTATCAGTGGGGGTTCCCATTTTCCCTACGCTTTGCTTACAAAGGGAAGAAATACACCTGTAGATCCTTTGATGAACTCCAGCAAACCCTCTTAGACCTGAATCTCATGGAACAAGTCATACGAAATACCCCAACCCGCAGGAGATCAACATCTCTTTCATCCGCAGGAAACCCTTCCCATCCCAACCTGAAAAATGGTACCCATCCAACTCACAAGAGAGGTCGCTACACATCACCTCCTCAGGAACTAAATAATTCTATGGACTGAAGGATGCTCCTATAACTGTGAAATTTACAATTTTTTCACCCTTTCTAGTCTTTCTAAAGAATCTCAGGGCTTCACCTTATCCCTTTTAGTTCTCCAATTCAAGATGCTACATCCTGTTTCCCTTTTTGTCCTCCAGATTTGCATGCTCAACCTTTACTTTCAATTTTCTCTGTTTCAGTTGACTCACCAAGACTGCATTTACAAATTATAATCATAGTTTTAAGTTCTTTGCTTAACCCATTGCATGCATAGTGTGTTTTTTTATTTTTATTATTTTTATATATATATATATATATATATATATATATATATATATATATTTTATATCCTGGATAATTTTTGTCCCAAGTAATGGACATAACTGTAAGGTCTTTTGGCACTCATAAGAAGTATTATGACCAAAGGTCCCATTCGTTTTAATTTTTATGACTTTGCTGACCGCTAGCCTATCATTAGGAGGTTTTAAGGTATTTTTGGCACTGTAATTTTAGGAATTCCTCACTCTACCTTTCCTGGTAGATTCTTCTGTTATACCCTTATTGTTAACTGATCCAGTTTTCACCCCCCAAATCCCTTAATCACTCCCTTAGCACATCTTACTTCCATACCAGGAAACCCTGGGGTAGTCAGATGCCATTCTCTTATTTTCCATTTTCCCTGTTGCCCCCTTTTTAACTAATTATAGTTAACTTTAATAGTTTTCATTATAAGTCATTATATTTCATTATAAGGTTTACAGTTATGTACATTAATAAGAAGCTTTCATTAGAAGGCTCTCCTCCCACGAGCGGGAGATCTGTGCTCCCTATTTTGCCTCCCTCATTCAGCCACATAATATGTGGAAGTCTGACGGAAGCACCCTTTCCCCTGAGGGTGATTTTTGTCCCCACTCACGGGATAGGTTTGAATGTGTTTTTCTGTTGAATTTCTTATTATTTTCTCTAACCATTTCTGTTTTATTTATTTTCCTCACTTCAGTACTCACCTCTATTCCTTTTCTCTCCTCTTCCTTCAAGTCCACCTGGATTGTATCAACTGACTCGAGCAGCCCGATTATAGGTAAATCTCTTTTATCTACTCAGCTACCATGGCACCACTAAACATCTTGTCCCTGAATGTCCAGGGATTCAACGTCCCCCAAAAACGTACCAAGGCCTTCCGCACATTTCATGCCAGAAAGGCGCATATAGTTTGCCTACAAGAGACACATTTCACAAACTCTTCTACACCTAAATTTATGTCTCACTTTTATCCGCAAACCTTTACAGCAGGGGTCTCAAACATGCGGCCCTCCAGCTGTTGCGGAACTACAAGTCCCATCATGCCTCTGCCTATGGGAGTCATGCTTGTAACTGTTTAGCCTTGCAATGCCTCATGGGAATTGTAGTTCTGCAACAGCTGGAGGGCCACCAGTTTGAGACCCCTGCTTTACAGCTTCGGCTACCTCTAGGCAACATGGTACCCTCATAGCCTTTCACCGCTCTACTCCATTTACCCTCCAATCTCAAATTAAAGACCCAGAAGGATGCTACTTGATTCTCATAGGCATATTATGGACACTGAAATTACTGTTGTTTCACACTACGCGCCTAATAAGCAACCAAACCCGTTTATGTCACACCTACTACAGGTTGTGAATGACCACAAAACAGGAACAGTCATACTTTGTGGAGATTCCAATCAGGTCCTTCTCCCATTTCTAGATAAATCCCCGTACAACCCACCCCACAATACATCCAAATTGTCTTTTTCCCAACTTCTTTCCAAATATAATTTAGTAGACACATGGAGAGAATGTAATCCCACAAAACGTAGATATTCATACTACTCCCACCCTCATAAAACATTCTCACGGATTGACCACATATTTCTAACTATCGGTATGATCCCTGAAATAATCACAGCAGAGATAATTCCCATCCCATGGCCCGACCATAATGCGGTAATCACTTCTATTAAATCAGCACTACCCAAAGGCCATGACCCAACTTGGAATCTCCCAGACATTTTGCTCAAGCACCCATCTTACCGTCAAACCATTGAACAAGCCATAAAAGATTATCTATTACTCAATACCAGCCCCGATATTAATACCCTAACACTTTGGGAAGCACACAAGCCAGTAATACGTAATGTAATACAAAAACAATCAGCCATATTTAAACGTGAACGGAAAACCCTCGCTCCAAACTGGAATCTGAGTTTAACCACTTAAGCCCCGGACCATTTGGTAGCTAAAGGACCAGAGCTGTTTTCAGAATTTTGCACTGCGCTGCTTTAACTGGAAATTGTGCGGACATGCAATGTTGTACCCAAACGAAATTTGCGTCCTTTTCTTCCCACAAATAGAGCTTTCTTTTAATGGTATTTGATTGCCTCTGCGATTTTTATTTTTTGCGATATAAACGGAAAAAAAAACGAAAATTGTGAAAAAAAATGATATTTTCAAATTTTTGTTAAAAGAAAAATCGAATAAACTCAATTTTAGTCATACATTTAGGCCAAAATGTATTCAGCCACATGTCTTTAGTAAAAAAAATGTCAATAAGCGTATATTTATTGGTTTGCGCAAAAGTTATAGCGTCTACAAACTAGGGTACATTTTCTGGAATTTACACAGCTTTTAATTTATGACTGCCTATCTCATTTCTTGAGGCGCTAAAATGGCAGGGCAGTACAAAACCCCCCAAATGACCCCATTTTGGAAAGTAGACACCCCAAGGAAATTGCTGAGAGGCATGTTGAGCCCATTGAATATTATTATTTTTTTGTCTCAAGTGATTGAATAATGACAAAAAAAAAGAAAAAAAAAGAAAAAAATTACAAAAAGTTGTCACTAAATGATATATTGCTCACACATGCCATGGTTAGATGTGGAATTGCACCTCAAAATACATTTTGCTGCTTCTCCTGAGTACGGGGATACCACATGTGTGGGACTTTTTGGGAGCCGAGCCGCGTACGGGCCCCCGAAAACCAAGCACCGCCTTCAGGATTTCTAAGGGCGCAAATTTTTGATTTCACTCCTCACTACCTATCACAGTTTCGAAGGCCATAAAATGCCAAAATAGCACAAAACTCCCCCAAATGACCCTATTTTAGAAAGTAGACACCCCAAGGAAATTGCTGAGAGGCCTTTTGAGCCCATTGAATATTTTTTTTTTGTCCCAAGTGATTGAATAATGACAAAAAACAAATTACAAAACGTTGTCACTAAATGATATATTGCTCACACATGCCATGGATATATATGGAATTACACCCCAAAATACATTTTGCTGCTTCTCCTGAGTACGGGGATACCACATGTGTGGGACTTTTTGGGAGCCTAGTCGCGTACGGGACCCCGAAAACCAAGCACCGCCTTCAGGATTTCTAGGCACAAATTTTTGATTTCACTCCTCACTACCTATCACAGTTTCGAAGGCCATAAAATGCCAAAATAGCACAAACCCCCCCCAAATGACCCCATTTTGGAAAGTAGACACCCCAAGCTATTTGCTGAGAGGCATGGTGAGTATTTTACAGCTCTCATTTGTTTTTGAAAATGAAGAAAGAAAATATTTTTTATTTTTTTCAATTTTCAAAACTTTGTGACAAAAAGCGAGATCTGCAAAATACTCACCATACCTCTCAGCAAATAGCTTGGGATGTCTACTTTCCAAAATGGGGTCATTTGGGGGGGGTTTGTGCCATCTGGGCATTCCATGGCCTCCGAAACTGTGATAGGCAGTGAGAAGTGAAATCAAAAATTTACACCCTTAGAAAGCCTGAAGGCGGTGCTTGGCTTTTGGGGTCCCGTACGCGGCTAGGCTCCCAAAAAGTCTCACACATGTGGTATCCCCGTACTCAGGAGAAGCAACAGAATGTATTTTGGGGTGTAATTCCACATATGCCCATGGCATGTTTGAGCAATATATCATTTAGTGACAACTTTGTGCAAAATAAATAAATAAATAAATAAATTGTCTTTTTTCCGCAACTTGTGTCAACATATAAAATATTCCATGGACTCGACATGCCTCTCAGTATATAGCTTGGGGTGTCTACTTTTTAAAATGGGGTCATTTGGGGGTGTTTTGAACTGTTCTGGCATTTTATACACAACATTAGGAAGCTTACATCCACTCTTCTAACCACTTGAAGACAAAGCCCTTTTTGACACTTTTTGTTTAAAAACATTTTATTTTTTTGCAAGAAAATTATGTTGAACCCCCAAACATTATATATATATTTAAAGCAAAGGCCCTACAGATTAAAATGGTGGGTGTTTCATTTTTTTTTCTACACAGTATTTGCGCAGCGATTTTTTGGGGAAAAAATACACTTTTTTTAAATTTTAATGCACTAAAACACACTATATTGCCCAAATGTTTGATGAAATAAAAAAGATGATCTTAGGCCGAGTACATAGATACCAAACACGACATGCTTTAAAATTTCGCACAAACGCGCATTGGCGACAAACTACATACATTTTTAAAAGCCTTTAAAAGCCTTTACAGGTTACGCCGTTAGATTTACAGAGGAGGTCTACTGCCCTCGATCTGACCTTCGCGGTGATACCTCACATGCATGGTGCAATTGCTGTTTACATATGACGCCAGACCGACGCTTGCGTTCGCCATTGGGCAAGAGCAGGGCAGGACAGGGGTGCTTTTTTTTTTTTTTTTATTATTAATTTTGCTTTTTTATTTTATTTTTAAACTGTTGCTTCCATATTTATTTATTTTTTATCATTTTTATTGTTATTTCAGGGAATGTAAATATCCCCTATGATAGCAATAGGTAGTGACAGGTACTCTTTTTTTGAAAAAACTGGGGTCTATTGGACCCTATATCTTTCCTCTGCCCTCAAAGCATCTGACCACACCAAGATCGGTGTGATAAAATGCTTTCCCAATTTCCAAATGGCGCTTTTTATATCTGGGGGGGACATTCCCTCCCACTGCTTGTAAAAGCAGTCCAGAGGCTAATTAGCCACTAGGATTGCTTTTACATGAAAGCCGGCCGCTGGCTGAAAAGAATGATACCAAGATGATACCTAAACCCGCAGGCATCATTCTGGTATAAACATTCAAAGTCCAGCAACATACCAGTACGTTGCTGGTCCTTGTTGGACATGTATTGTAATCTTTTTTTTCATGCAGCCTGTTGGCTGAATGAAAAAAAAAGATTGATCGGTGGGTATGCCCACCATTAGAATACCGCCCTTCATCCACCCACTTCTAATGACGGGCATACATGCACCATTTATATATGCCGAAGCATGGGGGCATCTTCCCGCAAAAGTTATGCCGCGTACACATGGTCAGACTTTTCCACGGGCAAGCCTCCGTCGGAATTTCGACCGTATGTACGCGGCATTAGGAGCAAAATCGCTCCTCCGCTCCTCCGCCCCTGCTGCCCCAATGCTTCGGCATATATGCTTTTTTTTTTTTAACTGTGGTGGTGAAATCACCTCCTACAGCACTGGAGTCGCAGGGATCAGGCCTGTTTCTGCGAACGCTGCAGTTATGTGTGTTGTGTTTTGCAAGTGACAGTGATTGATCGATACTGCACTTGGGTGGCCTGGGCTGGACGGAGGGGCAAAACGCAGGTGCTAGCAGGTATCTGGGCTGATCCCGCTAACACTTCGTTTTTGGGAACCCTAAACTGCTGGGGACGCTAGTATAGATCTGATCAGATCAGATATTGATCTGTTCAGATACTATACCACTAAGGGAGGTGTATGCTTCACGCGTGGGTGTTAGCGCTACTGGCACTAACCTGACGCTACCTGGGGTGTGACGCAGACCCTCTCTGACGCTAAAACCGAATTGATATCACCCGCCGGGCGATCAGGGGGTTAAACCTTTATTGGGTTATATACGGTGGGTGCCCTGACACTATAAAAAGCAAACTAACTAACCAGCGTCACCCGTAAGACTTATATGGTGATTACTGGTGAAAGGGTTAACTAGGGGCAATTAGGGGGTTAAAATCTTTATTAGGTAATATATGGGGGTACCTGACGCTATATAAAAACCTGACGGCGAACCTAAAAAAAATTACTGGCTACCTATCGGCATCACCGACACTAAGACAGCGATCAGAAAAACGATCGCTTAGCGACAGTGGTGATAGGGGGTGAAAGGGTTACCTGGGGGGCGATCAAGGGGGTTAAACCTTTATTAGATAATATATGGGGGTACCTGACGCTATAAAAACCTGCGGCGAACCTAAAAAAATTACTGGCTACCGATCGGCATCACTGACACTAAGACAGCGATCAGAAAAACGATCGCATAGCGACAGTGGTGATAGGGGGTGAAAGGGTTACCTGGGGGGCGATCAAGGGGGTTAAACCTTTATTTGGTAATATATGGGGGTACCTGACGCTATAAAAACCTGCGGCGAACCTAAAAAAATTACTGGCTACTGATCGGCATCACCGACACTAAGACAGCGATCAGAAAAACTATCGCTTAGCGACAGTGGTGATAGGGGGTGAAAGGGTTACCTGGGGGGCGATCAAGGGGGTTAAACCTTTAATAGGTAATATATGGGGGTACCCGACGCTATAAAAACCTGCGGCGAACCTAAAAAAAATTATTGGCTACCGATCGGCATCACCGACGCTAAGACAGCGATCAGAAAAACGATCGCTTAGCGACAGTGGTGATAGGGGGTGAAAGGGTTACCTGGGGGGCGATCAAGGGGGTTAAACCTTTATTAGGTAATATATGGGGGTACCTGACGCTATAAAAACCTGCGACGAACCTAAAAAAAATAACTGGCTACCGATCGGCATCACTGACGCTAAGACAGCGATCAGAAAAATGATCGCTTAGCGACAGTGGTGATAGGGGGTGAAAGGGTTATCTGGGGGGCGATCAAGGGGGTTAAACCTTTATTAGGTAATATATGGGGGTACCCGACGCTATAAAAACCTGCGGCAAACCTAAAAAAAATAACTGGCTACCGATCGGCATCACCGACGCTAAGACAGCGATCAGAAAAATGATCGCTTAGCGACAGTGGTGATAGGGGGTGAAAGGGTTATCTGGGGGGCGATCAGGGGGTTAAACCTTTATTAGGGGGGGTTAGGGAGCTACACTGGACCTAAAACTAACTTTAGTGACACTTTTACAGTCACAAATGTCACTGATTGCAGTGATCAGTAAATAAATGGTCACTGCAATCAGTGACACTGTGACTGGCGGCTGGGGGGTGATCTAGGGGGTGATCTGGGGTGTCTGGGGTGGCCTGGGGGGACGATTTATGTGCCTATGTGTCCTGGTGTCAGTGTAGTGTTTTGTGCACTAACCTGGCATCTTCTCTTGTGCGGCGCTCGGTATATGTGAGCGCTGCAGGAGAGATGACATCACTTCCTCTGCCTGTGTAAACATTACACAGGCAGGGAAGCTTTCTCATTCGACGGGAGCGATCGCGAGGGGGTGGCCGGAATCGAACGGCCGTCCCCTCATCCCGGATCGCTCCCGAAAACTTAACCACTGCTCACTGTAAAGAAGGGGGGTCCGATCGGACCCCCCAACTATACAAAGGCGATCACGTACATATACGTGATTGTGCCTGTCGGTGCCATTCTGCCGAAGTATTTTTACAGTGGGCGGTCGTTAAGTGGTTAATGCCGCCTTTTTATCCCACCAAGACAATCCATCACCACTAACAAAATCTCGCTTAGACAAATCTTGTGTCGCATATGACTTATTTTTGACCGAAGCAGTTGAAAAATCCTATAAACGTTCAAAACATAATTATTTTATGAATTCCAATAAATCGGGAACCTACCTAGCACGCACACTTAACTCTTTAAGCAAACCATTTAAACCAATTAGTTTAAAATTGGCAAAAGATGTTTTCACGAGTAACCCTATCAAAATAGTCCAGAGATTTCATTCCCACTTAACCTCGCTATATACTTCACCCACTAACTTCGATCCAAAATTAGCAGACGCTTTCTTCTCTGACATTAATCTACCAGAACTCTCCCTTAACCAAAAGAATGTCTTAGAAGCAAAAATTACACCAGAGGATGTCACCAATGTCATCAAAGACCTAAAGCTAAATAAAAGACCGGGCCCGGATGGATACTCCGCTTTATATTATAGAACCTTCGCAGAAACTTTATCACCGATCTTAGCTGAAGCCTTTAACGTACTGCTGGAAGGAAAGTCCTTTAGGCAAGAAACATTAACAGCCATTGTTTGCATGATCCCCAAACTTCCCTCTGATGACACTTTATGCACAAATTACCGCCCAATCTCGCTTTTAAATCTAGATATCAAAATTCTAGCTAAAATCTTAGCCAACAGATTAAACACTATAATAGGGAAACTCATCCACAAAGATCAAGTGGGTTTCATGCCAACACGCCAAGCGGGCGATAATGTCCGCCGGGCAGTATTACTAGCACAAATAGCTAAAGCTCGGCATATACCCTCCTGTTTTCTATCTCTCGATTTAAAAAAGGCTTTTGATTCCGTATCATGGCCGTACCTACGCTATACATTACAAAAATGGGGCTTTGGTCCCCACTTTTTGACCTGGATTGAGGCACTCTATAACAAACCAATTGCATACGTCAAATATGCAGGTTACAAATCTAGTCCATTTAATATAGAAAGAGGAACTTGCCAGGGATGCCCGCTTTCCCCCTTTTATTCGCCCTTTTAGTGGAACCATTAGCCCAATGAATACGTTCTGACCCGACAATCACAGGTATAGAAACTGCTGGATATCAACACAAACTATGTTTATTTGCAGATGACATATTACTATTTTTGTCCTCCCCACAAGTTTCAGGACCCAACCTCCTTCCCATCCTCAACAAATTTGGGATGATTTCAGGCCTTTTAACAAATCCTAAAAAATCCAGAGCCCTTGATATATCCCTCTCCAAAGTAGAATTAGATTTGGTTAAACATTCACTCCCATTCATTTGGGCTGAGAGGTCAATTCCCTACTTAGGAATTTACCTAACAGCCTCCTATTCCGACGTTTTCACAGTAAATTACCCCCCAATTCTAAAACAAATTACAAAACTTATACAGCAATGGACACATCTCCCGATCTCATGGATTGGCAAAATGAATGCAATCAGAATGACAATTCTCCCAAAACTACTTTACCTTTTTAGAGTTTTGCCAATCTCAATCCCATCTTATTACCTTAGACTACTTCAAAAAAGGACAACAACCTTTGTGTGGGGCTCCACTAAACCCCGTATTTCACCTCACACGTTACATTTACCAAAACTCAGAGGAGGTTTTGGTTTTCCGAACTTTGCAAATTATTATAGAGCTGCACACATTGCCAGCCTTTCTAAATATCATGCTACTCATGAAATACCCTTATGGGTTATAATAGAAGCCGCAGAATGTGACCCACTCTCCATCGCCAATTTGTTATGGCTCCTCCCCAAGGAATGCAAAACCTTGCGTAACCCCATCACCAAATATTTTCTATCTTTATGGGACAAACTCAAATTCAAACACCAACTACAATCTCCCCACAACCCTTTATTATCATTCTCCAAAAAACCCTTGTTCTACCCAGCATGGGTCTTTCCCAAATCATTCAAGGCTTGGACCTCTCTGAACATTACACGGCTTAGTAACCTAATATCTTCTACATCCTTCCTCACATTTCCTACCCTTTGCGACACCTATAATTTACCAAATTCCGAACTCTTTAGATATCTCCAGATCAAAAATTTCTACGCACCATTACTAAGTACTACTACCTCCCCGCCACATACCACACACTTTGAATTAGCCTGTCTGAAGGATCCCCACTCAAGAGGTATGATATCTTCTTTATACTCCCAAATTTCAACTTTCCCTGGTCTTGATAAACCCCCATATGCCCGTAAATGGGAGGAGGACCTGGATAAAACAATTGATATGGCTGACTGGTCTAAAATTTGGTCCGCAACGAAATCTTCCTCTCCAAATATCCTGGCGGTAGAAACCAACTATAAGGTTTTAACTCGTTGGTACCTCGTCCCTTCCAGGTTGGCCAAATTTACGCCAAACCAAACGGCGCAATACTTTCGAGGCTGCCATGACCCGGGCACCCACTTGCACATATGGTGGTCCTGCCCTTTGGCACAGATATATTGGAAGAAAATATTTGGAGTTGCCTCCAGAATGTTTAATCTCAATGTGCAACCTGACCCAGCCACAGCCTTGCTCAATCTAAAACCGGACTGTATTACTTATAGACAATTTAAACTCCTTAACCAACTCCTCATGGTGGCTAAGCAAACAATCGCAAAGGCGTGAAGGACCCCCGACCTAGAGGTACCCGAGACTGAATCCAGACTAAACGTTTTCATGTCTCATGCCAAAATGCTAGCAATAGAAAGGGATCAAATTCCAGCCTTCAAAAAAACCTGGAATCCTTGGATCAAATACCACTTATCACCACTCTGTGATAACACAATTCTCATGCCATGGTAGCTGACAACCCTACTCAGATAAACGTGATTTGCAATCCCAAACCCAAACTTTCAGAGCCTTGGCGCTACCCTACCTTCTGTTGTGAATATTATAATGCTTTTTACACCCTCAGACAGGAAGCCATATGATCTGAGCTAATCCAGTGGACTCCTGCACTTTTTTCTCTATTCTCCTCACTATTCTATTCTTCCTTTTCTTGTGTATCCCTTTTTCTGTGTGTTCTTTTCTTTTATATATATATATTTTTTTTTCTCTTCGGCTCTATTTTTTATTCTTTTACTGAACAGTAATGAAGTATTATTCTATTTAACAAATTTAAACAGCTCTGGTCCAAGCTAATACTCTATATGTAAGCATTATTTCAATCGTAGTTAATTATTCTTAGTTATATTAAATAATTTACTTTTCTTTTCTGTAATGGTCAAATAACCTACCTAACAGTATGTGGACCTTAAAATTCTACCATTTATGTTAAACATGATTTGTTTACTGTTGTATTATTTATTACAACTGCTTGTATTTACTTGTTGATCCAATCAATAAAATATTTTGACAAGGAATGAACACAGTCCATATTATATACAATGAAAACAGTGCTTGAATCGGGTCTTCTAACATCCAACACCGTGCTTCCTATAAAGTGCAGTGTGCATATTCAAAAGTGCTTCACCCGAAGTGCCAAATAAATGTGCTCACCAGATTTCCAAGGCCATCAAATGTCCATCAGGCATATAGGAGAACTATACTCCGGATCATTTCCTCTCAGCCAGCCTTTCGCAGGCTATGATCAATCCTTATCCGAATACCCCATCAATCCAAAAAATCAGAAATAAAGCTCTTCATAAACTTGGATGCAAAACCGTTAAGAGCCTCTTTAGTGTTGTTGCTATCTGCAAAGTTGAAGGCTCCAGCACATTGAGCCACAAGGAAGCAGAGATAGTGTAATACCGTCTTATTTATTGTAAAAAAACACTTACAGGGTTAAAATCATGTGCCAGGCATAGCAGGGTGAAGATGCAGCTTGGGGGAAGGCAGGGTCCGTTTCTGTCACTAGAGAATGATACAAGGCTGACGGCATGTGTCTCTGCTGGTTCACTGGGACAGAAAGCTCCTGTATCAGGCGTGCTGTGCACCAGTCTCTCTATGCATTTCACGCTCGTGCGCGCGTAATCAGGAAAATGGCGCCGCCGCCGCCATGTAACCGGAGCCTAAGTAGAGTCAAAGACCATACTATTGGCTAATAACATCACCAGAAATTTTTTATTGATGCTTATTTTAATGATGCTTAAAGTGAAAAAATAAAAGTGAAATATCCCTTTAAATGTCGTACCTGAGGGGTTTCTATAGTATGCCTGTGAAGTGGCACGTGTTTCCCGTGTTTAGAACAGTCCCTGCACAAAATGACATTTCTAAAGGAATAAAAGTCATTTAAAACTGCTTGCGGCTTTAATGTAATGTTGGGTCCTGGCAATATAAATGAAAATTATTGAGAAAAATGGCATGGGTACCCCCCTCCCCCCCAGCCCATTACCAGACCCTTTGGGTCTTGTATGGATATTAAGGGGAACCCCGCACCCAAATTAAGAAAAGGTGTGGGGCCCCCAGGCCCATATACTATTCTTAACAGCAGTATACAGGCGGTCCCAAGAAAGACAGGGACTGTAGGTTTGTTCTTAAGTTGAATCTGTTTTGTAATTTGGAACAGGTACATTTTGTAAGTGTAGCTCCAGCCAAAAAATGTTTTTTGGATATCCTAGGTAAGGGTTATCACCCCTGTAACATTTCTTTTGCTGTCTGCCCCTGTTCAGAAGATTTCACCTCACTTTCTGTCCCATTGACAATTGGATTTAGAAAATTTGTTTTTTTTAGGGAAACAAGGATTGGTGATAAAGCATCAGTGGAGAGGAGATGCCTTTTTCCCATATTAACTCTTACAGGAGAGAATTTCCCTTCCTAGGGGTAGATTTCCTCTCACTTCCTGTTGTCTCCCTCCATTTGTAAGTCAGATGTTTGAAAGTAGGGGCCTGCCCTATATACTCTGCAGTAATTTGTGCCTTAGGTGTTGGTCTTGCCACAACACTGTAAGCCCTCACAGTTACTCTTGGTGGTCGCAGGAACGGGCCCTGCTGTGAACTATTATATCAAGAATTGTAATTGTATGCCCCTGTTGAACAGGGGCAGAAAAATTGGGCCTTTGGTGGTGGTGGTGGTGCTGGTGCCACAACACTGTAAGCCCTCACAGTTACTCTTGGTGGGAGCAGGAACGGGCCCTGCTGTGAAATATTAGAGAAAAAACTGTAATTACATGCCCCTGTTAAACAGGGGCAGAGAAATTGGGCTTTAGGCACTGGTGCTGGTGCCACAACACTGCAACATCTCACAGATACTCTAGTTGGAGCGCAGGAATGAGCCCTGCTGCAAAGTATTACAGCAAAAATTGTAATTACACACCCCTGTTAAACAGGGGCAGAAAAATTGGGCTTTAGGCACTGGTGCTGGTGCCACAACACTGCAACACCTCACAGATACTCTAGTTGGATCGCAGGAATGAGCCCTGCTGCAAAGTATTACAGAAAAAATTGTAATTACATGCCCCTGTTAAACAGGGGCAGAAAAATTGGGCCTTAGGCACTGGTGGTGGTGCCCAGAACCAAAAATGTTCTTACAAGCTATCAACATGAACATTGAGGAGGAAGAGGATAGTCACTCAGCATAACAGGATAGTCACTCAGCATCAGCATAGGCAGTCTTGAAGGGATCTCACATTCATAAAAAAAATATTCGGTTACATCAGCATCAGGTGCTTGGTAGCTGGTGATCCAAGACTGATTCATTTTTATGAAGGTGAGCCGATCGACTGAGTCGGTGGACAGGCGCACCCTGTGATTGGTTACAAAGCCTCCAGCAGCACTGAATGTGCGTTCCAAAAGAACACTGGATGCAGGACAGGCCAGTAGCTCAATTGCATACTGTGAAAGCTCTGGCCAGTGATCCATTCTCAAGACCAAGTAACCCAGAGGATTTTCGGTGGGAAAGGTGTCCAAGTCTGATCTTGCCCCTCGGTATTCCTGCACCATGTGAATCAGACGCTGGCGATGGTTGCTGGAATCAATCAGACCTTGGGGCTGCGGACTAAAAAATTGTCTGAACGCATCGGTCAGACGGCCACCTTCTCCACCGCTCCTTCTGTGACTGACCGAAGCCTCAGCAACACGTTGTCCAGGACCAGGACCAGGACCAGGAATTTGTATCCTCCCATGCTCTGGAAAAAACACATTGCACAAACCTTTCTGCAAGGCCTCCCGAAGATGTTTCATCCTCTGCTCCCTCTGTGACGGCTGGATAAGTTCCGAAACCTTACCCTTGTAACGTGGATCAAGGAGGGTTGCCAGCCAGTAATCATGCCTCTCCTTGATAGAATACGAGGATCCTTCCACAGGCTTTGCAGGATCAGGGAGGCCATGCAGTGTAGGTTTGCTGAGGCATTCGGTCCAGAGTCCTCTAGGTCACTCAGGATGACATGATCCGCAGCCACCTCCTCCCAGCCACGTACAAGTCTATGGGTTTCTGGGGACTGTAAACGATCCCTTGAAGACTGCTGCTAATGCTGAGTGCTAGACTCCACCTCCATGCTGACACAATCCTCCTGCAGCTACCAGAATCAACTGCCTGCCTGTAGTATATTAGGAAGAGAACAGGAATGCTCTGCAGTGATCTAGCTGCACAGGATACAGTATACTGACTGAATATACTGCAGCTACCTGAATCAACTGCCTGCCTGTAGTATATTAGGAACAGTACACCAGGAACACTCTGCAGTAAGATCTAGCTAAACTGTATACAGTATGTGTGTGTGTATATATATATGTAGCGGGGTCTTCTTTGGGGCCCTATGGGCTACGTTGCCCAGGGCCCCGTTTGGCACCCGGGGTGCATTTGGCCGCCGCAGAGACTCATGGGTGGAGCTATAGGGGAAAGGGGCAGGGCTGGGTATGGCCTCTTTGGACACCGCGCTGCAATCAATAGGACTCCCTGTGCGGATCTGTTGCAGTGCAAGGCCCGAGGCCTGGGCCTTGCATACCTTCCGAAGAGCCTTCCACCCCACTGCTGAGCCTAGGTGGTACCTGATTTCCTGTCGAGTTTGCTGACGTCAGTAGGACCAGAGACCCTGCCATTGCGGACACTGTGGGTGGAAGCGCAGTGGTGAAGGCCCTGGACTGGGATCGCGTCCAGAGGGGTGGGCGAGCATCTGCTCACTTATTTAACTTGTACTTTGATTGGGCCTGGTGACTGCCTTGGCCCATCGTGCTGTAGTTATTATCCCGCCGGAGACTAGTGGCGGAACTCAGTTGTGTAGTCTCCAGTGAAGTGTTCCTCTTTTATTGGCCGTTGGTGGATTGCGGATGTTTTTCCTGGATGTGCACCACCGTTCATCTGCATGCGGGGAGTTGTTTTCACGGAGACTGGGCTTTGTCTGAGTCGGGCCTGACCAGGGGTTTAAAACTTTGTTGGTGCACCACATTGCGCATAGAGAAGATAGCTGCACGTGGCGTGTGATCACTCTGCACTATCACTGATTAGTAGGTTTATTGCTGCAGGGCTCTGCATGTATGCTATGTGTTATGTTCAACTTATACCTTTATACTTAAGTAAATCAGATATAGTTTACCACTCCTGAATCAGTGTTTATTATTGCATATTATCTGCCTATCCTGCTGTTAGATTGTGTATAACCAGGTATAGAATTATATGAAGGAGACATTCCCTAGACTAACTGTGCCATAGAGGGTTGAGTAGATTGCCGGGGGTTTGCGGTGCTGTATACAGGGCCCGAACTAACTGAAAACCAGCGGCTCTCTTAACTGGGGGTAGCGCTACACGTGGGGGCTCGTCCGGGATCCTTGTACAGCAAGTAACACGCCAAAAAGTACCGGCATGGACCCGCTGGAAGTAGGACAGTGGTGCGCAGTGGCTGGCGCCGATTTAGCCGCGGCAGTAGTTATTGAACACCCGGGGATCTGGCAGGAAGGAGCGATAAAGCAATTGATAATGACACTATCACCATGCCAGAAAGCATGGGTGACGGATGTAAGGTCAAATTCCTCGCTTACCCACGCATTAGTAGAATGGAAGAGCGAAATACCAGAGCATTTCAAAAGTCCAAACATACAAACAATGGACGATCAGACCTATAACTTGATACATACGTTGCCACTCAAGAGAGAATGGTTCCAAACACAAAAACCATCACCTCCACAAATATCTCCACCACCATCCCCTAAAGCAGGAAAGCAGAAGGGTACAGAGAGTCCCGGATCACCACCGGCCACCACCCTCAGCGCAGAACTGTGCGCTGTCCTAGGGGAGATTGTAGCCCAGTGTAAGAAGGACCCTACAGATTACCCGATGTCGGGATACAGAAAACTCAGGATATTTTCTGGAAGGAAACCTGTACCTTCGGGAGAAGAGGGATTTGAGGAGTGGCTAGACAGGGCTACTCAGGCCCTAGAAGAATGGGAAGTCCCAGAACACCGAAAAAAACAGAGAATCACTGAGAGTTTGAAGGGCCCTGCTCTGGAGGCCTTACGCAACCTTAAGTTGAGCAAGAAAGACTGTGATGCACAGGATTATCTAGACATTCTGCAGAATGTGTTCGGGGGAACGGAAAAAGTAACTGAGCTCACTTACCAGCTGGAGCACTGCTACCAAAAGACGGGAGAGAAAGTGTCAGAGTTCATGAGATGTCTGGATAAGATCATGCATAAGATTATACTAAAAAAAGGGATCGACCCAAAGAGAGTGGATGAGGACCGTGTCCAGCAGGTGTTGAGGGGAGCTCAGCCTTTGGATCCCATCGCATTAGCGCTACGCACCCGACAGGACGGGAAGAGCCTGGAATACCCTGACTTAATCCGAGTGGTCAGAGAAGAAGAGGCTATGTTGTAAGATAAGAGGAGGAGCCAACCAGTCGAACCAACCAACCCTCCGGCGGTGATGGTCAGGTCAGCCATGACCCCCGAAAGAGACTCAGAGGTGGATACCCTGAAGTCACAGATGTCCCAGGTATTGGAGATACTGACCTCTTTGATGGCAAAGGATTCAGGGGTACCAGAAAGGGAAGGACCAAAGAAGGAACTGTTCCCAAATGCCTCAGCGCCCGCTTCCCTACAAGATTGGGGGGACACGATTTGTTTCAACTGCGGAGGGGTTGGCCATGTTGCAAAAGTGTGTTCCAGTCCCAAGAAAAAGAAGCTGAATAATCGCAAGCCGGTGGAAAACTTCAGAGGGCCCCGGTGAAGGAGTAAACCGGGTGCCCATCTTCCACAGTGAGCTCCAAACTGAATGAGAAGTACAGAAAAAGAGAGGATAAAACCCCCCAGAAGAAGCGCAGTGTTCCCCAGCGGGAATGTACACAAAAAAAAGAGAATAATGTCCCTCAGCGGATATGTACACCCATTAAGAGGAGGGAAATCAATGCATACCGAGCCCAAGAGAGACTAAAGTCCAAAGAGAAATGGAAGAAAGAGAGTCCAAAGGGAAAGAGACCCCTTTGAAGCAATATCCAGAGAAGCTGGTAGGCCCCTCCCTCATAGTGCCTATCCAAGTGGAGGGAGTCTACACAAGAGCCATATTAGACACTGGGGCGCAAGTGACCCTACTATACCGGGACTTCTATGATAAGCATCTAAGTCATCTACCCATCCAGAGGATTGAAGATTTGGAAATATGGGGAATTGGAACCCAGAGGTTCCCGTATGATGGTTACCTGCCCATAAAACTGACCTTTGACCCGTCTTTGGCTGGGAAGGCTGAAGTGTTTGACACCCTGGCTGTGGTGTGCCCCCAACCGCCTGGAGCCAATAAGAGCTCCCTCATCATAGGGACCAACACGGACCTGGTCCGTGAAGCTTACTTGGGAGCAACCTGGGCCCTTTTTAATGTTGGAACCAGACCCAAGGGAAAAACACTTGGGTTTGGAAGTGATCCCAGAAGTGGTCCCGTTGAGGGCCTTGAAGAAGGCACACTGTAAGGTACCTGTGAGTGTCAGGAATACTACGGATTGCCCCGTGGAGATCCCAGCCAGGATCTTGCTGGGCCAGGTGAGCCCTGCTGCCCCAGTTGTCTTGTCAGATGTGGAAAAGACAGAGGGAGAAAAGACCGTTTGGGAGAAGCTCTGCATGGAAAACCCAAACCTGCCAAGGGCTTGGGAAGAGAGAGCCAAGGCCCAGTTGACCAGGTGGAGAAGGATCTTCTCTCAAGATGAGTTTGATGTGGGGTGCGCGAAGAGTGCCCCCCACCGAATCCGCCTCCAGGAGGACAAGACCTTCATGGAGAGGGTCAGGCAAGTCCCGTTAGCAGACCTTGAAGATTTGAGGGAACAGCTCGCCGAACTCAAGCGAACCGGTGTTATCCAGGAGTCTAGAAGCCCCTACGCCTCTCCGATAGTGGTGGTCAGGAAGAAGAATGGGTCATTGAGGCTGTGTATCGATTACAGGACCCTCAACAGGAGAACCATACCTGACCAGTATACCACTCTGAGGATAGGGGATGCCTTACAGAGCTTGTCTGGAGCCAGGTGGTTCAGTGTCATAGATCTAAAGAGCGGATACTACCAGATCCCTATGCACCCGGAAGACAAGGAGAAGACAGCTTTTATAACTCTGGAGCCCCAGCCACCTTTCAACGCCTCATGGAAAAGACTGTAGGAGACATGAACCTCATCGAAATCCTTGTATACTTAGATGGCATCATTGTCTTTGGGAGAACTCTGGAGGAACATGAAGAGAGACTGGAGAAAGTTTTGAAAAGATTCAGTGAGGGGGTCTCAAACTTTCACCCAAAAAATGCCAGTTCTATCAGTCATCAGTTAACTATCTGGGACACATAGTGTCCGAAGAATGGGTAGCCACAGACCCTGAGAAGTTGGAAGCAGTCACCTCCTGGCCACGGCCCACCACTGTGACAGAACTCAGATCTTTCTTGGGGTTCTGCTCCTATTACAGGAGGTTCATGGAAGGGTTTGCCTGGATTGCCAGACCTCTGAATGAACTGCTCAAGACAGAAGGGGAAGGGGATGACTCGGGGCCCAGGAAGCGGGGGGAGTCAGTCAAAGACCAGAGGAACAAGAAGTGTGAAGAGGCCTTCCAGATGTTGAAGAAAAGCCTATCCACTGCCCCTGTCCTGGCCTACGCAGACCCAAAGAAGCCTTATGAACTCCACGTAGATGCCAGTCATGATGGTCTGGGAGGAGTGCTCTATCAGGAGCATGAAGGGCAACTGAGGCCTGTTGCTTATGTGAGCAGGAGTCTGACCCCCTCTGAAAAGAACTACCCCACTCATAAGTTGGAGTTTCTAGCCCTCAAGTGGGCTGTAGTTGACAAACTCAAAGACTATCTGTATGGGGCTGAATTCACTGTGAAAACTGACAACAACCCCCTTACTTATCTTTTCACCACAGCAAAGCTGGATGCCACAGGACATAGATGGCTGGCGGCACTGTCTGCTTTCAATTTCAGTCTGAAATACAGGCCTGGGGCTGGGAATCGAGATGCAGACGCCTTGTCAAGAAGGTCTCATGCCCCTACCAGCAGTACGGAAGACTGGACTCAAGTGGCACCCGACAGGGTGCGGGCCCTCTGTCAGGGGGCTGAACTCCAGGCCAGTGGTGGTGCAAGAGCGGAAGAAATAGGAGTCACCGTGGTAGGGGTTCCCAAGCAATACTGTGGGGTAACCCAACTAGAGGAAGATGACTTGCCAAAACTGTCCAAGAAGGAGTTGAGATGTGACCAATTGGAAGACCCTATGGGGACATTGGTCCTGGAGGCCCTGGAAAGTCAGGATCCAGATAGACTCTTGCGTCACCCTTCAAAGGAAGCTCGCTTGTTGAGGAAGGAGTGGGACACGCTGCAGGTGCATCAGGGAGTGGTCTACCGAAGGGGCCCCTCTGAGGACCTAGAAGACAAATGGCAACTGTTTCTACCCAAGAAACATTGAGAGACCGCCCTGGTCGCCCTGCATGACAACCACGGCCACTTGGGAGCCGAGAGGACCTTTCAACTAGTTAGAAGCCAGTTCTATTGGCCCTGCATGAGGGCCAAAGTCGAGGAATACTGCCACTCATGCACACGCTGCATCCAGAGGAAGACTTTACCCCACCAAGCTGCCCCAATGGGCCATCTACAAAGTCAAGGCCCACTGGATTTGGTATGCCTTGATTTTCTCTGCCTCAAACCCGACTTGAGTGGACTAGGAAATGTTCTGGTGATAACCAACCATTTCACCCGGTATGTCCAGGCCTTTCCAACTAAAGACCAGAAGGCTTCTACTGTAGCCAAAGTACTCATGGAGAAATACTTTGTACATTTCGGGTTACCACAGCGGCTCCACTCGGATCAAGGAAGGGACTTTGAAAGTCGGCTGATCCGGAAGCTCCTGGATTCTTTAAGGATCAAGAAGACCCGAACCACTCCCTACCATCCACAGGGGGATGCTCAGCCGGAGAGGTTCAACCAGACCTTGCTCAACATGCTGGGGACTTTAAGTAGTGAGAAGAAGCAGCACTGGAGCAAACACATAGCAGCAATCGTGCATGCTTATAACAGTACCACAAGTGATGCAATAGGGTACTCACCCTACCGACTCATGTTCGGGAGAGAAGCAAGACTACCAGTAGACCTGGCCTTTGGCACCTCCATTGACCATTCCTCAGTCACTTCCCATAAAGGTTATGTAGACAGGCTTAGACACACTTTAAAGTTGGCCTATGAGCAGGCCCAAGCAGCCTCAGATCAAAGGGGAGCCCGCAACAAGAAAAACTTTGACCTGAAAGTCCGGATTCAAGATCTACAACCTGGGGACAGAGTGCTGCTCCGGAACTTGGGGAACCCTGGAAAACACAAGCTTGCAGATCGGTGGAGGCCTGAACCCTATGTTATTTGCAAGAAGCTGCCGGGCCTACCTGTCTACAAGCTAAAGCCGGAAGGAAAGGTGGGTCCACTAAAGACTTGGCATCGGAATCACCTACTCCCACTTGCCGAAGCAGTTTGGATACCCCCTGCGAGGGATTCCCCTGAGCCAACTTCCGTCTTGGATACTCCCAAGCCAAACACTCGCTCACAAACCCCTGAGGAAACAGATGTCTCTGAACTAAGTGAAGAAGAGGGAGAGGAACTTGAATGGCTATGGCCTTCCCAGGCCCCAGAAACTTCTGCTATAGATCTTCCACCTACTGAAGACACCATAGACAGTACACTGAATGCAGAAGCTACTGAGTTCATCCCGTCCAGTCCCTTAACAGATTCTTGGGAAGATGCCTGTGACTCACTCTCAGAGGAGGATCCAAGAGACTCCATGTATCTCCCTGCTCCTGAGTCAAGTGCTCCAGAACCAGTGGAAACCCCCAAGTCTGTTTCAAGAGAGGAACCTGCAGTATCTGAACCAGACATTCCAAGAGAACAAAGGATGAGAAGGACCATAAGGCCTCCCCGAAGATTGACTTACCCACAAATGGGGGAGAGCTCAGAAGACACTGTGGTCAATGCCAGGAGAAGTGTGGAAGACCCTGATCCCTCCACTGTTCATTTAGTGGAGGGCAACCCCAACTCACCCTCTGGCACAGTTAGGCAGGTCGCTTATGACAGTGTGACCTGTGGGCGAGGAAGTTCCCCTCTCATTTTTGGTGGGAACTCCCTCTGCCGACATCATACGCCACTTTGTCAAATGTTGTGCGTAGTATTTGTTAATATCTATTTTTGGGGACCAAAGAGTTTAATTGGGGGGAGTGTGTAGCGGGGTCTTCTTTGGGGCCCTATGGGCTACATTGCCCAGGGCCCTGTTTGGCACCCAGGGTGCATTTGGCCGCCGCAGAGACTCATGGGTGGAGCTATAGGGGAAAGGGGCGGGGCTGGGTTCGGCCTCTTTGGACACCGAGCTGCAATCAATAGGACTCCCTGTGCGGATCTGTTGCAGTGCAAGGCCCGAGGCCTGGGCCTTGCATACCTTCCGAAGAGCCTTCCACTCCACTGCTGAGCCTGGGTGGTACCTGATTTTCTGTTGAGTTTGCTGACGTCAGTAGGACCAGAGACCCTGCCGTTGCAGACACTGTGGGTGGAAGCGCAGTGGTGAAGGCCCCGGACTGGGATCGCGTCCGGAGGGGTGGGCGAGCATCTGCTCACTTATTTAACTTGTACTTTGATTGGGCCTGGTGACTGCCTTGGCCCATCGTGCTGTAGTTATTATCCCGCCGGAGCCTAGTGGCGGAACTCAGTTGTGTAGTCTCCGGTGAAGTGTTCCTCTTTTATTGGCCATTGGTGGATTGTAGATGTTGTTCCTGGATGTGCACCACCGTTCATCTGCATGCAGGGAGTTGTTTTCACGGAGACTGGGCTTTGTCTGAGTCGGGCCTGACCAGGGGTTTAAAACTTTGTTGGTGCACCACATTGCGCATAGAGAAGATAGCTGCACGTGGCGTGTGATCACTCTGCACTATCACTGATTAGTAGGTTTATTGCTGCAGGGCTCTGCATGTATGCTATGTGTTATGTTAAACTTATACCTTTATACTTAAGTAAATCAGATATAGTTTACCACTCCTGAATCAGTGTTTATTATTGCATATTATCTGCCTATCCTGCTGTGAGATTGTGTATAACCAGGTATAGAATTATATGAAGGAGACATTCCCTAGACTAACTGTGCAATAGAGGGTTGAGTAGATTGCCGGGTGTTGGCGGTACTGTATACAGGGCCCGAACTAACTGAAAACCAGCGGCTCTCTTAACTGGGGGTAGCGCTATATATATATATATATATATATATATACAAAGCCTGGAATGTGTATATATATATATATACTGAAGCTAACTGAATCCACTGCCTGCTAAATCTATCTAAATTAAATTAAATGACACTGTCTCTCTCTCTATCTCTCTCTCAATGCCGCAACACACTACACAAAGCCAACGTACAGGCGGGCTTTTATAGTGTGGGGCGTGTACTTTATCCCCTTGAACCAACAGGTTTACAAATCAGGAGCGGCAGGCGCCTCCTTTCCCAGTGGACACCTTATACGACGAAACGCAGCGTCGGGTGGAGCTGTCGAACGGAACATCACTACGCTACAGCTGATCGGCACAGACCGCGGCTGAGTACTAAGTATCGTTTTTTGGAGCTATTCGTTTTTCTCTTGAGCCTGCCGCTCCTGATTTGTAAACCTGTTGGATGTGACTTTTTACCCAGGATAAATAAAGGGTATCCTATTTTAAAGAGGACTACTGCACCATGAGGTTTTTATTTTCTTTCTTCCTTTATATCAAAACCTATTGTGCTGCATGAGCTAATTACATCAGCTGATATCTGGAGGAGATCCTTTCTGTTTTGGAGGAAAAACCCAGGAGGAAGATACCATCCAGTTCCAGTACTTTTTTGGCTGATTGTTCGGTGGGATTAATATATGAGTCTGAGCCCCAAACGATCTCCGTGATAGAGATCCATCTGATCCGGTAAGCAGCAAATCCTTCTATATGTTATCAGAACAAGTTGGATGTGGAGTTTTTCTTACCATTGTTTAGAAGATTGCATCACATATACACCAGCAGATGTGGTTGCACGCCTCATGAACTAATCTCATTTGGAAATTGTCATTTCTATTTTTTTGATTTGTATATATATATTTGTATATCGTTGTTGTACCCTAATAATTTTTGATAATTTTTTTCCTCACAAATAGAGCTTTCTTTTGGTGATATCTGATCACCTCTGCGTTTTTATTTTTTTGCGCTATAAACAAAAACTGAGTGACAATTTTGAAAAAAAACCACAATATTTATTACTTTTTGATATAATAAATATACCAATTTTTTAAAAAAACTAAAAAAAATTTCCTCAGTTTAGGCCGATATGTATTCTTATTTTTGGTTAAAAAAAATTGCAATACGCGTATATTGATTACATTGCGCAAAAGTTATAGCATCTACAAAATAGGGGATAGAATTATGGCATTTTTTTTTTTTTTTTACTAGTAATGGCGGTGATCTGCGATTTTTGTCAGGACTGCGATATTGCGGCAGACAGATCGGACACTTTTGACACTATTTTGGGACCATTCACATTTATACAGCGAACAGTGCTATAAATATGCACTGATTACTGTATAAATGTGACTGGCAGGGAAGGGGTTAACACTAGGGGGCGATCAAGGGGTTAAATGTGTTCCCTGGGGAGTGATTCTAACTGGGGGGGGGACTGACTGGGGGAGGTGACCGATCGGTGTCCCTATGTACAAGGGACACACCATCGGTCTCCTCTCCCTGACAGGATGTGGATCTCTGTGTTTACACACAGAGATCCACGTCCCTGCTCTGTGACGAGCAATCGCGGGTGCCCGACGGACATCGCTCTCCACACTGCAGGGAATCCCCGGACGTCATATGACATCCGCACGGAGGGACAAAAGGTTCCTGCGGACGTCATATGACTATACACCGGGCAGGAAGAGGTTAATTTTCAGGGATTTCCTATCACTTATTGTTTGGGTATTAGGCAGGAAGTGAAGGGAAATATTCCTAATGGAGTACAGATGGCGAAGGGAAGGGAAATCTTCCGAATGGGACACAGATGGTGAAAAAAAATATGACAGGGGTTATAACCTTCCCTGGCTCTATCCAAACTGAATATATATAAATATGGCATGCTTCCCTTTCTATTTATGCTAGCAATTTCAGATAGCTCTATAAACCACAAAGTTCTGGCGTAAGCTTAACTTATTCAAACTATATCAGCTGCTTGATGGCTAAAAAGGAGACATCTCCCATTCTCCACACTACAAAAGACATCCTTTATCTCTTACAGCTTTCTACTCATACTTCCTACCAGTGGCGGTGCGTCCACCGCCCCCTCTCGCTCCTGCACCGCCACTGAAAAAAAATACATAGGTTCATGCATTGCATGAACCTATGTATTGTCGCCGCTGCCGCGCCACCCACTATTCAGATGGCCGGCCCCCTGGCGAGCGCCGGCCATCTGAATAACGGCAGCTAGTTGGCTGTGGAAGTGTCTATCAGAGCCAGTGGCTCTGATAGGCTTTCCGATTACAGCCTGAGGGCTCTAATCGGCTTCCGAATAGCTAATTAAGTGGCGCACGGGGGGTGCATACCTTTGTTTGGACTGACACACATCTCAGCCAATCAGGTTCACCGGATCTGATTACCGGTAACCTGATTGGCTGAAGACATCGAGGATGGAAGAAGACATGAGGGAGCATAGAGGAGGACGGCGCTGACCTGAGGAAGGTAAGTGCGGGCTGGGGACAAACTGGCTGCATTTGGGGACAAACTTGCTGCATTTGGGGACAAACTGGTTGTATTTGGGGACAAACTGGCTGCATTTGGGGGAAAACTGGCTGCATTTGGGGGGAAACTGGCTGCATTTGGGGACAAACTGCCTGTATTTGTGGACAAACTGCTGGTATTTGTGGACAAACTGCTGGTATTTGTGGACAAACTGCCTGTATTTGTGGACAAACTTGCTGCATTTGGAGACAAACTGGCTGCATTTGTGGACAAACTGCCTGTATTTGTGGACAAACTGCCTGTATTTGGGGGGAAACTGGCTGCATTCGGGGACAAACTGGCTGTATTAGGGGAAAAACTGGCTGTATTAGGGGAAAAACTGGCTGCATTTGGGGACAAACTGGCTGTATTTGGGGACAAACTGGCTGTATTTGGGGGGAAACTGGCTGCATTTGGGGACAAACTGGCTGCATTTGGGGACAAACTGCCTGTATTTGGGCGTTTAATCGGCACAGTGGGGGCAATTGATGTTTTTTTTTATTTTTCAGTTTGTTTGCACCCCCCAAAAAATTTTGAGCACCAGCCGCCACTGCTTCCTACTAGCACAATACACCACTCACACCCTCTCACCATTCATCATCTTCTCAAACCCTACTCAATTTGAACTCATGTACAGAGACAGCCCATGTAGAAAGAGGTTAATCCTTGACATTTATACATTTATGATTACTTTGCCAAGTGATCTATTTTACTAAACATTAATATATAAAAAAGTAGGAAAAATGCTTATGTTGTGACCTCTCTTTTTTTTCTTGACAAATTATCCAAAGCTCAGTAAGCAAAAGCTCCATTTGTACACTATACAAGGATCACATATATACAAATAGTTTTGCTGGCACTACAGCCTGGAATGCCTCCATATAATTTACCCTTCCACCCACAGCTCACTGCTGAAATTGCAACTCAGCAGTAGGCTTTCTTTTCCACATTTACTGGACATGCCCAGGTACAGTATAAGGGACCCTTTTATGCACCATCAAGGACAAAAGCTCTCTAACTTTCATGGCTCCCAGATACCCGTGGACCTAATCTCCTACCTACTTGAATTGCCATTCCAACAAATTCCAGCAGCTACAAGCAAACGCATCTAACCCTAACAGCTGAAGAATATCTGATTGCACTCAAATGGAAACAAACTTCTGTCCAAACTAGAACAATTTAGCTCTTGTCAGTCAGAATACATGACACCCTAAAAAAAATACAATAAATTCTGGGACCCCTGGACCTAAATTTACACTTGAATTTAGGGAATGTGCACACCATCCTTGCAACTCCCCATCCCTTTCATAATTGGACATACTCCCTCCTCACCTTATTTTTTTCTAACTTTTTCTCCTTTACTCTATCTCTCTCTAGCCTCTCTGTCCTGGTTTTCTGATAGCAACATCTACTAACTCATAATTCCAATAAATCATGATGTAAGCCTCCTACCCACTGATTATGACCCATGGAGAAAGCAGATCATACTATAATGATGGACAACTACTTAATGGATGCTGAGCGCATGGTTTGGGTTATTTCTCTGAATAAGGACAATAAGGGTTTCCTTCTGGAGTGAATAGAATGAGGTAATATTAATCTTGTGCAGGTTAATGCTCAAGGAGAATATGGTGGCCCTTCTGCAGATTGGGTTGGAGAGGATCCCTAACTTGGGACAGAAATATTTATCAACAATATCCCTTAAGAAATCTATGAAGATAATTCTACCGTTTCAAACTGCTGTAATATTGTAGGAGTTTGTCTCATAGACTGTTGCCCGATAGTCTAAGGAGAGGTGTGGTTTGTTATGTGTTTATTGTTAAGTAGGTCTTACCCATTGTAATATTGTTTCTGTCTGTCTGATCATCTCTTTAGAGATTAGATTAATCTGGTGACCACTTTAACTTGTTACCAAATTATTGTGGGATGTTATATGTTTGTTGATTAACTTACAGCTGTCGCCAAAAGTTTTGAGAATGACAAAAATATTAATTTTCACAAAGTCTGCTGCCTCAGTTTTTATGGTGGCAATTTGCATACACTCCAGAATGTTATGAAGAGTGATCAGATGAATTGAAAATTATTGCAAAGTCCCTCTTTGCCATGAAAATAAACGTAATCCCATAAAAAAACATTTCCACTGCATTTGTGAAGAGGGCGCCCAAGCAAGTCCAGCAAGCGCCAGGGCCGTCTCCTACAGTTGATTCACCTGTGGGATCGGGGGCACCACCAGTGCAGAGCTTGCTCAGGAATGGCAGCAGGCAGGTGTGAGTGCATCTTCACACACAGTGAGACAAGGACTTTTGGAGGATGGGCTGGTGTGAAGAAGGGCAGCAAAGCCACTTCTGTCTGAAAAAAACATCAGGGACAGACTGATATTCTGCAAAAAGTAAAGGGTTTGGACTGCTGAGGACTGGGGTAAAGTCATTTTCTCTGATGAATACCCTTTCCGATTGTTTGGGGCATCCGGAAAAAACCTTGTCCAGAGAAAAATGGGTGGGCGCTACCATCAGTCCTGTGTCATGCCAACAGTAAAGCATCCTGACACGATTAATGTGTGGTGTAGCTTCTCAGCCAAGGGCTCACTCACAATTTTGCCTAAGAACACAGACATGAATAAAGAATGATACAAAAACATCCTTCGAGAGGAACTTCTCCCAACCATCCAATAACAGTTTGGTGATGAACAATGGCTTTTCCAGCATGATGGAGTACCTTGCCATAAGGCAAAAGTGATAACTAAGTGGCTTGGGGAGCAAAACATCAACATTTTGGGCCTATGGCCAGGAAACTCCCCAGACCTTAATCCCATTGAGAAATTGCGGTCAATCTTCAAGAAACGGGTGAGCAAAGAAAAACCCTACAAATTCTGACAAACTCCAAGCATCGATTTATATCAGTCAGGATGTGGCCCAGAAGTTGGTTGACAGCATGCCATGGCGAATTGCAGAGGTCTTGAAAAAGAAGGATCAACACTGCAAATATTGACTCTTTGCCGAAACTTAACGTAATAGTCAATAAAAGCCTTTGATACTTGTGAAATGATTGTAATTATACTTCAGTATGCCATAGTAACATCAGACAAAAATATCTAAAAACACTGAAGCAGCAGGCTTTGTGAAAATTAATATTTGTATCATTCTCAAATTTTTTGGCCATGGCTGTACTGTTTAATTGACTTACTGTTTAATTAATTTACTGCTTAATTAGGATCATTGTTAGCTGTTAAATGGATTGGTGTTGGAAGTTTGCATTGTCATGCTAATATCCTCAACAGGGGAATATCCTCCTGTGGGGTATAAAGTATGTGTCTGAGTTTCAATAAGCAGTCATTCCTTTGGAGTTTTCCTCAACACCTTGTCTGTGTATAATGATTGGGTTAACAGGCCTGGTATTATCTCTTGGTTTGCTGGAACAGTTTGGGGGGCAGGAGTCAGTGTTTGGCAGGAGCACCTAATCGGGGTGCCAAGTGGTTCCGTCACACGTGTGCCTCTACTTGGGGTGGTGGGAGGAGGAGGTGGTCTTTTGCTCGGAGATGTACCTCGGCCACACCCTGTGGTGGCTGATGTACATAGATGATGTGCTGCTGTTGTGATGGGGAACCATTGAAAACGTAGAAATGTACCTATTAGAACATAAAGCAGAAGTAAACCCATCCATAAAACAGTTTAATTTCCGGCACGTGCCAGAACTGTAACACTCCCATTGGTTGTGCTCTCAACCAAACTGTCAAACCATCCAATGGCTGGTGTCATAATTGATCTACTGTGCAACATCATGGCAGTTGTAGATTAATCAGAGGGAAAGATTGCAGCTTCCTTGGCTGAAAACAATAGGGGGTTTACTTACACTTTAATGCGAACAACAGAAACATCCTCCTCACCTTTAATTATGACTATCATCAAATTGTCTTTTTAGGATTGATGAGGGAAAACTCATCTCTAAAACATATAGAAAACATATAGAAAATAAACTGCTGCCAATACTTTATTGGATGCGACTAGCCACCATCCCAAATCTTTGATTAGAGGCATCTCTACGGGACAATTCCTCCGCATACAGTGGAATTGTACCTTGGACTCGGACTATACAGCTGAGGCCATCCAAATCTAAGGGAGATTTAGGGAATGGAAGTATCCACACAGAACCCCGAGACATTCCAAAAGACAAGTGTCCCAAAAAACAAGGGAAATTATTAACTCCAAAAATAGAATTATCACACCTTTTGGCTCACAATGGAAGGAGGTCAGGGCCATACCTAATAAGCATTGGCACATACTCACCCGCTGGCCTCAGTTGGCGGACATAGTTGGCCCTAGATAATCCATGGTAGCCAAAAGGGCAAGGAACCTGGAGGATGAACTGGTCAAATTGGAATTTATGAAATCTACACCACGTAATTGGCTCACGGATCTGCCAGAGCTAAAGAGCATGTTTCCGTGTGGCAGGTGTCACATTTGTAAGTTCGTGGACAGGACAGCTGATTTCACTGATGCGAACCAGCAAAAAACGTATCAGATTAAACAGTCAAACCATCTGTTACCCATCACCTGATTGGCTGAAACCCATCACCTGATTGGCTGAATCGACAGACGCTGTAATTGGACGCCTGACGGGAAGAGAGGATGGTAGGAGACGCATGGAGGACACTGATCGCTGTCACCCGCCGCCCCACTGAGACAGGGTAAGTGCCGGGCACACGACAAGCGGGCGGGGGGTCACAGTGGCTGCATTTAATGGGCACAGTGGCTGCGTTTGATGGGCACAGTGGCAGTGTTTGATGGGCACAGTGGCACCATTTGATGGCACAGTGGCTGCATTTGATGGCGCAGTGGCTGCAATTGATAGTTTTTTTTTCAGGATTTTTCAGTTTGTTTGCGCTTCCCAAATACTTTGAGCACCAGCCGCCACTGATGTCAACAAAAGATAACTGTACAGGGCTTACACTATGGGGTGGATTTACCAAAGACAAATAGACTGTGCACTTTGGAAGTGCAGTTGCACTCTGCAGGTAGGTGCAGTTGCACTCATTTTCCCCAGAGCTTAGTGAAGCTCTGCTGATTTCCATCAACCAATCATGTGCAAGCAAAAATAATTTTTTCCCCTGCTCCCAATTGGATGTTCTTTGCAAATATAAGCTTTACCACATTCACTAGGATCTGAGTAAAATGAATGTAACTGCACTTACAAAGTGCACAGTCTTTTTGCCTTTAGTAAATTCACCCCTAAGCCTTGCAATTTCAGTCCAGCAAAGGACTGAAATTGTAGTAGCACCCTCTACCTTAGGTATGTGCTAGAGGTGAGGATTTTTGTGTGGTAGCTGCCAGGCAGGTCAATTTAGGCAGGCCTATGCTGCATGCTAGGCCTGCTTGTTTTTGATCTAGGGGCAGGGAGTAGTTAATGTAGCATTGGGTGTGACCACCTGTGCTTCAGTTCTTGGGTGCCTCCCCTGCTTCCAGGGAGAATGTTCTGGAAGAGGGGCTGGGAGCTGGAGTGACAGGGAGCCCTGACCATGCGAGGAGCCCTGACCAATCCCCAACTGGAATTGGCAGGGGGCAAGTCTTCTTCATAAGCTCAGGTCCAGCCCACTGGAGGGGAGTTGTCGGCTGGGAGACGTGAAGAATGGAGTGCTAGATCACAGCAGGAGGCCCATCCCCATCTGGGGGAGTGTGTGCCTTGGCAGAGGAGCCCGGGAGCTGGGAGGTAGCCTCATCCTTACACAGTCATGGAAGAGATGTCCTGGAACTGAGGGGCTGGAGAAGTGATTGGAACGTATGTCCGGTTAAGTTCTTCACCATGGACTCAGGGCAGGAGAAGGTCAGTGAGTGAGGCCCAGTGGATATCTGGAGGAGGCATGCCAGGGGAGCTGGGTGCAAGGCCAGAGGAGAGACTGTGGGGTTTTGTGTCAAATCGATGGGGCCTGTGGGCACAGGATTTGCAAGTCGGGCTAGCTGGGATCAATAGTCCACCAACTAATGTAAGCTGCTAAACTTCTAGGCCGCAAGAAGGGGTACTGCAGGCCCTTGGCCTATCAACAGTTCAGCAAGTCAGTAAGCATATAGGACTATTTAGAGTAATCCTTTATGTAAAGTGAAGATGATGAGGCGGAATGACTAATAGTTCACAGTGAAGTTTGTGCAGGTGGATCGGAGTCCTGGGAGCAACAGTCTGCAGGAGTTGATGCAGAGGAGGAGCAACGGTTTGCAAGGGTTTATGCAGGGGAAGTGACTGTGATTTTTAGAGTCTATCAGTTCTTCAAAAGCTCAATTCTTTAAACCAATTAATCAAATATGATGGCAACATGATCTGATCTATGGGCATCCCATATCCCCTTTCCCTAACCAAGTTATATCCCCCAAATAAACAAAAACAAAACAAAGCAAAATGACTGTTCATTGTCTCTGAGAGTGATATATGGAGGTCTGGCAGTATGGTGATATAGTGGATGTTAGTAACTAGTAGCCACCATCCGCTACATGTATTGTCTGCCTAAAACAGTAAATTAGGAGCTGAATGCATTTTTGCCAGGATTAACTGGTATTTATAACTATTGTCTGGGTTTACAATCTGGGGAAATGTAAATGCATTGCGGAGATTTACTGCATTTGTGTTTTTTTTTTTTTGCCTTGATATACACTTTAGGGTGCATTCACACCTGCAAATGCACCCCACCTGTGATCAGCTGTGATAACCCCAGTTGTGACACCATCGGTCCGCCTCTCTGCCTTAGCCAATCGGAGAAAGCTATGCATTTATTCATAGAACACAGTTTCCTGTGAATGGCTGAGTGGTGCTCAGCCCAACTCTATTTTATTCTAAGCATAAGATGGGAAGTTCCCACTCCCCTTATGGAACACAGCACTGTATACTTTATGTAGCTGAGACTAAATACAGTTGTAGAGGGAGTTTTGTTTCTCGCCAAGCTGACCAGAGCGATTTACATAGGCTTTTCACACAGGGAGAAGCTTTTCACAGCAGCCAACCAGAGAGACTGTACTGAGCTGCAGGAAGCAGCTTCAATGGATTGGGACATGCAGTCCCCTCACAAAACAGCTCTATAGCCTGGTATACAGGAAGAAACTAAAAAGCCCATGATGCTCTGCTGACAGGAAAGTAAAAGACTCCATTTTGTGTCCTGAGGGGATTTTTTAGTCAGCCATGAGGCAGTGAGAGAGACCAGACCTGGAGGAGAGATGCTGTCTCTCAGATGATCTTCCTGCCTGATTCAGGCCTCTGCCGCCAGTTGGGACATCCAGCCTGAGAGAGGAGGATCCCAGGTGCCTTGCACCTGCACCGACGGTGAATTGTTCCAGTGTGAAGTGACCAGTCCGGTCGCCATGAAACGCTGCCTGTTCCAGGACGTTCATTTGGGCTTGGATCCCAGGATGTGGTGAGAGGGCATTTTTGCCCATCTGCAGGGAACAGAGACACTGCACTATAGAAGGAGTTATTTGAATACTATATACAGAAAGTTTACAGACATCATTGCTGGTGGTCATCTTGCTGACACTTGTAGTACCACAGGGATAAGGCTATTCGTTTCTGGGACACTGTATACAGATATCATTGTCCTCTCACCTGTTTGAACAAAACCCTGCCTGTCTCGCTTGATAATCTGAGCCAGTTGTGTTGTTTGGCCCCGCTATACAGGAGTTAAAGTGCACCAATGAAAGTGGCTGGCTGAAGACACCAACACCTCTTTTCTTCAAAAGGACTGAAGCTACTAGTGCCATACGGATCCGCGCACACATATTCAGGGCTCTGTATATGCATTGGGTGTGTGGGACAGTTTATCTATAAAGTTAAGCCATTACTTGTTGATTTGAATAGGTGTGTAAAGTTGGGCCTGTGGTGTCAGGGGACAGGAGAGAGAGGCCTGATACAAAGGGAGTCATTCCTTTGTTCTTCTCCTGCCCGGACTCATAGAGCCAACCTGAGTAAAGGTAACCAATCTAATTTAAAGTGTTGAATTGCTAATGTTGAACGAAAGGCTGACGGCACTAGTCCAGGATAAGATGAAGTTATTTCACAAAGTCTGGGACCCATGGCTTGATTATCTTACCAATGACCCCAGGAAGCTTGCTACCTAGATACTTTCTCATAAAGTGGGCTTCTGGGCGCTGGACCGCAGCTCCTCCATATCCCCCCTCCCCAATCTTCCCAACTCAACTTTATTCCACCCCCTATTTCTTCTGTCTTTCCCCCCTAAAGTTCTCACGTTTTAGTGTTTATTTCGATATTACAGTGTCAGTTGTTTAATGGGCTCACATATTGTGGACCATGAATAGTTTGGCCCTCTGGGGGTCTGCCCACACAGGAAGGAGGAGTCGGCCCCCCCATTAGCTGGATGGGGGGTGGGCTCTTCCCAGTGGGTGGAGCACCGGATGGACCAGTAATATATAAAGATTAGTAGGCCCCTGTCATGGGAGACTTGTACATTGCTTATTATGATACTTTAGCTATCAGGCACCCATCTTACGAATTTGGTGGACATTGTTGATAAGGCAGGTGTGATCTATGTTATGCCAATTGATCAATGTATGGCTCCCTACTGGCTTTGAATACTGTACAAGAATGCACTGAGATTCTTTTGTATTGTTTTGAAAATCTTTAATAAACATTATTGAAACATAAAGTGTCAAATTGTGCTTTATTTACTATTTAAGGGTGCCTCTGATCTTGGGGACATTCTCAGGTTTGGAATGCCCTGAAAGCAGCTTGAATATAGGATTGAGAGTTATATTGCTCTTAAATCTCAGTTATTATTATTATTTATTATTATTATACAGGATTTATATAGCGCCAACAGTTTACGCAGTGCTTTACAATATAAAAGGGAGACAATACAGTTACAATACAATAAAATACAAGAGGATTAAGAGGGCCCTGCTCAGAAGAGCTTACAATCTAATAGGGTGGGGCAGGTGGTACAAAAGGTTGTAACTGTGGGGAATGAGCTGATGGAAGTGGTAAAAGATTAGTTGGAGACGTGATAGGCTTCCCCGAAGAGGTGAGTTTTCAGGGATCGCCTGAAGGTAGCAAGAGTAGGGGATAGCCCGAACAGGTTGAGGTAGCAAGTTCCAGAGGATGGGAGAGGCTCTGGAGACGAGCATGGGAGGAGGAGACAAGAGAGCTTGACAGTAGGAGGTCTTGAGAAGAGCGGAGAGGACGGTTTGGGATATGTTTGGAGACAAGATTGGTGATGTAGCTCGGGGCAGAGTTGTGGATGGCTTTGTAGGTTGTGGTTAGTATTTTGAATTTAATTCGCTGGGTTATCGGGAGCCAGTGTAGGGATTGGAGGAGAGGGTTGGCAGACACTGAGTGGTTGGTAAGGTGGATAAGTCTGGCAGCAGCATTCATGATAGACTGAAGAGGGGATAGCCTATGGTCTAAGTCAAAGTCTAGAATTACACCTAGTTCCCTGGTGTGAGGGGAGGGACTGATGGTTGCATTGTTGATTTTGATGGAAAAGTCATGGAGGGGGGCACGGGCAGGGGGGAATATTAGTAACTCAGTTTTAGAGAGATTTCGTTTAAGGAAGAGGTGTAACATCCATGCTGAGATGTCAGTTAGCAAGTTAGTAATGCGAGAGGAGACTGAAGGAGTGAGATGAGGAGTAGACAGAAATATTTGGGTGTCATCAGCGTATAGGTGGTATTGGAAGCCATGGGCGGTTATCAAGTGACCAAGGGAGGAGGTGTAGATAGAGAAGAGGAGTGGTCCAAGAACAGAGCTTTGGGGGACCCCCACAGAAAGGGGCAATGGAGAGGAGGAGACAGAGTTGTAGGTAACACTGAAGGAGCGCTGTGATAGATAGGCAGGATAGAGCAGAATCTTGGAGGCCAAGGGAACATAGTTTATTGAGAAGGAGCGGGTGGTCAATGGTATCAAAGGCTGCAGAGAGGTCAAGTAGAAGGAGTATGGAGTACTGGCTGTTGGTTTTAGCAGTTAGTAAATCGTTAGTGAGTTTTAGTAAGGCAGTTTCCGTGGAGTGCTGCGAGCGAAATCCAGACTGTAAGGGGTCAAGAAGGTTATTTTCACTGAGGTAGGAGCCAAGACGGTTGTAGACTAGGCGTTCTAGAAGTTTAGAGGTGAATGGGAGCAATGAGATTGGCCTTAAGTTGTTCAGGTTGGTGGGCTCCAGTCAGGGCTTTTTAAGTATGGGAGTGATCTGCGCATGTTTTAGAGGGGAGGGGAAGGTGTCACTAGAGAGGGAGAGATTGAAGATGTGAGTGAGGGAGCATAGGATAGAAGAGGAGGGTGACCGTAGTAGTTGTGAGGGAACAGGGTCCAAGGGACAATTGGTTAGGTGGGCATCTGAGAAGTTTTGTAACCTCTTCAATAGTAGCCAATTCAAAAGAGAGTGTTGAAAGTGCAGTTAGGCAAGTTATGTTGGGTGGTAAAGATGTACGGACAGTGGAGGTGTCCTCAAGAATTGCATCAATCTTGTCCTTGAAGTAATTGGCAATCTCTTGGGCAGTGAGTGAGTTAGTGGGTAGAGGGGGTGGGGGACGAAGCAGAGAGTTAAAGGTTGAGAAGAGCCGGTGGGGACTGGATGACAAGGTATTAATAAGAGAGACAAAGTAGGCTTGTTTGACAGCATGGAGGCCGGAATTGTATTTTAGAAGGGCAGATTTATATAGGGTGAAGTCCTGCAGGTATTTGGTTTTACGCCAGTGTCGTTCAAGAGCATGGTAATGTCTCTTAAGATTTCTAGTGTTGTCAGTTTTCCAGGGTTGTAACGGTGGGGGCCTGATTCTGCGTGTGGTTAGAGGAGCAAGTGTATCTAGTGATGATGAGAGTGAACTGTTGTAGACAGAGGTGGCCAGGTCAGGACAGGACAGGGGAGAGATTATGTCATATAGGTGGTCAGTAGCAGAATAGAGAAGAGAAGGGTTAAAGTTGCGAAGGTTCCTACAAGTAATTGTTTGCTGCTTGGAGGGATGGTTGGTTGGAGGCAAAGATACAGTGAAACTGATGAGGTTGTGATCAGAGAGAGGAAAGGGGGTGTTGGTGAGTTTGCCAGGATCGCAGAAATGGGAGAATACAAGGTCAAGGGTATTACCATTGGAGTGAGTGGAAGTATGTGTCCATTGGGTTAGGTCAAAAGAAGAGGTTAAGTTGAGAAGTTTAGCTGTAGTTGGGCTGTTAACATTGACAGGAATGTTGAAGTCACCAAGAATGATAGTGGGTATTTCAGAGGAGAGAAAGTAGGGTAGCCAGGCAGTGAAATCATCAAGAAAGTGCGATACTGGTCCTGGAGGCCGATAAATTGCTGCAATCCTCAGAGAAATAGGAGAAAACAGACGGATACAGTGCATCTCGAAAGAAGAGGATAGAGAGGGAGGGATAGGAAGGACTTGGAAGGTGCTTTGTTGGGAAGAAATCCAACTCCACCTCCTTTCTGTCCGTTAGCTCTGGGGGAGTGAGTCCATTGGAGGCTTCCATGGGATAGGGCAGCAGGAGAAGTGGAGTCCAAATTTTGAAGCCAGGTTTCAGTTATGGCGAGTATGTTAAAGCCATGAGAGATGAAGAGGTCATGTACCGATGTTAGCTTGTAACAGATGGAACGGGCGTTCCAAAGGGCGCATGAGATTGGTGGGCTGCTTTGAGGAAGCAGGGGGATAGAAATTAAACTGAGTGGATTGCAGTGTTTGCCAGAGGAGGGGTATTGGGCTTGCAGTTGGAAAATGGCGGACCAGAATTAGGAGAAATGTCACCTGAGACTAGGAGAAGGAGGAGGGTGAGGAAGGCACAATGGGAGTGGGATGTGCATAAGCGCACGTGTCTAATGGCCCTGGTGTTTATGTCAGCATGTGGGTGCAGCAAATGCAGGAGGTGATGGGTGCAGTAGTAGGGAGAGGGTAGGAGTGAGGGTGATATGTGCATGCTGCAGGGTAGGGAGGAGGGGTAGAGTAAGGATAATTTGAGGATAGAAGACACCGATGTGAGAAGGAAGAGAAGGAGCATGATATTGGATAGAGTGGGAATCTGACTTCATATAAAATGTCAAATGCTGGCTTGCTTGTAGTCTCAGAGTGGAGCAGAGTTCTTGTTGTATTTTCATCCAGCTTTAGTTATCCTGCTTTCGTTAAACTGCGGCTGGTAAAACTGCGCATAACTCGTGACAGAGCCACTCAGGAAAGAGCCATAGTGTCTGCGCCTTGCCCCCGTCTGCGCCACCCCATTGGCTACTTTAAATTTATAGGGATACTGAGCAGGCATGCATTTCTCAATTGGTCATTATGGGGTCAGATTTGAGACACCTGAATATGGGAGAGGAGATGGGCAATACCAGACCAGCTATAGACACAGGCTAGGGTCGTAAAGCTAATTACCCCTCTTGGTCACTTAAGCCAAATAGGGTTGAGAATCAATCACCAGTAATGTTTCTATGGCAATGTGTTTGTTATAGAGCTATCATTAAATATAGAAGTTTAAAGATATGGCAGCAGAAGGCATTTACCAAAAGTTATGCAGCAATATCACAATGATCAGCAGACTAGCATGTACAGATGGATAGAAGGCATAAAGTTATTGCTCTCTAGTTTCACAGAAATATTGCAGTAAAGACAATTTCTGTGTTTTATAATAACGTGTGTGTTTCTCATTGGTTACTGCACTTACACTATTGCCAGGTGTGCCAGAGGGGGCTGAGGCTGTTATTAGGGTTGAGAGGCAGAGTAATGGACTGAACATACTTAAGCAGCCTCTTCGGGGATATGGCTGCACAGTTTATACAGCACACCTGTTAGTGCAACAAATAGATTGTTTCGGCCATATTGGGCCAAACAAACTACTTAATGGGACAATGAGGGCGGAGATCAGCTTTAACTGTTTTCTGCTCATCAGTAGTACATTGATTTCAATGTGTTGTAAACAAGACGATTGCCTACTAGATGTTACATCACTAAACAAAATAAGATTACATTTGCACATGCAGTTTAGCCTCAAGACTTGCATCTGCAGCAGCTGGAAACCATAGGCTTCTAGATTCACTAACACTCCCTGGAATTTTTCGCATTATCAGAGCATTATTAGCGTATCACGGAGGTCTATGCTCTGCTCTGTGAACTTGCAGGAAACAGGGTGTAGCTTCACATGATGACAGAGTTGGCTGAACAATAAAGTTCAAGATAAGATAAGGTTTAAAGGAAAAGTTGGGGGAACTAAAATTACCAACATTTATTGAATGCCCCTATGACAGCTGGCACCAGCCTAAAGGATACTTCACATTAAATGTAAGTACTGTAATCTCCTGTGTGCTGATTTGTAAAAAAAATGTTTTACCTAAACTTAGACTTTTAAGAGGACCTGCCATGTCCATTGTGCTCTTACATAGGGGTTGCAGAGCTGCACAATTGCGGTTTCTGTGTGAAGAGTAGTGATGGGTGAACGGTCCAGCCCGAGTATGAGTTCAGGCCGAACATTTGTCCCGACGAACACCCTATAATGCACAATGCATTCTGCGCTCTGATTGGGCAAAGCTTTGCCCAATCAGGGCACAGTGTAAGCTGGTTGTTAAGGAGCGGGGTCGGGAAGCCGGCCACGCGGGCCTTAAGGATAAGTTCACACTATTGCGAATTGGATGCGGGTTTCCCTGCATCTAATTCGCATAGCAGGAGATTGTGACCGGCTCTCTATGGAGCCGTTTCACACATCTCCGCAGCGGCTCCAGTGTGAATTGCACAGCAGTCCTGTTCGTCTTTTGGTCCTTTTCTGGTCCGAATTCAGACCAAAATTTGTGCTGAAATCGGACCTGATATGGTGAATGGAGATGCACTGGACTCCTGCTGTGAGCTGCTGCGTTCTTTAGTGTGAAACCAGCCTAACAACCGATGAGTCATCAGCTGTCAGCTGATTCCCCGCTTACAGCTGATTAAAAAAAAAGTGCCGGTAAAAAAATAAAGAAAATAAAAATTAAAAATAAAAATTCATACCAGACCCTTATCCGAACATGCAGCCCGGCAGGACAGGAAAGGGGAGGGGATGAGCAAGGGTTCACAAAAAATAAAACACAATATCTTTTACTTTTTGCATTAATAAATATCCCAATTTTTTTTTCCGAAAAACAAAATTTTTCCTCAGTTTAAGCCTATATGTATTCATCTACATATTTTTGGTAAAAAAAAGTCGCAATAAGCGTATATTGATTGGTCGGTGAAAAAGTTATAGCGTCTACAAAATAGGGGATAGATTTATGTCATTTTTTTTTTTTTTTATTAGTAATGGCGGCGATCTGCGATTTTTATCAGGACTGCAATATTGTGGTGGACAAATTGGACACTTTTGACACATTTTTGGCACCATTGACATTTATAGAGCGATCAGTGCTATAAAAATGCCCTGATTACTGTATACATGTCACTGGCAGTGAATGGGTTAACACTATGGGGCGATCAAGGGGTTAAATGTGTTACCTATGTGTGGTCTAACTGTAGGGGGGATAGGACTGTCTAGGAGGAGAGATAGATCGGTGTTCCTACTAAGTAGGAACACACGATCTGTCTCTACTCCCCTGAAAGAACCGGGATTTGTGTGTTTACGCCGGGCACTCTCATCGGCTCCGAGCACACGCTGCGAGTGCACGCACGCCCCCAGTGGCCAAAAAAAACCGACGCAAGGTAATGACGATTTGCCCAGCTGAGCCAACCTCTGGTCGACAAGTGGTTAATAAAAAGGCCCCCAGATCCCTGCCTCCACCCCTATGTGAATGGGTATTGGGCACATCGTACCCATACCCATTTGCCAAAAAAGTAATAACCAAAGGAAACTGTTTTTGACAAGTCTTTTATTAAAAAATAAAAACATTTAAATCCTTTGTCAATCACGACACCAGAAAAATAGAAAGAATAAAAATACTCTTGCCTCCTGGGAGGCCTCCCGCCGTATTAACACTGACCAAGGGAGAGACTTTGTCAAGCGAAACAGTCTCTTAATGAGTCTATTCTCATTCAGAAGTCCAGAACAGCTACTTATTACCTGCAAGAAGATCCACAGCCAGGACAATTCAATACAACTCTAAAAGATATGCCTGGGGCACTCTCTGAAGAGAAGAAATAGCACTGGAGCCAGCATATTTCAGCAGTCGTAAATGCCTATACTGTAACAGTACACAGAATTATGCTGCAGGGTACTCCTACATGCTCATATTTGGGAGGAAGACCTGACTGCCAGTTGACCTAGCATTCAACCCTATTTTGATGACTTCCCATAGAGGATATATATACCACTTAAAGCGGAGCTCCGCCTGAAAATAAAATATTAAAAGCCAGCAGCTACAGCTACAGCAGCTGCTGACTTTTAATATTAGGACACTTACCTGTCCTGGAGTCCAGTGACGTCCGCAGCAGAGGACGAGCAATCGCTCATCACTCTGCTGCCCCCACCGTCATCCTCGGTGAGGGAACCAGGCAGTGAAGCCTTGCGGCTTCACTGCCCGGTTCCCTACGGCGCATGCGCGAGTCGCGCTGCGCCATTCTGACTGGCCCCCGTGTGTTCTGGGAGCCGAGTGTCTCCCAGAACACAACGGGTACTCTGCGGGAAGTGACGTACTTCCCGCAGATTTCCCACAGATAGGACTCCTGGAAGTGGGTGCAAATACCTGTCTTAGACAGGTATCTGCACCCCCTCCCCCCTGAAAGGTGTCAATTGTGACACCGGAGGGGGGGAGGGTTCCGATGAGTGGAAGTTCCACTTTAGGGTGGAGCTCCGCTTAAGCAAGAATCTGAAACCAGCATAGGAGAAGACCCAGGCTGGCCCAGACACCCGAGGATAGTGAATCGAAAGAAACTTTGATCTAAAAGTAAGGGTGCAGGACCTACAGCCCAGTGATAGAGTGCTGCTTGGGAATCTGCTTGTCCTCGAGAAGCATAAGCTAGCTGATCGGTAGAAGTCCCAGACCTATGTCACCTGTAAACAGTTGCTTGGATTGCCGGTATACCAGATTTGGCCAGAAGAAAGAATGGGTCCATTAAAGACTTGGCACTATTATCATCTTTTGCCACTAGCCAAAGCAGTTTGTATGCCTCAACAAGCAGATTCAGGGGGAAGATGTCTGCATGAACTGGTTGTGGCCATCTACACTGTCAAAGACTGTCACTTTTCCTCCACCTGGGGAGACAGATACTGGAACATGCTGCTATATTTACATGCTGTGTTTATATATTTAATATCACTGGAACCCTCAGGCCTGAGGCTCCAGAATTTATATCCCGAAGCCAACCCTTGGAAAGTTAAGAAGACACTTTTATTTCCCTGATTGCAGAGGGCCTAGAATCTTCCAAACCAACCCCAGAATCAGATAAGTAATCTGCAGGAGAGGGTCCATTGGAGCCAATAGAACACAGACCAAAGCGTACAATCCACCCACCCAAAAGACTGACAGATGACACAATGGGTGCGAGTTCAGAAGAGACTGTCTTTTCAATTCAGAGATGCCAGTTCTTTCCACTCAGGTCTTGATTTTGAGATTCTTCAGCTCACCCCCTGACACACCTTGTTGGGAAGTTTCCCTGGCTGAAATGTCTCATTATGTTATGTACAGGTCCTTCTCAAAAAATTAGCATATTGTGATAAAGTTCATTATTTTCTGTAATGTACTGATAAACATTAGACTTTCATATATTTTAGATTCGTTAAACACAACTTGAAGTAGTTCAAGCCTTTTCTTGTTTTAATATTGATGATTTTGGCATACAGCTCATGACAACCCAAAATTCCTATCTCAAAAAATTAGCATATCATGAAAAGGTTCTCTAAACGAGCTATTAACCTAATCATCTGAATCAACTAATTAACTCTAAACACCTGCAAAAGATTCCTGAGGCTTTTAAAAACTCCCAGCCTGGTTCATTACTCAAAACCGCAATCATGGGTAAGACTGCCGACCTGACTGCTGTCCAGAAGGCCATCATTGACACCCTCAAGCAAGAGGGTAAGACACAGAAAGAAATTTCTGAACGAATAGGCTGTTCCCAGAGTTCTGTATCAAGGCACCTCAGTGGGAAGTCTGTGGGAAGGAAAAAGTGTGGCAGAAAACGCTGCACAATGAGAAGAGGTGACCGGACCCTGAAGAAGATTGTGGAGAAGGACCGATTCCAGACCTTGGAGGACCTGCGGAAGCAGTGGACTGAGTCTGGAGTAGAAACATCCAGAGCCACTGTGAACAGGCGTGTGCAGGAAATGGGCTACAGGTGCCGCATTCCCCAGGTCAAGCCACTTTTGAACCAGAAACAGCGGCAGAAGCGCCTGACCTGGGCTACAGAGAAGCAGCACTGGACTGTTGCTCAGTGGTCCAAAGTACATTCAGAAATCAAGGTGCCAGAGTCTGGAGGAAGACTGGGGAGAGGGAAATGCCAAAATGCCTGAAGTCCAGTGTCAAGTACCCACAGTCAGTGATGGTCTGGGGTGCCATGTCAGCTGCTGGTGCTGGTCCACTGTGTTTTATCAAGGGCAGGGTCAATGCAGCTAGCTATCAGGAGATTTTGGAGCACTTCATGCTTCCATCTGCTGAAAAGCTTTATGGAGATGAAGATTTCATTTTTCAGCACGACCTGGCACCTGCTCACAGTGCCAAAACCACTGGTAAATGGTTTACTGACCATGGTATTACTGTGCTCAATTGGCCTGCCAACTCTCCTGACCTGAACCCCATAGAGAATCTGTGGGATATTGGGAAGAGAAAGTTGAGAGACGCAAGACCCAACACTCTGGATGAGCTTAAGGCCGCTATCGAAGCATCCTGGGCCTCCATAACACCTCAGCAGTGCCACAGGCTGGTTGCCTCCATGCCACGCCGCATTGAAGCAGTCATTTCTGCAAAAGGATTTCCGACCAAGTATTGAGTGCATAACTGAACATAATTATTTGAAGGTTGACTTTTTTTGTATTAAAAACACTTTTCTTTTATTGGTTGGATGAAATATGCTAATTTTTTGAGATAGGATTTTTGGGTTTTCATGAGCTGTATGCCAAAATCATCAATATTAAAACAAGAAAAGGCTTGAACTACTTCAGTTGTGTGTAATGAATCTAAAATATATGAAAGTCTAATGTTTATCAGTACATTACAGAAAATAATGAACTTTATCACAATATGCTAATTTTTTGAGAAGGACCTGTACAGGAAATGGACAATATATGACAATGTCCCTTCTTTGGGGACCAAAGATTTTTTGGTGGGGAAACTGTGTAGGCGGGTGAAGCTGACTGTGTGTGAGGAGAAGGCTGTAATCTTCCCACACTTGTCCCCCTTCACCCACCACTGCTGCAGGGGAGAGAGAAGCACAACTGTGGATTCCACGTGTTTTGCTCCTGCTTCCCCTCCCTTTGGACAGCAGTAACTTCACCCAATCAGTGGCAGGGAGGCAGCTCTGTGGATGATGCTGCGGCAACAATGGAATCTGGGATCTGTAGTTTCCAAAGGGTCTCTGCACAGTACAAATGGTTGGGGGCTTTGGATTTCATTACCCAGGACTCCAGGGCACACCAGAGAAGTGGAACTGAGGACTTTCTTGGGGAAACTGAGCAAAGATTGGGAAGAGTGCAGCGTGGAAAGGGAGAGTGCGAGTACTGTGCTGTGGGGGTCATTACCCAGAAGAAAGAGGGAGAGAGAGACTGAGTCACTGGAAAGCCCTTATCAATACATTGAGTTCATGTACCACTTAACGGTCTTGTGTTTATTTCCTGGTCGTGTTCTTATAAGTGTTTGCAGTAACTTTCATTCAACCAGGTGTGTCAGAGGGGCTAAGGCTGTTTTTGGAGTCAGTGCACAGAACAGAAAAATGAAATGACCAAATAGCTCCTATAGGGAGAGCGCTACACATGCACGTTCACATGTAAATGTATGCATTGGGCGCCACACATATTAAGTATAACTATGGACATAAGAATTAGTGCAATAATTATAGGGCCATTATTGCTGGTTAACTCCTAACTGATAATTTAAAAAAAGCTTTTAAAGCGTTGGCTATGGGCAAGTTTGGGTACTGGAGTTCGTTGCCATTTCACAGGCCCGTGCAATTTTAAGGCTTGACATATTTCTATGTAATTACTCAACCTCATTTTTATATTTTAAAAAACAGGGTAGTATATTGTGTTTGTGTGAACTTAATCTAATTATAGTGTATTTTTTTCTGAAAATATGGGTTTGATCAACAGTTTCTCTATATCATTTGACACAAAATATTGCAACAACCACCAACCACAATTTCATTCTTCAGGGGCTCTGTTTTCAGAAAATTCATGAATTTATTGAAACGTCCTGTCTAAAATGTGCATTTTAACATGTATGCAAAAATGGCTCCAGCGGCAAAAGGGCTAAAATATTTAGAGGCTATTCACACTACGTCCATTGGGCTGCATTGCATCGGATTGACAAGATGAAATCCATTTTTTCAAATAAGCCCAGTTCACACCAATGTGGTGTGGTGATGTGCACTGGGTGAAAATTTAAAATGTTGCATTTAAACGCAGTATATGTTGCTGATATAGGATACAAACGCCTTGAGTAACCTCTATCACCGCTGCGCCAAAGAATAAACAATAAAATAAAAAATAAAAATAACTAAAGCTGCCGCTTAATGTGTAAATCTTGAAAGCAGAAAAATCTTAACCCAGAACACCTAAATGAGATAAGATAATAGCAGCGCTACAAACTGGTGCTAAAAATATAATAAACAATAACATATAAACGCAATAACACCATGGGGCTGATTTACTAATAACAGTGCGCTGCGCTGGTTCTAACCTTAATTGGTGCTCCGGATAACTCCTTCACTGGGCGCAGGAAGCAGTGGCACACTGTTATAGTAAATAGAAATGTCAGCGGCGCTCTATTGAAAATGAATGGTTCCCTATGGGAGCCCATTGATTTGAAAAGAGGTCGCCCGGGAAGTCGGATCCGACTTGCGGGCGACTCGTGTGCCGGCTGACACAGGGACAGCGCGACTCTGCGAGGCGACCTGGACACGACCTGATCATGATGCAGCCGCTCAAGTCGTGTCCTAGAGGCGACTAGCCGGCCGAGAATGTCTCCAGCGCGATGTCATCGCGCTGGTCCTCGGCAGCCTCGCTGTCCCATGTTTGGTATGAATCATGAAGGGGAACTCCAGGCCAAATTTTAATGAAAAAACCGGCATGGGTTCCCCTTCAGGAGCATACCAGGCCCTTAGGTCTGGTCTGGATTCTAAGGTGAACCCCCTAAGCCGAAAAACGGCGTGGGGGTCCCCCCAAAATCCAAACCAGACCCTTAGGTCTGGTCTGGATTTTAAGGTGAACCCCCTTAAGCCCAAAAACGGCGTGGGGGTCCCCCCAAAATCCAAACCAGACCCTTAGGTCTGGTCTGGATTTTAAGGTGAACCCCCTTAAGCCGAAAAACGGCGTGGGGGTCCCCCCAAAATCCAAACCAGACCCTTATCCGAGCACGCAACCTGGCAGGCCACAGGGGAAAAGGGGGGGACGAGAGCGGCCCCCCCTCCCTCCTGAACCGTACCAGGCCGCATGCCCTCAACATGGGGGGTTTGGTGCTTCGGGCCACCCCAAAGCACCCTGCCCCCATGTTGATGGGGACAAGGGCCTCTTCCCGACAACCCTGGCCGTTGGTTGTCGGGGTATGCGGGCGGGGGGCTTTTCAGAATCAGGGCGCCCCCTTTAAAAAGGGGCCCCCCAGATGCCGGCCCCCCACCCTATGTGAATGAGTATGGGGTACATCGTACCCCTACCCATTCACTTGGTGGAAAAATAAGTCAATAAAAAAAAGACAACACAGGTTTGAAAAGTAATTTATTGGGCAGCTCCGGGGGTCTTTCTGCCGGTTCTTCTTCCGCTCTCCGACGCCTTCTCCACGATCTCCGGTTCTTTCTGCCGGGCCCCCGCTATCTTCTCGCAGCTCTTTTGCTAGCGGGGGCCGGTCTTCTATGTCGCCTTCTTCCTTCTTCTCTTCGCCCGATGTTGCCTCGTCGCTGTCCACCGCCGAATGCTCTGTCCGAGCAGCGGTGCCACTTTTATTGGCATGGGGCGTGGTCACCGGATGATGCCACTGCTGACCCTGCCCCCGTTTCACGTCACAGTCCCATCATTCCCCGGGACTGTGACATCATACGGGGGCGGGGTCAGCGGTGGCATAAGCCGGTGACCACGCCCATGCCAATAAAAGTGGCACCGCTGCTCGGCCAGATCATTGCGGCGGTGGACAGCGATGAGGCAACATCGGGCGAAGAGAAGAAGGAAGAAGGCGACGTAGAAGACCGGCCCCCGCTAGCAAAAGAGCTGCGAGAAGATAGCGGGGGCCCGGCAGAAAGAACCGGAGATCGTGGAGAAGGCGTCGGAGAGCGGGAGAAGAACCGGAGAACAGAACAAGAGACCCCCGAAGTCGGAAGAAGACAGCGAGGAAGCCCGGGACCCCCGCTAGCAAAAGAGCTAGCAGAAGATAGCGGGGGCCCGGCAGAAAGACCCCCGAAGTCGGAAGAAGACGGCAAGGAAGCCCGGGACCCCCGCTAGCAAAAGAGCTAGCAGAAGATAGCGGGGGCCCGGCAGAAAGACCCCCGAAGTCGGAAGAAGACGGCGAGGAAGCCCGGGACCCCCGCTAGCAAAAGAGCTTGCAGAAGATAGCGGGGGCCCGGCAGAAAGACCCCCGGAGCTGCCCAATAAATTACTTTTCAAACCTGTGTTGTCTTTTTTTTTATTGAGTTATTTTGCCACCAGGTGAATGGGTAGGGGTACGATGTACCCCATACTCATTCACATAGGGTGGGGGCAGGTATCTGGGGTCCCCCTTATTAAAGGGGGCTCCTGGATTCCGATAAGCCCCCCGCCCGTAGACCCCGACAACCAACGGCCAGGGTTGTCAGGAAGAGGCCCTTGTCCCCATCAACATGGGGGCAGGGTGCTTTGGGGTGGGGAGGGCCGCAGGTCGCCCCCCCCTGCCCCGAAGCACCAAACCCCCCATGTTGAGGTCACGCAGCCTGGTACAGTTCAGGAGGGAGGGGGGGCCGCTCTCTCATCCCCCCCTTTTCCCCTGCGGCCTGCCAGGTTGAGTGCTCGGATAAAGGGTCTGGTGTGTATTCTAAGGGGACCCCACGCAAATTTTTTTGTTTTTGGCGCGGGGTTCCCCTTAAAATACATGCCAGACCTGAAGGGCCTGGTATGGATTCTGGCGGGACCCCCACGCCATTTTTTTTTTTTTTTTTTTGGGGGGGGTCCCCTTTGAATCCATACTAGACCCAAGGGCCTGGTATGGACCTGGGGGGGGACCCCACGCTGTTTTTTTTTTGGTTTTGTTTCTTGAACCGTTTTTTTTTTTTTTTACATTTCCTTTAACAACCAGCTATAAACAGGTCAAACAAAAAATCGCCGCAAAATTGCGTTACTTGCGTTTTGGATGTGGGTCCATTGAATTCTATTACATCCAAAACACTGTTTTTGTCCTGGCAAAAAAAATCTGCAGTTGCGTTTAAAATCGTTTTTCACAAATCCTCAAAATGCCTTCAGACGCCAAAGATTTCCACGTTTCAGACGCGGTACCAGCGTTTAGCCGCATTTTAGTTTAGAAGCGTTTTTAAAGGTGACCTATTTTTTTACATTGATAAACTCCAAATTTATGACAAATGAGGAAAAAACATAATATATATATATATATATATATATATATATATATAAATGCAATTGCTTCCATTGCATTGTGGACAATCCACAACTTGGGGCAGCTGACGTGGCAAGTGACACGCTAAATACAACTACACTGCTGCTCTCAGCTGCTCATATCACTCTGGTCTCACAAAATAGCTAAAATCGTAAATAATACTGTTTTTGGAGCTTAGAGCGGCTCCTTATCATATACACGCAAATGTGGTAAAACACGGCATGCAAACGCCACAAAGCGCGCCTTTCTAAACGCCACTTTCAACCTTACTTCTGAACACTTTGCACCAGCGTCCCGTCTACATGGGGCCTAAAAACGCCTATGCCATTTACAGCTCAAAAACGCCATGGTGGCCATGAGGCCATAGGCTAACATGGAGAGATGTTTTTAAGCTGCAAAAAACGCTCAAACAAGCGGTTGGAAAAACGTCCGTGTGCATGTAGCCTTATATTAACCACTTGTGCACTGCCCAGACCAAGTTTCACATTTCAGCGCTGATGCACTTTTAATGACAATTGCACTCTCATACAACACTGTAACCCAATGAAAATGTTTTATTTGTTGGCACACAAATAGAGCTTGCTTTTGGTGCTATTTGATCACCTTTGTGTTTTAGTTTTATTTTTTTTCTATAAATACAAAAGACCGAGTTAAAAAAAAAAAAAATTGATATTTTACCCACTTCACAACTGGGCCTATTCTGGCACTTCTCACCTTCATGTAAAAATCATAAATTTATGGCTATAAAATTACTTCAAAACACCAAACATTATATATTTTTTTGGAGCAGACACCCTAGGGTATAAGATGGCGGTCATTGCAAATTTTTATCTCGCTCGGTATTTGCGCAATAAATTTTCAAACGCCTTTTGTTTGCTAAAAATATTACAAAACAGTAAAGTTACGGACAATTTTTTGGTATAATGTGAAAGATGTTGTTATGCTGAGTAAATAGATACCTAACACATCACGCTTTAAAATTGCGCACACACATGGCATGACACCAAACTTCAGTAATTAAAAATCTCCCTAGGCGATGCTTTAAAATTTTTACACATTACCATTTTGGCATTACAGAGGAGAGCCCTGTACACAAGATCGGATAACCTATGGATTTTCATCCGATGGATTTGACCATCGGAAATCCGATGAAACTGTTTTTCATCAGTCTTGGCTACACACCATCAGTTTAAAAACCGACAGCAACAAAACGACGGCACGTACAAAACGTACGACGCGCTATAAAAGGGCCGAACAAATCTAATGGCGCCACCCCTTGGGCTGCTTTTGCTGATTTCGTGTTACCGCGTGTTAGTAAAAGTTTGGTGAGAGCCGATTCGCGCTTTTCAGTCTCCGTGCTTTGCAGATCGTTTCCTGGTGTTCAGTTTGTGCTTGTGGGTTTGTATTTGTGATTCAGTGCATGCAGTCAGGTCGTTACTGCCTTGCAGTGCCGACTTGGCCGTTCGTTTACTGTTTTTCAGATCGTTCTTTTCAGGCCTTGCTGTTCCACGGTGCGTTCTGTTTGAGTGCGTTCTGACCAGCCGACCGGTTTAAAACCATGTTTGAAGTGCGTTCTCATTCTCGAGCTCGTGCTGGCTTTGGGCTTGGTGTTGCAGTTAACACTGTAACCCGAGTTCAGTCTCTGAACAGGGTGAGGAGGAGTTCATGGACTAAGAATTGGTTGCTCCAGCGGGACCAATTCTCTCATATGCCTCTGCTGCGGGAAATCCATGAGAATAACCCTGATGATTTCAGGAATTATCTCAGGATGACGGACCCCGTATTTCACCGTCTGTTGGATTTGCTGTCCCCCTATATCACGAGGCAGGACACTGTGATGCGCCAGGCCATCACTGCCGAGCAGAGGCTTATTGCCACGTTGAGATACCTGGCGACTGGGAGAAGCTTGCAGGACCTCAAGTTCTCAACAGGCATCTCCCCCCAGGCTCTTGGGATCATTATCCTTGAGACGTGTTCGGCCATCATTCAGGTCCTGCAGAAGGACTATATGAAGGTAATCATGCTCCTTTAACCTCACATTATCTTTTTTTATTCTCGTTTTTTTTTTAAAAAAATCCTCCTAACACAAATATGCCTGTTTGTAATATCCTGGTAATGTCCCCATTTTCCACATGCCTTTTTTTACCTGTAAATCCCTTTTTTGGGCCCTACATGCCTATTTCCCTCCACTAACCTCTCCAGCATGCTATCGTGGGCGCAAACCCAGCTAGCCTTCTATTTTCCTTTTCATTTTTGGGGGGTCATTGCCCTCGTAGTTTGACAACCTTCCCCCCCTAAAGATGTTAAAAAAATAGTAGTTCTCAATCAAGCTCAGCAAAGTGGTAGATCCTTTTTTGGGATCCCCCACAATCACCTTAGGCCCCCCCCCTTAGATTATTTTAGAATGTCCACTCAGCGGGGGTGAGGCATCTGCTAAGTGGGCCTTTGTTTATTGTTCGGAAAAACTCCCTTAAATAATAATGTTACTCAACAATGTTTTTTGGTGTGTCATCTGCTTGCACTGTAACCATAAACCGTACTAATGTCTTCTTTTTGTTTGACTCCACAGTTCTCTAGCACACCACAGGAATGGCTGACTGTGGCCTCCCAATTTGCCCAGCGGTGGGATTTCCCCAACTGTGGAGGGGCAATTGATGGGAAGCACGTCCACATAGTGCCGCCACCCCGTTCGGGGTCATACTATTTCAACTATAAAGGTTTTAATAGCAAAGTGTTAATGGCGGTGGTGTCTGCACGGTACGAGTTCCTGTATGTGGACGTGGGGAAGAACGGCCGGATGTCCGATGGCGGATCATTCGCGGAGACGGAGTTCGCTCACCGTCTGCAGGCTGGGGGTCTTGCACTGCCTCCAGATGCAGAGAACGTTGAAGGGCTCCCGTTCGTTTTCATTGCGGATGAGGCTTTTGGACTAGGACCACACCTAATGCGGCTGTTTCCCCAACGCACCCTCACCCTGGAGAGGAGGGTTTTTAATTACCGGCTGGCCAGAGCCCGGAGAGTTGTGGAGAATGCCTTCTGGATAATGGCCAGCCGGTTCCGCCTGTTCCAGACAGTGATACATTTGGCGGATTATAAACTGAACCACATTGTCTACTGCTGCTGCATATTGCACAATTTTCTTCGCAAATTTGCAAACAATTATGTTTCATCGTTTGGGCCTGAGGCCGGTCCATCTGAACTGATTAATCTGACTGGCCTCAGCACTGCTCGTACTGGCTTGGCCCCCCAAAGTGCCCGTGAAGTACGCCAGAAATACGTAGAGTACTTCACGGGTAGGGGGGCCATCGCAATGCCAGACCACATCTGACCAATTATTATACCTTTTTAAAATAAAATAAAAATTTGAATTCATACAAACTTGTGTTGTCATTCTTGTATTTTGGGTTTATGTGTCTCCCAGGTTCTAGTAGTGCCAAGTGTAATTGTCCTTAGTAAATAGCCACAAAACTCAGAGCGAAAAACACGGTTTTTGCATCTTCAGAACTGCTCTTGAGCATAGAAAGAACAAGGCACACCTTTTTTAGACTTCCCAAATGTTTTTATTGTTTGCACCGCATTTTGTATGGGTTTTTTGAAATACTAGCTTTTTTTTTTATGTGCGGCTTTTTTGGCAGAAACATGCATGGGTCGTAAGCCATTTTTTTTAGTTTGAAAAAGTAATAAAATAACACTGTGAAAAATAACAACTGGAGATGGGGTGATGGTACCCCTGATCCATCCCAAATGTTAACAAACACACTTTCTTTGGGGGCTCAAATGGGTATCTTCAACAAGATCCCATGGCTAGGGTAAACATGTGCTATCTGCCATCATGGGGGATCAATGGTCATGCTTTGGGGATGTAAACCCTTCCTCTCCCCTACTTGAGGAAGAGGTTGCACCCCCAAAACAGGGACATAGATATCCTGTGACGGCAGATAGCACATGTTGAGTCTTCAGTGTGTGCATCTTCACATTTGGGATGTTGGAAATCCCTGAGATAATGTCAGACGCAGAACAAAAAACACAAAAAGGGGGGGGTTCACACTATTCTCCCCAAAATATCTATCATGTTTTTATATTTTTGCTCAATCACAATCATTCTCTTTCTCATAATGTCCATTTCGCTACTGCATTCCATGATTTCCTGAATGATTATTTTGGCGCTGGCACTCGAGAATGGCAGATTTGGACTTCCTGACACACCCCCACGTTCAGTCCCTAAAACAAAAAAAATGGTTTTACACTAGGCAGTCCTACATCTGTATTTACCTTGAAGTTGTGGTGACAGACACTGACCTGTTGTGCTGATAAGCTCCACCTCTCCTTCCTCCACCTCACCTTCCTCCACCTCCGCTTCCTCCACCTCCGCTTCCTGAACCTGCTGATCTTGGTCTGCTTTGGGAGCTTTGGGGATTTTCTGTGGTGTTGGGTTCCTCGTCTCATGAGCATGGTGTCCTCCCACTCTCCTCTCCCCTATGGGAATTTACAACAAAAATGTATACTTTAGCACACAGACTTTTTTTAGGCCTGAAAAGGGATCCTCAATGTTTTGAAGTGGGGTACAATTGATATTTGGCCCTGAGTTCCAACATGAACATATGTGATTTTGCAAACTCAACAAAGCAACATGTTATTTTTGAGGACACTCACAAACACTTGGATAACCACCAAGGTATCCACTGGAGCACCTGTGTGTGACACCGTTAAGAAATTTGGTCATGTGGCCCAGAGTATAGTATCTTGCTGAAGAACAAAAAAGAGTACACAACTGCTGGAGTGTCATCTCCTTTACCCAGAATACAGTTTATTCTTTCAGTCACATTCTAAATTTCCTTACAAGAATGTGTAGATAAACATTGTTGAAGTAAAATGAGGCATGCCCACATGTAGTTTACGTGGATATGTGCCAAACATGTTTGGGGGAAGAGCAGCAAGTTATTGGTCAAAACATTGGCCAAATAAGTGGACTCTCCACTTAACATAAAAGATGAGATTTCAAAATGTGAACTCAGTCAAGACAAGCACATGGTGCAAAACATGGAAGAATACATATTACAATGTGAAAGAACACAGTAAAATATACTTACTTTTTTCTATGCTTTTTATAAGCTTCCTATACTGCTCCGGCTCCTTGAGCTTCAGGTCTGACCACCTTTTACGGAGTTGTTCCTTGGATCTCCTGACCCCATATTTTTTATAGAGAGTCTTGGCCACTTTATCCATAATTTGTGACTTCAGGAGATTAGGGGTGTCGTATGGGCCATGCTTGCCGTCGTAATCCTTCCTCCGCAGAATGTCCACCATCTCCGCCATCTCAGAAAAATACATATTAGTCGCCTTGTATCTTTTTTTACAGGATCGGGACGTTTCCGCCTCCGGGCTTTCCTCGTCGGTAATTTCAAGGAAAGAAGCCACCTGTGTCTGCGACATGTCGCCGTCTCACACTGTGCGCCGATCGTTAAGGGGCGGGGAAATGCAGAAAAAGTCCGTCATGGGCGGGCGACGAGGGCGGAGTTACACGCATGCGCAGGGTATAAAAAGGGGAAAGAAGTTATTAGGGATGCGCGGAGTAAGGACGACCGGAAGTGAACCCACGAAGTGAACAAAGGTAAGAAGGGAACTCGTGCCTGCAGTGGCATATTAATGGGTCATGATTGTAAAGGGCAATATTGTGATAAGTTGAGGAGAATCAATTCTGATCCTTTTTTTTTTGTACTTGCTGATCCTAATAGATGCATAAACTAAGAGAGCCGGAGGTGATGCTTGTTTTTATTGAAAAGTATAAGGAACAGCGCAACCTTTGGGAGCTCAAACACCCTGCGTATCACAAAAGTGATGTACGACGGGCAACTATTACCAAATTAGCCGAGGATATGAAGCCATGGATCCCAGATGCAGACTACGCTATGATCAATAATAAAATCAACAACCTGCGCAATTCTTATAAAAAAAAATTCAAGGAAGTGCGCCAGTCCAAGAGATCAGGAGCAGCAGCCGACAATGTAGTAAAGCCCAAGCTGTGGTACTACAGACATCTTCAATTCCTGGATGACCAGATCGAGGCCAGGGAATCTATTTCCAGCCTTCCCTCAACCCTTCCTTCCACCCTTCCCTCCAGCGTTCCTTCCACCCTTCCCTCCACCCCTGCAGACGCGGAGGAGGAGCCTCCCGAGCTAGAAGAGCCAGATCTTCACATCTTCAGCCCGGTATAGTATTTTTGATGCTAATATTGTCCACTAAGTAATATGGAGTTGAACTGTTTGGCTTAGCCATAAATGATCCCACCCCCCCTCCAAAATAAACCAGTAATGAGATCAAAATTGTGTGTGATTGATTCCTCAAATAATAGAAATGTACATTTTATTTTATAAACAGGATGAGGCAAGCCAGGAGGAAGAGGGTCAGGAGTGTGACAGGCAGGAGGAGGCAGGGCCAAGTGGGACTCAGCAGGTCCCCAGGCCTAGTGGCAGCACCGTCTCCCAAGTGGCTCCCCTCCACGTCAGACCGCCAAAACAACGGCGGATGACACAAGTGGAGGAGGAGTCACTAAAGATGATTCAGGAGGCTGCTGCCATTATGAGGGCCCCCCTCAACCCTACGGAGGGGTTTAGCACCTATCTGGCGGATAAGCTGCTCAGAATGGAGGCGGGACAACGGGCCCTCTGTGAGCATCTCATCTATATGGCCGTACACATGGGGGCGAGGGGGCTGCTGACTGAGGACACCCATATCTCACATCAGCCCAATCCCTCTCCTCCTTCTCCTCCTCCTCCTGCCACATCACCACCCACAGTGGCCCAGCCTGCAAGGGTGCGTGGACGGGGCCGTGGAGAGAACGCTGCAGAGAGGCGTGGAAGGAAGGCTACAAGGAAGAGCAGGAGGTGATTCCCTGGCCTCGAGCTGCTCATCCAGAAATTGAAGGTTGATGGAGTACCACAGCTTGGGATGATGTATGTCTTTGGCTGCTGCTCCTGATTTCATGCTGTTGTTGATTTTATTATTGATCATAGTCAGGTCTGCATTTGGGATCGAATGACTTTATATTCTCTGCTAATTTGGGAATAGTTGCCCTTCGGTTTTTGATTTGTTTTTTCCAAAATAAAGGGAAATTTGATTTCAGCCAACCTACATGCCTGATGTGTTTTTTGGAGAAGTAGCAATAAGATTGCATAAATACAATGTGTAATTAAGAACAAGGGACACCAACCTCCATGATTTTTCAAAAATGTTATATTATGTTGTTCTGAGAAATTGACACACCAGAGTCAAAAAACATAAAGGTGTAATTTGGGAGGTCGGCCTTGCAGAACTTTAATAATTATTCCTAAGATCACTAGAAAAAAGAAAGACATACATTTGTCAGAACTCAGGAGAAAGTTCTGCTGCCAAAATTACATTTTAAAGACAGTTCTAAAGCAAAAAAACATGCGCTGCATTAAACGAAGCAATAACTTGCAGAATGACGAATGTGCTCTCTCCATTAGGAACGCTAGTTTTACAAGAACGAGCGCTCCCGTCTCCTAATTCAGTCTGAGCATGCGTGGGTTTTTAAACCGATGGACTTGCCCATAGACGATCGGAAATTCCCATCGGTTTTTTATCCATCGGAAAAATTTAAAACAAGTTCTATTTTTTCCATCCGATGGAAAAAAGACCGATAGGTACCATACACGATCGGTTGGTCTGATGAAAACCATCCATCGGACGGTTTTCATCAGTTAAACCGATCGTGTGTACGGGGCTTTAGTCTAGTGCTAGAATTGTTGCACTCGTTCTAACGCACGCAGCAATAACTCACATGTGTGGTTTGAACGGCGTTTACATATGTGGGCGGGACTTACGTGTGTGTTCGCTTCTGAGCGTGAGCTACCGGGGACATGGGCGTTTTTTCTTATTTTTTTTTATTTTATTTATTTTTTTACTTTTTTGTATTTCTTACTCTTTTTAATTTTTTTTTAATTTTTGGGGATCACTTGTATTCCTATTACAAGGAATGTAAACATCCCTTGTAATAGGAATGTGTGTGACAGGTCCTCTTTATGGAGAGATGCAGGGTCAATAAGACCCCGCATCTCTCCTCCAGGCTGGAAAGCATGATATTGTTCCAAAAAAATCACCAATCTCATGCTGACAGCCGAGATCACGGCTTGGTTAACATACGGGAACACGGCGTGATGTCATAACGTCGTGCCCGCGCCTCCGACGGTCATAGAGATGACTGATGACCATCTGGTCACCAGTCATCTCCAAATTGTTCTCCGAGCCCCAGATGGCACGGGAGAGCCCAGAGAAGCACCGGATGGCGGCAAGAGGGCGGGGAACGTCCCCTCCCCCGCCTATAAGAACGAACAAGCGGCGGAACTGTCACTATGATCATTTTTATTGTGCACAGAATCGCCAGCTGAAAATAATGATATCTGAATGATGCCTGCAACTGCACCCAACATTCAGATGTCACCGCACAAAGCCAAGGATGTCATTTGACGGTGGGCGGTAGGAAACTGGTTAATATTTTTAAAAAAGGTAATTTTTCTTCTTCATTGATGTACACTGATGAGACTGCACTGATGGGCACCGATAAGGTGGCAAGGGTGGGCACTGAGAGGTGGCATTGCTATTTGGCACTGGTGGGCAGTGAGAAGTGACACTGCTAGGTGGCAATGATAGTTGGCAGTGATGGGCACTGATAGGCAGCACTGCTAGGTGCCACTGATTGGCACCAGTGGTGGGAATTGATAGGTGGCACTGGCAGGGGCTACTAATTGTCACAGATGATGCAGAATTGCCTCTTCGGGCCCCATGTCCCTTGCACATAAGCCGGTGATTGCCTTTTTTTATGCTCACGCTGTCAGCACAAGGAGAAAACAAAAACCATTACCCAGATTTTGTTTACATCACGTGATCAGCCGTCATTTGCTGACAGCTGATCACATGGTAAAGGGCAGGGATCGCCCCTTACTCGGATCTGTCATCACCTGAGTCTCAGTGACTCTGTGACCACAGCGCGCGCAAAGGGGAGGACGTTTATTGACGGACTCCCGGCAATTGAGGACCATGCTGTGGCCGTCGATCAGTTATAGCGCTGATCTCAAGTGATTAAAGAGGGTCTAAATGGGCCATTGACATGCATCACAATTCAACTTAGGAATGAGTCTTTGAAAAGTTAAACTAAATAATTTGGCCACTTTATCCTTCCAAATAATTCACTTCCTGTCACATAGCCACCCAGGAAGTGAGGGAAAATCCCTAACAATGTCTTTCCTTGGGGACACACAGGTCAGTCTAAATACTTTCCCCATTATGCACATTGCACTCCAGCATATTGCGGGGTACACCACAATTTATTAGGTAGTTTGGACTGTGGGGTTTATTTACTAAAGGCAAATCTACTTTGCACTACAAGTGCACTTGCTGTATATCTGAGGGGGACATGCAAGCCAAAAAAAAACATCTTTGCTTTTACATGATTGCAACATCCAATCACCTGTACTTTCCCTGGAGATTTTCAGCAGCTACACTTTTACTGTAGAGTGGATTTGTCTTTACTAAACCCCAAACTACCCAATGATTTGGGGTGTACACAAAGTGCTAGAGTGCAATTTGCTTAATGGGGACACTAGTTAGATTGATAGTGTGTCCCCAAGAAAAGCCATTGGTAGGGTTTTACCTTCACTTCCTGTTTAGCTGTGTGACAGGAAGTGAAGCCAATGTTAAGAAAAAGGAGACCAAGGCCAAACTACAAAAAAAAAAAAATATAACACACGCAGGGGTTCTAACACTTACTTTGTTTCCCTCAAAATGCCCACAATTAGAATTGTATGGCCTTGAGCTATTTTTAAGTGCAGTGCTCTAAATCAGTGCTTCTCAAGTACCCCCAACAGGCCATGTTTGCAGGTTTTCCTTCATCTTGCACATGTGCTTTAAATCACAGTCAATGGTTTTGATTTTTGGACAGCAATTCTCGATAAGATAAATTTACAAAACATGTCCTGTTGGGGGTACTTTAGGACTGAGGCTGAGAACCACTGCAGTAAAAAAAGGAAAATTGAATACTTACCGCTCTGTATTTTTCATTTCCTGGTGACGCTCAATGGCAGCACACAATACAATCTATGCATATGCTAGCATGAAGGCACCAGATTAGACAAATCACACCAGTTTTGTTTTGACATGCCAATCAGCTGTCACATTTGTTGCAAAGAAAACACAAAACAAACATCAAAATTTTGCATCTAATTTTATTGTTCAACAAAACAAAAGGGAAGGCAAAATAAAAAACATGGTCAATTTGAAACAGTTACAGACTCAACATCTTGAGCAATTTTTGGCCAAAAAAATGCAGCAGACAATTAAATCAAAGTGAACAAACAACACACATTAACAACATCAGAATTATTTCAGGGGAACATTTCCCCCACACAAAAAATATACAATCCACAAAATAAACCAAACACCTGTTTTGCAAAGACATAAAATATAAAATACATGTGTTACAAACTCGATAAGGACACCAACATGTACATTTTTGCCCCCCCCCACACACACACACACTTGCCTCTTCTCAAGGCAAGCAACCGAATGCTCTGTGAGCTTTATATAACATATGTTTGTGTGCTAATGAGGCAATTGAAAACACATGCACAGTCCATGAAACACCCAAAATGCAAGTTCTCCCAATGTAGAGACTGAAATTCAAAGTGGCTACACCTGTTAAGGATGTCCTTCAATTTCTAACCCATAAAAACACTCTCTGAGTGAGCATGCCCAGAAATATCCAAGCGCTGTTCACACACAAAAAGCACGCCAAAAAAAAAAATAACTGGCTGGGCATGTGCAGAACAACACCAATGCAGCTAGCAAAAAATAAACCCCCCCTCCCCCCGTCCAAAATTAAGCACATCATCCAGCATGCTACAAAATTAGAGATGGGACAATCACCCCTCCCCCCCACCAACAAATCCCATTGCAGTCTATGGGAACTGACTTGTTAATTTTGCTAGTCCCCACTTGGCTGGCTTATCTTCTAGTTATTGGCCTTAAAATGGGGGCCCAGGTCCCACCCTAAGGGACATATATCAATGTCACCAATTTGGAAAACACCAAAAACAAAACAAGGAGAAGTGCCTTTAAATATGCCAAATTGCTTAAGGGCCATTTCACACCACATGCAGTGCATTGCGTTTTTTATGCATCCAAAATGCATGGAAAGTTGGTTATATGGTTCTAAATTGCAGTGTTTGTTCCAGTGCGTTCCAGTTCCACCAAAAAAGTAGAACATGCTGCATTTTACCTGCACTGGACTGTACTGGAACGCAGCAAAACGCATCATAAACGCACTGGAACGCACAGGAACACACCTAAATGCACCAAAAACGCACTGGAACACACTTGTCCTCATCTATGGTTAATAAAAAAGAGGGGTGAAAAAAAAGCACTGGACTGCATCAAAAACTTACCAAAAATGCACTGGAACGCATGAAAAACGTGCATGCAGAAAAGCACCTGGAACGCATCCGGATTGCGTTTCTATGGTGTGAACTGTCCCTAGTTCACACTATAGAAACGCAGTCTGGATGCGTTCCAGGTGCTTTTCTGCATGCGTGTTTTTGACACATTCCAGTGCATTTTTGAGGCGTTTTTGATACAGTCCTGTGTTTTGTTCCCCCTCTTTTCACTTAGGACAAGTGTGTTGCAGTGCATCTTTGGTGCATTTAGGTGCGTTGCGGTGCATTCCAGTGCATTTTTGGTACGTTCCGTTGCATTTTTGATGTGTTTTACTGGGGTCCAGTACAGTGTTGTACCTAAAAAATGCAGCATGACCAATTATTTTTTGGCTTTCTGAAATGCACTGGAACGGACTGCAGTGGTGTGAACTATGCCATTGGCATTAATGTGATCAACTTTCTTTGCGTTTTTTCAGGCATCAAATAAACGCACTGCACTGCATCCGGTGTGAACTGGCCCTAAATATCATCCCCGGGGGTGTCTATAGTATGCCTGTAAAGTAGCACATGCTTTCCATGTTTATAACAGTTCAAGAGCAAAATGACATTTCTAAAGTAAAATAATAGTCATTTAAAAGTCCATGCGGCTGTAATGAATTGCTGGTTCCTGTCAATACAGATAAAAGTCATTGAAAGTCTTTGCTAACCAAAAAAAAAATGCGTGGGGGTCCCCCAAATTCCATAACCAGGCCCTTCAGGTCTGGAATGGATATTAAGGGGAACACCGCTGCAAAATTTTTAAAAAAATGACGTGGGGTTCCCCCCAAATGTCCATACCAGGCCCTTAAGATCTGGCATGGATTTTAAGGGGAACTCCACCCCAAATGTAAAAAAAAAATGGCGTGGAGTCCCCCTAAAAATCCACACCAGACCCTTATCCGAGCACATAACCTGGCAGGCCGCAGGAAAAGAGGGGGGGATGAGAGCGCCCCCCCTCCTGAACCGTACCAGGTCACATGCCCTCAACATGGGGAGGATGTCCCCATGTTGATGGGGACAAGGGCCTCATCCCCACAACCCTTGCCCGGTGGTTGTGGGGGTCTGCGGGCAGGGGGCTTATCGGAATCTGGAAGACCCCTTTAACAAAGGGGACCTCCAGATCCTGGCCCCCCCTGTGTGAAATGGTAATGGGGTACAAATGTACCCCTACCATTTCACAAGGAAAGTGTCAAAAATGTAAAAAATGACAAGAGCCGGTTTTTGACAATTCCTTTATTAATGTATTTTCTTTTCTTCCATCTTCTTCTTTCTTCTTCTTCCATCTTCTTCTTTTCTCTATTCGGGTTTCTTCCTCCATCTTCTTCTTCATCTTTATCTTCATCTTCCTTCTTCCATCTTCCTTCGGTGTTCTCGTCCGCATCTTGCCCCGGCGTCTTCCCTTCTTCTTTCTTCTCCGCCGCTCCGTTTGAATTGGAGGTTCCCGCTGTGCGACGCTTCAGTTCGCCTCTGGGTCCGCTTACACCCGGTGACCCCGCCCCCCTCTGACGCACATGGATTTCACGGGGACTTTCACCGTGGTGACAGAGGGGGGCGGAGCCACCGGGTGGTTAGCGGACCAAGTGGAGAACTGAAGCGTCGCACAGCGGGAACCTCCAATTCAAACGAAGCGGCCGGAGAAGAAAGAAGAAGGGAAGACGCCGGAGCAAGATGCGGACGAGAACACCGAAGGAAGAAGGAAGATGAAGATGAAGATAAAGATGAAGAGGAAGATGAAGATGGAGGAAGAAACCCGAATGGAGAAAAGAAGATGGAAGAAGAAGGAAGAAGAAGAAAGAAAAGAAAAGACATTAATAAAGGAATTGTCAAAAACCGGCTATTGTCATTTTTTAAATTTTTTACACTTTCTTCATGAAATGGTAGGGGTACATTTGTACCCCATTACCATTTCACACAGGGGGGGGCCGGGATCTGGGGGTCCCCTTTGTTAAAGGGGTCTTCCAGATTCCGATAAGCCCCCTGCCAGCAGACCCCCACAACCACCGGGCAAGGGTTGTGGGGATGAGGCCCTTGTCCCCATCAACATGGGGACATCCTCCCCATGTTGAGGGCATGTGGCCTTGTACGGTTCAGGAGGGAGGGGGGGGCGCTCTCATCCCCCCCTCTTCCCCTGCGGCCGGCCAGGTTATGTGCTCGGATAAAGGGTCTGGTGTGGATTTTTGGGGGAACTCCACGCCATTTTTTTTTACATTTGGGGTGGAGTTCCCCTTAAAATCCATGCCATATCTGAAGGGCCTTGTTTGGATATTTGGGGGGAACCCCACGTCATTTTTTTTTAAAATTTGCAGCGGGGTTCCCCTTAATATCCATTCCAGACCTGAAGGGCCTGGTTATGGAATTTGGGGGAACCCCCACGCTTTTTTTTTTTGGTTAGCAATGACTTTCTATGACTTTTCTCTATATTGCCGGGAGCCGACAATTCATTATAGCCGCGGCTACTTTTAAATGCTTTTTTTTTCCTTTAGAAATGTCATTTTGCAGGTGCACTGGCAAGTTCAGAGCTGCGCCTGTTCAACTTATGCAAATTAATTTATGTGACTTGACATTTACTAAGATTTTGCCGGCGCAGTGAACCGGCGCATTTAAACCTCCCGCAGCTCGAATCGTACTTGCCGGCGCAGCGGGCTGGTTTTGAAAAAGTTACTTTCCCACTCTATTTTGGGCATATTAGTTATTTGGGCAGGTGTCCCTACACTTCCTCACATCACCCCATGGCACCCCCAATATTTTCTCACTTCCAGCTTCTTTATATTTAGATTTTAACATGCCCTGCGCCAGGTCCATAGTAGCGCACTGAGCGCCTCCTCCCGGGCGCAGAGAACACTATAGTAAATGGGAAATAGGGCTGCGCTACAGGCGCTAATGTTTTGTAAATACCTAAACAGCCATTGCGCACGCAGATGCGCCAATACTCATGGTGCAAACGTTTGGTAAATCAGCCCCCATGTGATAAGTGAAATAAAGTCCATAATGTGATGAAACTGATAGAGAAAATATTGATGAAAAATATCTTGATTCTGTGTAGCTTCCACCACACCACCGTGCTGTGAAACCTCCCCTCTGAAAAACGCACTCACCAAATAGATTTGCCTTTCACTCTCGTGTTAGGCTGAATCGCTTATGTATGATCCCATAGATGGAAATACGACTCTCTGCTGGATTGCCGTGATTACCGTGATGATTCTCCGATATTCACATGAAAACAAAAAGAAGTGCTCCAATAGTGTAAAATTGTATCACCAGTTTAATTAAAAAAAACACAACCACACTTCATTCATTGAACTCACATGTGAACCATTAAAAACCAGCATTAAAAAATCCACAGCAAACATCAAATGTTAAATTGGCTTTGCGGTGCTAAGCGGCCACGGTGGGCCTGAGGTGTGTGCTTGATGGAAATAAGCTGACCACACTCCAGATTCCCGGCTTCCAGTAGTGGTAAGTGATCTTAAACAGCAGCGGCGTCTCTAGTCAGTGAAGCTGTAGCCACGTTCCCAGGGTCGGTTCGGGTCGGTACAGTTTGGAACGGTTAAAATGGTCCGGTCTATTCTGGTGAGCGTTTCCACTGCAAGTCGGACCACCAGTGGCCATACAGATTTTAGAAAAAATGCCTCGCGTGTTGTCACACTAGTGCGACAAGAAACGTGACGCAGCGTCAGTCAGCATCAGCCAAACAACAAATACAACAATGGAGGTCATCCAGCAGCTTGTCTTTTCTCTACTTGCCTTTTGGTTCTTTGTAGTCAAAATACATGCCGCACTGTATGAGAGAAGGTTGCGAGCGGCAATGAGAAACACAGCAGAAAAGAAAAGAAAACTTCTAGCTTGGATGTGTAACCGGGATGAAAAGTACACCTTTGTGCGGCAAAGACAAAGATGGCAGCGCTATAGGGTAAGCACAACTGACCGACTTACCTGAGACACACACACACACACACACTGACCCACCAACCTGACATACACACACACATACACTGACTCACCTACCTGTCATACATACACACTGACCCACCAACCTGACACACACACACACTGACCCACCAACCTGACATACACACACACTGACCCACCAACCTGACATACACACACACTGACCCACCAACCTGACATACACACACACTGACCCACCAACCTGACATATATACAAACACACACACACACACTGACCCACCAACTTGACATACACACACACACTGACCCGCCTACCTGTCATGCACACACACTGACCCACCAACCTGACATACACACACACACACACACTGACTGACACTTATGTTATATATGTTGAATGATGTTTTATTTTTTGTGATATGTTACCATCTGTGTTTTTTGTTTTAGATGCTTCTCCTTTTGGCAAAGCAGTGCCGCCGACCAGTCATTTGGGATTTCCCCCGTGCCAATGAGTGGTGGGATGTGACCGTCCCGGGATTCACACACACACAGTGTGTGCAGAATTTCAGAATGTCAGAGGAAACCTTCTCATAACTTTGTGCCAAGCTACGTCCAGCGATGGATAAGAAAAGCACCAACTTCAGAGCCAGTTTGCCTGTGAAGAAAAGAGTTGCCATTGCACTGTGGAAGCTGGCTACCAACAGTGAATACAGAAGTATAGGTCATCTTTTTGGTGTCAGTAAATCATCAGTGTGCCGGTGTGTGCAGGACTTCTGTAAGGCTGTGTACACATTGCTAGCTCCTGAAATTGTTCATTTTCCGGACAGGGAAAAGCTTAAAGACATGGCTGAGTACTTTGAGAACAGGTGGGGCCTTCCACAGTGTGTTGGTGCTATTGATGGCTCACACATACCAATAATAGCACCACAAGAATACCACACTGACTACTTCAACAGAAAAGGCTGGCATTCCATCATCCTCCAGGGAGTAGTGGATGGCAAGGGACTATTCTGGAATGTGAATGTAGGAAAGCCTGGGAGTTTGCATGATGTTCGGTTTCTACGATTGTCTACATTTTAGGATTAGGTTGGCCAGGGAGGCCTGTACCCTGTTTGCACTAAGAACATTTGTGGGGTGAATGTTGGCTATTATGTGCTCGGGGACTCTGCCTACCCTTTACAAAATTGGCTCCTGAAACCATTTCCTGACAATGGCCGCCTAACAACAGAACAGCAAACCTACAACAAGAAAACATCCAGGGCACGTGTCGTAGTGGAAAATGCTTTTGGAAGACTTAAGGGTAGATGGAGGTGTCTTATGAAGAGGAATTACAGTGACATTAAACTTGCCAAATCCATGGTGCTAACTTGCTGTGCTCTTCACAATCTTTGTGAAAGTCATGGAGAAGTCTTTGACCAGGATTGGAATACATCTCCAGAAGAGCCAGTACCAGTAATAGCAGCACAGGATATGGAAGAAGAGTGCAGTGAAATACGTCAGGCTCTGATGCGGCACCTCAACGTTTAGTTTCTTACCATGAATTATTAAAAATTGTAATACGTTTTTGCTGTATTTTTAATAAAGTGTTACATGAAATCAGACATACTCCAAAAAGTCTCTCATGTTTTTTATTCCACAAAAAAATCTTTTTTCTATAAATTCTTTAAAGTAAAAATTAGAAAAATATATCAATAAAGATTTTTTTTTTACAAAAACTTAACTAAATTTTTTTAAACAAAAAAAAGGGTACAGGTCCTGTGCTGCATGAAAGGCACTACTGTCTGGGTGGTGACCTGGGTTCATGACTGGCTCCAAGCACTTGAACAAGCTGACCAAGGACACTGAGGAAGGCCTGGTTGAAGGTAGCCAACTGCTCCATCTGCTGCCGGGCGATTTCTGCCTCCTAGCGCATAGCTTCCTGTGCATCCTGACGCAGTGCCTAAAACCGCCTCTCAGAAAGGTTCTCAATTCTTTCCAGCTGCCCGCATATCCTCCATGACTGTGTGCAGATCCAACTGCAACCGTCTTCTTTCAATGTAACCCCCTCTCTCATCTGCCCTACCAGACTGTACCACACTGATCTATTGCCCCACCTCTTTACCCCCTGCACATCTGCCCCACTGCTCTTCTGCCCCACTGCTGAACCCCCCTTCTCATCTCTTCCACCACTGTACCCCGTGCACATCTGCCCCACTGCTGAACCCCCCTTCTCATCTCTTCCACCACTGTACCCCCTGCACATCTGCCCCACTGCTGAACCCCCCTTCTCATCTCTTCCACCACTGTACCCCCTGCACATCTGCCCCACAGCTGAATCCCCCTTCTCATCTCTTCCACCACTGTACCCCCTGCACATCTGCCACACTGCTGATTTATTTTAAGAAAATGCACAATTACAAATTTCACTATTATCATCATGTCTTACCATTGTGCCGGGGTGCATTGGGCGTACTCAATGGTTGGCTAAGCTGTGGTTGGCTACTCTGTGGTTGGCTACTCTGTGGTTGGCTTGATGAAATACTACTGGTGCTGCTGAAAGATGTTGAAGGTCCATCATCTGAAAAGTTTGACGCATCATTGGAGAGTCCATCAGCTGTTTCTGAAAATAAACATATGGTTATATATATATTTTTAAATGGTTAGCAGAGCGAAATCCTATGCCAAATATAAAAAAAAAAAACACTTACCAAAGGGGTCTACCATGGATTCGAGAATTGCAGTTGCAGAGTCGAGACCACCCTCCCTGCATTGGTTTGCCGGCCTATGACCGTAAATAGAGCCCATGGCGTCGTACCACCTCCAAGTACTCCGACAGTTTCCACTACGGCTGTTGGCGTCCTTAATTTTTTTATTTTGTCCTTTAAGCTTCTTAAGCTTTGCCCTACACTGACCCGACGTCCGTTCACATCCCTCGGCTGCCATCCGTTGAGAAATATCTTTGTACACCTTTTCATTTCTCACTGATCCATCAAGTTCACTCTGAATAACACTATCACCAATAATCGTTAGGAAAGTAAAGTTCCTGAGTAGGGATGAGCTCCACTTTCGAGTCGAACATACGTTCGACTCAAACATCGTGTGTTCGATCGTTCAACGAAGATCGAACTTTTTGGGTCGTTCGTGCCAAATTCGAGTGACGCGAACGGCCCAAAATCCCGGCGCTGTGATTGGCCAAGCATGCACTGTGACCCCGCATGCTTGGCCAATCACAGCGCCGGCAGCGAGGAGAGCCATAATTGGCCACAGGCAGGATGCCTGTGGCCAATTATAGCTCAGGGGGGTTTAGTACACAGAAAAAAAAAATATATAATAGCGCTAAACTTAAACTTGAATTAAGTGAACAAAAAATAATTGGTCATGATTATACCACAAACATGTATACAGTGCATAGAACGCTTGTTAGTGTCGCCTGAACTGATATGTGATAGTGAACCTAAAACATAAAAACCATATACCAAAAAATTGATGATGATTAAATTGATTAACACCATACATATGAAAAGTGAACAAACAAGCCTATAATGTCTTGGCAAAATGTGACACACTAAAGCATCAGTCCATATATACAGAAATTCTGTTGAGAGTCCAAATGAATGCTGTGAAAAACACCCGTGCACAAAACAAATTCCAAATCTCAAACGTGTTGTCTGAAGACAGGAGTGACATCCACCACCATAAGCAAGTCAGCAGCTTACCAGAACTAATTGGTCCTCTATTACGGAAATCGCATAAAGACAATCCCAGCTGGATAGTAATGACTCCTATGGCCACCTCTTCAATCAGCGCTTCCCACAGTAGAAGAGCAGTTGGTCCGCAATATGACATACAAAAGAGGAGAAGGATGCCTCGCAAGCATCAGGGCAGGCCAGAGAGCTTCTTCGTGTCCCAAGAGAGCTTGCTTGCACCTAGTCTGCTGCAGTCAAAAGCTGCCTGGACAAAGAGCCTCAGCTGCGCTCAGCATTGAGATGATCCATCCACCAAGATTAGTTCCTGTTTTTATTGTTTGTTTTTCAGTTTTTTATTTAATCCCCTCCTCTTTTAAATGTTAATTTATCATCTGGACATCCTAGAAACAAAGGATAACCTCAGCTCTTCCTTCCATATGCAGATCATTTTCCTGCGGGTTTAGTACACGCCCCACACTATAAAAGGCCGCCAGCGCGGCGGCCTTGTGTAGTGTGTTGGCTTGCAGGGAAAGACGTACATAGGCAGGGACAGTGTTAGAGAAATTGCTTGTAGGGAGAGAGAAGGATAGGTAGGGACAGTGTCAGTGATATTGTGTGTAGGGAGAGAGAAGGATAGGTAGGGACAGTGTCAGTGATATTGTGTGTAGGGAGAGAGAAGGATAGGTAGGGACAGTGTCAGTAAAATTGTGTGTAGGGAGAGAGAAGGATAGGTAGGGACAGTGTCAGTGATATTCTGCTAAACCTTGTGTGCAGGGAGAGAGAAGGATAGGTAGGGACAGTGTCAGTGATATTTTTGCTAAGCCTCCTGCACAGTATACAACCGAAGCTAGCCCTTATTGCTGTGATTTCCTGTTGTGTAACACAGGCAGGCATCTGCAGCACTTAAAGCAGGCGTAGTGTGATTCCTGCAAAATATACACCTGAAGCTAGCCCTTATTGCTCGTAGTTTTTTTTTTTTGTGTTACACTAAGGGCTCTTTCACACAGGACGGATCAGTAATGATCCGCCCCGTGAAGCTCCGCTTGCTCAGCGGGGATCGCTCCGTTGATCCCCGCTGACCTGGCGGATGACTGGGCAGTTCCCGCACACTGTACAGGGACCGCCCTGTCAGAGCGCCGCTCTCCCCTATAGGGGGGATCAGATGATGACGGACCGTAGAGTCCGTTGTCATCTGATCCGATCCGCAGACGGAAGGAAAAATAGGGTTTTCCTCCATCACACTTTTGCGGATCGGAGCGGGTCGGATGTCAGCGGACATGTCACCGCTGACATCCGTGGCTCCATAGGAGGACATGTAGCATCCGTTCAGGTCCACCTAAAAAACTGACAGGCGGACCTGAACGGACCCTCCGTGTGAAAGAGCCCTAACAGGCATCTGCAGCACTTAAAGCAGGTGTAGTGTGATTCCTGAAAAATATACACCTGAAGCTAGCCCTTATTGCTGTGTTTTCCTGTTGTGTAACACAGGCAGGCATCTGCAGCACTTAAAGCAGGCGTAGTGTGATTCCTGCACATTATACACCTGAAGCTAGCCCTTATTGCTCGTGTTTTTTTTTCTTTTGTGTTACACTAACAGGCATCTGCAGGGGCATATAAAAAATATATAATGTGGCGCTTTGAGAGAAGTAGTAAAAAACCCTACTTTATGTATAGCACAATGGTGCACTTAAAAATATGGTGTCAAACAAAACGTTTGCACACAATAGGTGTACACAAATGAATGTGATAAAAATGTAAGTGAATACTAACAGTGAAATAATTGGTATGGGGTATAGGTGCACAACAAAAACCAGCAATTAAACTGGAATATTGATCATACCCATAATAAACAAAAATAAAAATGAAAATATAATGTAGGTGGAGACAAACTCATATAAGGCGTCACAGATGAGTATGTAGAATAATGTCCAATCTTATCACATATGAAAAGAAGTTCATAGGTCAAAATCCAACAAGGAGCTGCATCGTTTGAAAATAGGTTTGAAGGGTGCATCTATCACATTTTCTCTCACAGCGCCACATTATATATTTTTTATACGTTCTATATATTCTGCCTGATTTTATGTTTGGCTGCTTCATTTAGTATTTAGAGTTGGCGCAGTATTATTATTATTTAATCTTCAGGGGCATGTAATTACAATTATTGATCTAATAATTCACAGCAGGGCCCATTCCTGCGCTCACCAAGAGTAACTGTGAGGGCTTAAAGTGGTTGTGGTTTTTTATAACAACCTGGAAGAGAAAGGCATAATGAGCTAATATGACTAGCATAATAGCTCATTATGCATCACTTACCTTAGGTCGAGGCCCCCAAAGCCGTCCTCATCTCCCTCTTCAGCCGCATCCATCGCTGCGGCGATAGCCAGAAGGTTACTTCCGGGTATCGCCGCACCAGCCAATCACAGCGCCGCTCCGGCGCTGTGATTGGCCGGAGCGGCGGAGACGTCACTCTGCGCATGCGCGCGAGAGCCGTCACAATCGGCTACGCCCAGCTATTGCTGGGAAGTAGCCGATTTTGTGAATGGGATTAACCCCATGAATGCGCCGTTGTCTATGGCGCACATGCGCCGTAGACAGCGGCGCCTGTCATTTTTAGTAAATATCTCCTAAACCGTGTAGGTTTAGGAGATATTTCTTGCACCTACAGGTAAGCCTTAATCTAGGCTTACCTGTAGGTGCAAGTTGAAAAAGTGGGTTTACAACCACTTTAAAGTGTTGTGGCAACACCACCACCACCAAAGGCCCAATTTTTCAGCCCCTGTTCAACAGGGGCATGCAATTACAATTCTTGATCTAATAATTCACAGCAGGGCCCATTCATGCGCCCACCAAGAGTAACTGTGAGGGCTTACAGTGTTGTGGCACCAGCACCACCACCAAAGGCCCAATTTTTCCTACCACTGTTCAACAGGGGCATGTAAATATAATTCCTGATATAATAGTTCACAGCAGGGCGTTCCAGCACCCACCAAGAGTAACTGTGAGGGCTCACAGTGTTGTGGCAACACCAACACCTAAGGGGCCAATTTCTGCAGAGTATATACGGCAGGCCCCTATTTTCAAACATCCAACTTACAAACGACTCCTACTTGCAAACGGAAGGACACAACAGGAAGTGAGAGGAAATCTACCCCTAGGAAGGGAAATTCTCTCCTGTAAGAGTTAATATGGGAAAAAGGTGTCTCCTCTCTACTGATGCTTTATCACCAATCCTTGTTTCAATAAAAACCCCACTTTTCAAAAACATTTGTCATTGGGACGGAAAGTGAGGTGAAATGTTCTGAACAGGTGCACAGACAGCAAAACAAATGTTACAGGGGTGATAACCCTTCCCTATGTTTTTCAAAAAGCTTAAAAATAGATTTTTGGGCTGGAGCTACACTTAAAAAATGTACCTGTTCAAAATTAAAAAACAGATTCTACTTAAGAACAAACCTACAGTCCCTGTCTTGTTTGCACCGCCTGTATACTGCTGTTCAGAGTATATAGGGCCTTTTTTTATTTTGTGTGCGGGGTTCCCCTTAATATCCATACAAGACCCAAAGGGGCTGGTAATGGGCTGGGGTGGGGGGGGGGGCTGTGATGGGGTAGCTATGCCATTTTTCTTAAATATTTTCATCCATATTACCGGGACCAGACATTACATTAAAGCCGCAAGCAGTTTTAAATGGCTTTTTTTCCTTTAGAAATGTCATTTCGTGCAGGGACAGTTCTAAACACGGGAAACACGTGCCACTTCACAGGCATACTTTAGACACCCCCCAGGTACGATATTTAAAGGAATATTTGACTTTTTTTTTCCACTTTATGCATCATTAAAATGACTGCTCCCGAAAAAACGTCAGTTTTTAAAACTTCTTTTTGCATTGATACAAGTGCAGAACCCGGGTTCCCAAACCCTTTTTAGGACAATAACATGCATATTAGTCGTTATAATTAGCACTTTAGATTTCGAACGTTCGCATCCATTGTATTTAATAGGGTTCTAACGTTCGTGCAAACTTTGGGTCCGTTCGTGGGTTCTGGTGCGAACCGAACCCGGGGGTGTTCGGCTCATCCCTATTCCTGAGATAACCAGACCCTGCTGTTGTTTGCAGGCATCCTTCTTTATATTGACTGAATGGCGACGTGGTGTTTGTTTGGCGCTTTGCTTTGACTTCAGCATTGACGTTTTTCTGTCCACCAATCAGTGGAATGTATCGTGTGACGCCAGTAGCTCCGCCCTAACCATACCGTTACATTTTCTATGGCCCCCACATCTGAAGCAGGACCCTGAATGGTGCATTGCGGTTCGGTTTTATGGCACGCTTTCATAATGGAAACACCCAAACTAGCGTGCCGCACCGAACCGTACCGAACCGATCCGCTCAGTGGAAACAAGGCATAAGTTTACTCATAAACATGTGAAAAGTGAAAAGATAAATATATAAGCAATATTTGAATAAAGCAAATATCTATTGATCAAAATGTGTGACCTCAATCTTGTGACTGAAAAAACAAGAAATAAGGTGACCAGGACCAAAAAACTCAAAAGAATAAAAACAAAAAATGTGAATGGAATATCAGTCCATGAGAAAAAGAAGTGAAAAACAATCCTCAGTGTCAGCAATAAATGACAGTGTTGATAGATGGCAAAAGTAAATGTCCATATATGTTAAACATCCACGTTGCAAAAATAAATCCACAGCATTCGGAAAGAAGTGATGACAGAAAAGGACCTCCACCTGGGTACACACTGCCGCTTACCAAATACATGTGATCTCTTAATTACAGGAGATCGGTATATGCAAATGGCTAATATCCCAGCCTGGGGTCTCTGTGTTATACAGGAAATGCCTCAGCTTCCACTGGTATGTGACTCATACAGCGTGAAGAGTTCAGGGTATCACCAAATAGGAACAAAATTAACTAACAAAGCATAAAACCCTTTTAAAAGTTTATTAAGTGACTTGACAAATGCGCACTTACAAGTAAGAAGTTTGAAATCAGCATATATAGAAAAATCGAGCCGGCCGGCTCTTCGATTCAGCAGCCCGTATCTTCCGGGTCTAGCGCACAACACGGTGACGTCAGAACGTCGTTCCTCCCAGCGTTTCGTCACTAGAGGGACGTGGTCACGGGATACGGGCGGCGTTCTGATTCACCGCTTAAATGCATACAATGGGTAACGCAGCCTCGTTGTGAGTCCAGAGGAGCTGTTTGAAACGCCATCTTAACTGATGGAAAACAATGCTAAAATACATATAAAAATACATATAAGGGCAAAGATCATATGTGAAACAAAAAATAAATAAAATAAAATAAAAATGACAACAGGCTTTAGCCATAAGGGGGTTCTAAATAAAGATGACTACATGCAGGAATGGATCAAATTTTGGGAGATGACGCTACTTATACCCCCTTGACATCTAATCCTGGGGAAAAATATAAGACCGTTTTAGAGAAAATTGTCACTAGGGGTTTTAGTCTTAACATCCTAAATAAGAAGGAAAAAGCTTTTCTCTTTTCGTCCATGGACGGACACAGCTCCTTCAATCTTGACTGTTGGGTATGTTCCGTCTATTAGGAGAGGACTAGGCAGAACATGTTAGATATGCATACATGTTATTTAAACAGAGTTGAAACAGCCCCGCCCAGGGGGGCGGTCCTTCTGAACATAACCCTCCACCATACAGCCAGCAGCCTCAGTTTTTTTCTGCCTAGTAGAGGAGACGGACCTGCCTCCCTTTGGGCCCAGAGTCCTGAAGAAATTTTTTCTTTTAATTTTTTTTTTTTTCCGTATCTTCTATCAACTGCCGGCTGGGCATGACAGGCAGGATAATATAGATCCTTGTAGTCCCCCCAGTCCGGCCATCGAGCATGAGCAGGCCTTAGCTACGCGCAAGGTCAGCCACGACACACCCCATGGCTCCAGGGGTGGCCGGTGAGCTGTACTCCAGGGTTCAAATATGACCGAGCGGCTTGCTGTCTCAGTCACAGTGGACCGGGCCGACAGCTACGCCGTACTACTCGGTTGTAGGTCTGTCAGGAACGCGCCAGCAGGTCCTCGCAGAATGGGTAAGTACGGTTCCTTCTGCTTCGGTGGGATGGAACAGCTGGGGATTCCCTTATGTGGATCGTTAGGGGGTTCTCCTGCCCTCCCTTCTCTCCTTCTGTCACCTCCTTTTTCCTCCTCCCCTTGTGGGGTTCACTGCGACCGGGGAATACCTTGGGGGGGCTCCAGGTCCCGGCGGGGGGGCTGTGGGGGTGTCCAGGTCCACTCTCTGTGTGGGGGGTGTAATTTGTTGGAAGCCTCTGTGCCTTGCCTTCTCGTCCACCTCGCTTGCTGGACGCCATTTTTTGAAGCACTGGCGCCATTTTTTTGGGGCCTGTGCATTGCATTGTAATTTCTATTGGCGGCCATTTTGTCGTGGCCGCGCTAGGATGCATTGCGGGTGGCCATTTTCTTGTGGTCCGCACGCTTTCTCTGAGGCATTCGGCGGCCATATTGGAGTGGGTTTTGGCCTCTAGTGTTGGCTGGCCTCCTGAACAGCGCGGACGGTGCAATTTACCTCACACAGTTCCTCAGGCACACGCGGTGATAGAGAGCGGGCAGCAGCGCTGAGCGGTCTCTGGCTAGGCGATGAGTCCCCTGGGTATTCCCCCACCTCGGTCAGTGCAGCAAGGAGGGTGGACTGTACTTTTTGTCAGGTATCTTGACTGGGTCCCTAAGGGCTGTCAGTGGGCAACATGGAGTCAGAAGCATTTTTTCCCCAGACATTCCAGAGGCAGCAACCAGTGCCCCTGCACCTGATATTCCCCTGGACGCTTTGACGGCAGTCCTGGAGTCATTTGTTGCCAGGGTAAAAGCGGCGTGCGAGCGTAAAGGGGGTACTAAGCGCCCCTTTCCAACGCTATCACCTGGGGAATGTTCTGACTCAGACTCGGGCCTGGCTGCGGCTCAGGACCCCGGTTCTGCTGTGTCAGAAGATGTGGACCAGGACCTTCCCTGTGTTTGTGGTCCCAAAGAAGGATGGAGTTCATCCAATCTTGGACCTCAAGGCCCTCAATGCCTTCATAAGGATTCAAAAATTCCGGATGGAATCGATTCATTCGGTGTTAGCTGCACTTCATCCAGGGGACCTCCTGGCATCCTTGGATATCAAGGACGCATACTTGCATGTTCCCATCTGCGTCAGGCATCAGAGGTTCCTGCGCTTTGCGACCGGCGAAGACCACTATCAGTTTGTGGCTCTTCCCTTTGGCCTAGCATCGGCACCAAGAGTTTTCACCAAGGTGCTCGCCCCGATTCTAGCTTCGCTGAGACAGCGCGGCATTGCTATCGTAGGCTACTTGGACGACCTTCTTCTGAGAGCTGCTTCAAGCTCAGAATTAGAGGAGGACGTGCCTATAGTCTGCCAGACCCTACAGGAGTTTGGTTGGATACTGAACCTCCAGAAGTCGGTGTTAGTACCGACCCAGCATCTAGAGTACCTGGGGTTGATTCTGGACTCCTCGGAGGCCAGAGTCTTTCTTCCCTTAGAGAAGTTGCAGACACTTCAGTCGGCAGTCAGGTTGTTGACATCCCGCAAATGGTCGTCTCTCCGTTTCTGCATGCAAGTTTTGGGCCTCATGGTAGCCTCTTTCGAGGCAGTACCGTATGCCCAATTTCACACTGGGGTCTTGCAGAAGGAGATTCTCTCCAAATGGAACAAATCTCCATTGTCTCTGGATCGTCAGATTCAGTTAAGTCACCTTGTCAGGTCTTCTCTGAGTTGGTGGCTGAGATCCTGTCACGTACCTGACGGTGACGAGCCCGGTTAGCAGAGGGAGGCCTCCCTTACGGCTCCCACCGGCGGCCCCTGGTGGTATAACAGGAAGCACGGAGGTGGAAGGGGTACGAGTGCCTGGCAGGATCAAGAACTACCGCAGGTGATCAGGAACCAGCAGGTGAGGAGGCAGGAACCAGGAACTACAGCAGGTGAGTGGACAGGAACCAGGAACTACAGCAGGTGAGTAGACAGGAACCAGGAACTCAGAAGATGACCCGGACCGGGAGGCACAGCAGGTAGACTGGAACCACTGGGCAGCAGCAGATGAACAGGAACCAGCAGATGAGCAGACAGGAACCAGCAGATGAGCAGACAGGAACCAGGAACTGCAGCAGGTGAGTAGACAGGAACCAGGAACTCAGCAGATGACCCGGACCGGGAGGCACAGCAGGTAGACTGGAACCACTGGGCAGCAGCAGGTGAACAGGTACCAGCAGATGAGCAGACAGGAACCAGCAGATGAGCAGACAGGAACCAGCAGATGAGCAGACAGGAACCAGGAACTCAGCAGATGACCCAGACCGGGAGGCACAGCAGGTAAACTGGAACCACTAGGCAGCAGCAGGTGAACAAGAGCCAAGGTCAGGCAGGATCGTCAGACAAGCCGGGGTCGGGTAAACTGGCAGGCAGCGAGGCACAAAAGGATCAGGCAATACCGAAGTCAGAAAACAGGCCGATGGTCAGGTACAGGCAGATAGCAGGAGGGTCACAGGAAGCCGGGTCAGATACAGGTAAACAAGGCAGATCAGGTCACTTGGGATAAACGCTGTAGAGCAGACAGCAGGGACTGTCTGCAAGTGAGGAGTTTAAATAGCCCTTCGGGCGTCACCTGCGGGGGCGGGAACCAGGAAGTCCAGGGCGTCTGTTCCTGACAGGGTTTCCATGACATTGCCCCCCCCAAGGGGCAGCCTCTGGATGCCCCTAGGAGCAAACTTCTCGGGGTGAGACCTCCTGAAGGCTTGTATCAGGTCTTTGGCGTGAATGTTCTCTTCGGGTTCCCAGGAGTTCTCCTCTGGTCCGTAACCCTTCCATTTTATTAAAAATTGACTCTGGCTATTTCTTCTTCGTGCGTCTAAAATAGCTTCTACCTCGAATTCCTGTTCCCCGTCTATGATGACGGGATCAGGGCGAGTCGGGGTCCGACCTGGGAATGGGTTGGAGACTGACGGTTTCAATAGAGAAACATGAAAAACAGGGTGGACCCTCAGGGAGTCGGGGAGCTCCAGCTCGTAGGCCACCTCGTTGATTTTCCTTTTGATAGGAAAAGGCCCTAGAAACTTGGGGCCCAATTTCTTGGACGGGCAAGCCAATCTTAGATTGATGGTGGAAAGCCATACTTGGTCGCCCGGTGCCAGCGCTAATTCACCCCGTCTCCTCCTGTCGTAGACCGTCTTGTTATACTCCTGAGTTCTTGCCATGGCTTCGCGTAGAAGCTGGTTGTTAGAGGGGAAGAAATTCACTTTTTCCAGAACTGCGGGCACTGAGCACTCAGGGAGAGAGTTGGGCAGAAATGTGGGGTGAAACCCGAAGTTCGCAAAAAATGGGGTCTGGTTAGTTGCGGAGTGGATGGAGTTATTGTAGGAGAACTCCGCTAGCGGAAGCAGGGAGAGCCAGTCATTCTGAGCAAAGGAGGAGAAACAACGCAAATATTGCTCGAGGGTCTGATTTGTTCTCTCAGTCTGTCCGTTGGTTTGAGGGTGGTAAGCCGAAGAGAATGATAGCTCTATTCCCAGAGTCTTGCAGAGGGACCTCCAGAACCGGGAGGTAAATTGTACCCCCCGATCGGAGACTATATTAGCAGGTACCCCGTGGAGCCTGACGACTTCTTTAATGAACATTTGTGCAGTTTCCGAGGCCGAGGAGGTCCCTCTCATAGGAACAAAATGTGCCATCTTGGACAGACGGTCCACAATCACAAAGATGGTGGTGTGATTCTCAGCCGGGGGGGAGTTCAACTATGAAGTCGATAGAAAGCATTTTCCATGGTCTCTCTGGAACGGGTAAGGGCTTCAGTAGTCCCCAGGCTTTGGATCTGGACCCTTTATTCCGGGTACATGTAGTACAGGACTCCACGAACCTCCTGCAATCCTTGCGTAGTCGAGGCCACCAGAAGGTACGTTGTACCAACTCAGTGGTCTTAGCCACGCCAAAGTGCCCAGCAAGGGCATGATCGTGGCAGAGCTCTAGCACGGTTATCTTTAGTTCTTCTGGTATGAATATCCTGTCTTGGTGCCAGAGTAATCCATCCTTGGTTTGCAGATCCAGTTCAGGAGAGGGTTCCTGTCTAGTGGTGGCTTGTCTGATCCGGGAGAGTAGGTCCTCCTGAAGTAGGAGAAAATTCCCAGGAGCGAGGATTGTATCGGGTGAGGAGAGTTCTTTGGATCCATGAAACATTCGGGACAAGGCGTCAGGTTTAGTGTTCTTGGCACCGGGGCGGTATGTCACATGGAAGGAGAACCGGGAAAAAAACAGGGCCCATCTGGCTTGTCGTGGTTTTAGTCTTTTTGCAGTTTTCAGGTACTCTAAGTTCTTATGGTCGGTGAATACTAAGATCGGGTGAGCAGCACCTTCAAGTAAGTACCTCCATTCTTCCAGGGCGGACTTAATCGTCAAGAGTTCCCGGTCTCCCACGTCATAGTTCTTTTCTGCCGCAGATAATTTGCGAGAAAAGAAAGCCACCGGATGAAGCAAAGCCTTGGTTCCTTGCCTCTGTGACAATATTGCCCCTACTGCAACCTCAGAAGCATCTACCTCAAGTACAAATGGTAGGGAGGAATCTTGGTGTTTTAAGATGGATGCAGAGGTGAAGAGCCCTTTGAGATCCTCAAAGGCCTTTTGGGCCTCAGGGGACCAGTGGAAGCGGGTACCTTGCTTGGTTAGCTGAGTAATGGGTGCAATGATGGCGGAGAACCCCCGGATGAATTTACGATAAAAGTTGGCGAATCCAACGAACCGTTGGATTCCCTTCTTATCCACTGGCGCTGGCCAGTCCAAGATTGCGGTGATCTTCTGTGGGTCCATCCTGATGCCTTCGCCAGAGATGATTAATCCCAGAAATGCTATGCTCTCCCGCTCAAACTCGCATTTCTCAGCCTTCGCGTATAGTTTATGCTGCCGAAGCCGGTCTAACACACTTCTGACATGCCTGCGATGAGAGTCAAGGGAGGAAGAGAAGATTAGTATGTCATCTAAATAAGCAATCACAAAGAGATCTAAAAAGTCCCGAAGAACATCATTAATTAAATACTGGAAGGTGGCAGGGGCATTGCACAGCCCGAAGGGCATCACTAAATATTCAAAATGTCCGAACCGGGAGCGGAAGGCGGTTTTCCACTCATCGCCCTCCTTGATTCGGACCAGGTTATAGGCTCCCCGGAGGTCAAGCTTAGTAAAAATAACGGCAGCTCCCAATCTTTGGAACAACTCTGGTACCAGAGGAAGAGGATAACGATTTTTAATGGTGACCTTATTTAGTTCACGGTAGTCCACACATGGCCTGAGGGTATGGTCCTTCTTTTCTACAAAGAAAATGCCTGCGCCTGCTGGCGACGTAGAGGGGCGAATGAACCCCTTTAAAAGGTTCTCATCGATGTAGTCCTTCAGGGCCCCCTGTTCCACCTCCGTTAAAGGGAAAATCCTACCGAAAGGAATAGCTGCTCCGGGAAGTAGATCAATGGGGCAGTCGTAGGCTCGGTGGGGTGGTAGTGTCTCTGCCCCCTGTTTACTAAACACATCGAGAAAGTCCAGGTAAGCGTCAGGGATGGCCTGACGTATTCCGGCCTCAGTGTCGGTACACATTAAGGTGGCAGGCCCAGGGGGTTCGTGTGAGCCTCTGGACTGTTGGCAGTAGGAGGAAGGAAACGTGATCACCCCCGTGACCCAGTTAATGGTAGGATTATGGGCTTGTAGCCAGGGCATACCGAGAATTATGGGGAACAGTGGAGAGGAGATAATATCCAGCCGTAGATATTCTCGGTGCACCCCGGTAGAGGAGAAGACAGTGACAGGTAGGGGAGCCGTCTCTTCGACCACGGGCCCCGACTTGATAAGGGACCCATCAGCCAGGTGAACCCGTAGTCCATGGGTCTTGGGAAGTAGAGGAATAAGTTGAGTACGGGCAAAAGTTGAGTCCATGAAGCAACTACAAGCCCCAGAGTCAATAATTGCGACGACTTGCAGGGTCCTTCCTGGGAGCTGCAGGGAGATAGAAAGAGCGAAGTGAGAGGAGGATTTAGTCTGAGGGTTGATCACAGCAGGGAATACTGACAAGCACTTATGGAACTTCAGGGGACAGTTCCTAACGAAGTGACCGGGCTCCCCGCAGTACAGGCACAGGTTGTGCGCGCGTCGGCGTTGGCGTTCCTCCGGAGTAAGGGAAGGGCGGAGGACCCCAAGCTGCATGGGTTCAGGAGCATCGTACGAGGGGGTCAAGGGTGCTGCAGAAGCTGGGTGCGGATGACTGGGGACCCGGGGAAGCATCCAGGTTGGCCGGGTGAAGCCCGTGGCCCTCTCAACCCTCCGTTCCCTCAGGCGTCGGTCGATCTGAATTGTCAGATCGATCAGTAGGTTCAAATTTTCTGGTATTCCTACCCTAGCCAGTTCGTCCTTCAGGGGGTCAGAAAGGCCTATACGAAACTGGTGACGGAGGGCAGCGTCATTCCAGCTGGTGTCTGCGCTCCAGTGCCTGAATTCAGCTACATAGTCTTCCGCTGCTCTGCGTCCCTGCTGAAGGGTCCGCAGGGCGTTCTCTGCAGTGACCGAGAGCTGAGGGTCCTCGTACAATTGGGCAATGGCGTAAAAAAAAAGTGTAAGGCTGTCCAAGGACGCATCTTTGCGTTCTAGCAGGCGGTGGGCCCAGTTCTGTGGGTCTCCGGAAAGCAGCGAAATTACAAAGCCCACCTTGGTAGCTTCTAAGGAAAAGGTGCGGGGCTGTAAGGCAAAGTACAACTCACAAGAGTTCCGGAAAGCCCTGAACTTGCTCCGGTCCCCGGAGAATCTTTCGGGTGTAGGGACCCTGGGTTCAGGGGGAAGCATGACCACCGTGGGCGCAGCTCCTGCCCCGGCGGAAGAAGTGGAGGCACGTGGACCCCCTTGAGCTCCATCGGGGTTGGTGAGGGCCCGCACTTGTCCTTCCAGGTGAGTGTAGCCTTGCTGGAGGCTCTTAACGGCCTCGGTCAGTCCCGCCAGGTGTCGGCATAGTTCCTCCATAGGTGAGGCTCCCTGCTCGGGCTCAGACATGGCTGTCTGCTACTGTCACGTACCTGACGGTGACGAGCCCGGTTAGCAGAGGGAGGCCTCCCTTACGGCTCCCACCGGCGGCCCCTGGTGGTATAACAGGAAGCACGGAGGTGGAAGGGGTACGAGTGCCTGGCAGGATCAAGAACTACCGCAGGTGATCAGGAACCAGCAGGTGAGGAGGCAGGAACCAGGAACTACAGCAGGTGAGTGGACAGGAACCAGGAACTACAGCAGGTGAGTAGACAGGAACCAGGAACTCAGAAGATGACCCGGACCGGGAGGCACAGCAGGTAGACTGGAACCACTGGGCAGCAGCAGATGAACAGGAACCAGCAGATGAGCAGACAGGAACCAGCAGATGAGCAGACAGGAACCAGGAACTGCAGCAGGTGAGTAGACAGGAACCAGGAACTCAGCAGATGACCCGGACCGGGAGGCACAGCAGGTAGACTGGAACCACTGGGCAGCAGCAGGTAAACAGGTACCAGCAGATGAGCAGACAGGAACCAGCAGATGAGCAGACAGGAACCAGCAGATGAGCAGACAGGAACCAGGAACTCAGCAGATGACCCGGACCGGGAGGCACAGCAGGTAAACTGGAACCACTAGGCAGCAGCAGGTGAACAAGAGCCAAGGTCAGGCAGGATCGTCAGACAAGCCGGGGTCGGGTAAACTGGCAGGCAGCGAGGCACAAAAGGATCAGGCAATACCGAAGTCAGAAAACAGGCCGATGGTCAGGTACAGGCAGATAGCAGGAGGGTCACAGGAAGCCGGGTCAGATACAGGTAAACAAGGCAGATCAGGTCACTTGGGATAAACGCTGTAGAGCAGACAGCAGGGGCTGTCTGCAAGTGAGGAGTTTAAATAGCCCTTCGGGCGTCACCTGCGGGGGCGGGAACCAGGAAGTCCAGGGCGTCTGTTCCTGACAGGGTTTCCATGACAGATCCCCAGCTGTTCGGTCTGGGAAGTCCTTCCTCCCTCTTCATTGGACGGTGACTCCAGCCTGATCGGTTGGGGGGGAGACTGGGGGGTTCAGGCGGCTCAGGGCCGCTGGTCCCCGACCGAATCCCAACCGTCGATCAATGTTCTGGAACTCCGGGCGATCAGGCTGTGCATCTCCAAGTGGTCTCGGAGACTGCAGGGGTGTCCAGTTAGGATCCAGTCAGACAACGCCACGGCTGTGGCGTACGTCAAACATCAAGGAGGAACAAGAAGTTCAGCTGCAGTGTCGGAAGTCGCTCACATCCTACAGTGGGCGGAAAGGAGCGTGCAGGCATTATCGGCAGTTTACATCCCAGGCGTGGAAAACTGGCAGGCGGACTATCTGAGTCGCCAGATGCTGGACCACGGGAAATGGTCGTTATATCCGGAGGTTTTTCAACTCCTTTGCCGGAGATGGGGCACGCCGGACGTGTATCTGCTGGCCTCTCGACTCAGATCCCTGGGCAGACGCATCAGACACATTGGTGGCCCCGTGGAGTCAGTATCGGTTAATTTATGCCTTTCCCTCACTGAAGCTGCTTCCTCGTCTACTCTGCAGGGTAGAGACTGAGGGAATTCCGATGATTCTCATTGCCCCAGATTGGCCCAGGCGTCCCTGATACACTGACCTCATGCGGCTGGTGGCGGACGTGCCCTGGCGACTACCAATGAGGGAAGACCTTCTCTCGCAAGGTCCCATTCTTCATCCTGCTTTACAGTCGCTGGCTTTAACGGCGTGGCTATTGAAAGCCAGGTACTGAGGGAATGGGGCCTGTCGGATTCGGTCATTTCAACTATATTGAGAGCACGAAAATCTTCTTCTAGGAAGATCTACCATCGCACATGGAGAGCCTACATCTCTATGTGTGAGGAGATGGAATGGCGTCCACGTTATTATTTGGTTTCCAGGATCCTGCTGTTTTTAGAAGTAGAAACTTGCCTTAAGCACCATTAAGGGGCAGATTTCAGCCTTAGCTGTTTTCTTTCAGCGACCCCTGGCGGCTCATTCACTAGTAAGTATGTTTGCGCAAGGGGTTCGACATGCGGCTCCTCCGGTGCGCCCACCACTACCTCCGTGGGATTTGAATCTGGTGCTCTCGGCGCTTCAGAAACCTCCTTTTGAGGACATTAGGGAAATTTCTCTTTTGACACTCTCTCAGAAGGTGGCCTTCCTGGTAGCCATCACATCTGTTAGGAGGGTTTCTGAATTGGCGGCCTTGTCTTGCAAGTCCCCGTATTTGGTCCTCCATAAGGACAAAGCGGTGCTACGCCCGCAGCCTTCTTTTCTTCCAAAAGTGGTTTTGGCCTTTCACCTGAATGAGGACATTGTGCTTCCATCCTTGTGTCCTTGGTCATCGCATACCAAGGAGGTTGCGTTACATTCCTTGGACGTGGTATGTGCCCTGCGGGTGTACCTGTCTGCCACGGCTCTGTTCCGGAGGTCTGACTCACTGTTTATGTCTGTGTCTGGTCCGCAGAAGGGCCTGACGGTCTCGTTGGCCACCATTTCTCGGTGGATCAGGCAAACTGTCATTCAGGCCTATACCCTTAAAGGGCGGGCGCCTCCCTTTCCCGTTATGGCGCATTCGACCAGGGCTATTGGTGCCTCTTGGGCTTTCTGACATCAAGTGTCTGTATCTCAAGTGTGTAAGGTGGCGACCTGGTCGTCCGTTCACATCTTTTCAAAATTTTAAAAGGTTGAAGTGAGTGCATCTTCGGATGCTAGCTTTGGCCGCAAAGTTTTGTTTGAGGTTGCAACTCCTCCATTGAGGAGCTCTGCCTGTTTGGGGTGAAACTGGTTTCTTTTGATTTCTGTGCCAACCCCTCATTTTTTTTACACTGCTTTGGGACGTCCCAACAGTCAAGATTGAAGGAGCTGTGTCCGTCCATGGACGAAAAGAGAAAATCTGATTTTTTGTACTCACCGTAAAATCCTTTTCTATGTCGTCCATGGAGGGACACAGCACCCACCCCTCCTTTTTTGGTTTGTACTGCTTTTCTACGAACTGAGGCTGCTGGCTGCAGGGTGGGGCTGTTTAAACTCTGTTTAAATAACATGTATGCATATCTAACATGTTCTGCCTAGTCCTCTCCTAATAGACGGAACATACCCAACAGTCAAGATTGAAGGAGCTGTGTCCGTCCATGGACGACAGAGAAAAGGATTTTATGGTGAGTAAAAAAAATCCTATTTTTTGGTGCCTAAATCAGAGGATTCCAATTATATATTACCTGCCAAAGGTGCATAAGAGTCTTACTTGCCCCCCGGGACGTCCCATAGTTAGTGGGATAGATTCTATTACCTCCCGGGTGGGCAAGTACATAGACTTCTTTTTGCAGCCTTTGGTACGTAAGATGCCATCGTATGTGAAGGATACTCGGCATGTTATCAACCTTCTGTCTAATCTTAAGCCGTGTGAAGGTCTCTGGATGGTAACTGCGGATGTCACCTCATTGTATACTGTGATTCCTCACCAGTTAGGTCTTGATGCAGTGTTTTTTTCCTAGAGTGGGATTCTAGTTTACCAAAGGAACAGGTTGATTTTATTATGGAGTTGTTGGAGTACGCACCTACCCACAATTTCTTTTGGTTTGATGGTCATCTTTTTAGACAAGATAGAGGTGTCGCTATGGGGGCTAAATATGCCCCCAGCTTAGCGAACCTCTTCATAGCCAAGTGGGAGGAGGATGACGTCTGTGCCCAAACTAGGCCGCAGGTGGTCTTGTGGGCCCGATACATAGACGACATCCTCCTGCTATGGAGTGGCAGTGAGAGAGACCTCTCGTTGTTTATGGATTCCCTTAATACCAACAACCATTTAAGCTATGAAGCCAGTCAAGTAAAAAAATATTTTTTAGATTGGACCATTTCTGTCAGTGTTGATAGTTTCATCACATCAACCTTTTTTAAATCCACCGACAGGAATGCATTTATCCAAAGTGATACTTGCCACTATGCCTCCTGGCTTAAATCAGTGCCAAAAAGCCAGTACTTGAGATTGAAGCACAATTGCACTGAACAGACAACTTTTCTAGAACAGGCACAGGTCCTTATACAAAGATTTGTGGATAAAGGTTACTCCCTAGAGTCTCTTTCCAACACTCTTGACTTTGTAAAGAATGTTGATGGAGTCAATCTATTAAAGGAAAAACTGATGAGGGTGGAAATAACGCGTTTCGCACCCCTTTTATCACCAATTATTCCTGTCAGCATTCCAATATTAAACATATTTTGAATAAACATTGGCACATCCTAAAGAATGATAAGATCTTAAAGACAATTTTGCCTGACATACCCCATGTGGTTTTCAGGGGGGCTCCCTCTCTGAAAGAGAAATTGGCCCCTAATATTTTTAACCCCCCCGGCTATAAGACCCATGTTCTTTCAAAGTCTTACTGGTTACTACCAGTGCAGAAAATGCCAAGTTTGCTCTTTAAACAGCTGTAGGAACAGAAGAACCACCAATTTTAGCTCTAGCTGTACCTCTAAGAATTACACCATTGAGCCGTTTATTACTTGTTCCACGGTGGGAGTGGTCTATATGCTCCAATGTCCGTGCAGCCTGCAATATGTGGGAAGGACCAAGCGCCCACTGCAAGTACGTTTGAAGGAACATATAAACAATATCAGGAGAGGTTTCACTAAAACATTATTACCTCGCAGTGCACAATAGGGACCCAACCAACACAATTTTTTTAGGCATTGATAAGTATAGCCCCCAGTGGAGGGGTAGTTGCCTTGTTAGGAGTATCTCCAGACTAGAGATGGCATGGGTGCATAAGCTTAAATGCTACACACCTTTTGGCTTAAATATAGATGTCGACATCAACTGTTTTATTGATAACTCCTAGTGACGATTTTTTCTATCATCATAACAATTTCTCTATTATTACCTTATTTTTTAGCGTAAAATCCTTCACTTATTATTCCATTTGGAGATACCCTCCCCCTTTCTAGACCCCTTTTTTCAATCTAGGTTGGTTTGTTTGGTATGCTAATACTATGTAAATTCGATGTGAGTCCTGATTGGTCGGGTATTAATAATTTTATTGGAGAAGTTTTCCAAACTGGCATATTTGTGTGCATTTATGCGCCCATATATGCCGCTTTGGATAAAAAAACTTTTTTTTCTATTTGTGCAATATGTGCTGATTATGTATATTTTTTGATAATTTTATAAATTTTCTTTTATCAATTTGGGGTCCACGTGTGACTCAGTGTGAGTCAGTCACTTATGCCTAATTTTTCGGGCAGCTGATAGTGCCATGTAATTAACGTTTCACTTTAGTCGACGATGACTCCAGTGAATGACCCCCAGTAGATGTTTACATCATCTGTAATGTAATCTGTAATGTATTTTGTAAGATGCCACCTCTTACGGGTTCTATGGCTAAAGCCTTTTGTCATTTTTATTTTATTTTATTTTTTGTTTCACATATGATCTTTGCCCTTATAGGTATTTTTAGCATTGTTTTCCATCAGTTAAGATGGTGTTTCTAGCGGCTCCTCTGGACTCACAACGAGACTGCGTTACCCATTGTATGCTTTTAAGCGGTGAATCAGAACGCCGCCCGTATCCCGTGACCACATCCCTCTAGTGACGAAACGTTGGGAGGAAGGACGTTCTGACGTCACTGCATTGTACGCTAGTCCCGGAAGATACGGGCTGCTGAATCGAAGAGCCGGCCGGCTCGATTTTTCTATATATGCTGATTTTAAACTTCTTAACTGTAAGTGCGCATTTGTCAAGTCACTTAATAAACTTTTAAAAGGGTTTTATGCTATGTTAGTGTCACGAGCCGGACTGACGGCTAGTGGGGATACAGGAGGTGGATCCTCTGTACCAGAGAGGGGATGGCACGGGTCGTACTGAGGGACCAGTTCTAAGCAACTACCGGTTTTCACCAGAGCCCGCCGCAAAGCGGGATGGACTTGCTGCGGCGGTAGCAACCAGGTCGTGTCCTCCAGTAGCGTCCCCACCTCTCTGGCGGCTGAGATAGGCGCGGTACAAAAGGACTAGGCAGAGGCAAGGTCAGACGTAGCAGAGGGTCAGGGCAGGCGGCAATGGTTCGTAGTCTGAGACAATGGCAGCAGGTCAGATACACAGGCAAGGCAACTCACAAAACGCTTCCACAGGGTACTAAGACAACAAGATCCGGCAAGGACAGGAAGGGGAAGTGGGTTTATATCAGATTTGGGTGTGCACACAGTAATTGGGCCAGGCACCAATCAATGGTGCGCTGGCCCTTTAAATCTCAGAAGGCCAGCGCGCGCGCGCCCTACAGCGCAGCGGGGCCGCGCGCGCCGGGAAGGAGCAGGAGGGGGATGGTGAGTAGGATGGGATGCGATCCGCGGACGGAGATGTGCCGCCGCGTGGATCGCATCCCCGCCGGTAACAGAGCAGCGCCCACGGCCAGGGGGGCTGACCGGAGCGCTGCAGGGGGACCGACGCCGCGAGCGCTCTGGGAAGGATGGGACACCCGGAGCGCTCGGCGTTACAGTACCCCCCCTTAGGTCTCCCCCTTTTCTTGGAACCCAAGAATCTACGGATGAGCTCCTTGTCTAAAATGTTGGTCTCAGGCTCTCAGGACCTCTCTTCAGGACCACAGTTCTCCCAATCAATTAAAAAAAATATTTTACCTCCGATGACCTTGGAGGCGAGGATTTCTTTCACCGAGAAGACATCAGAAGAACCAGAGACAGGAGCAGGAGCAGTGACCTTGGGGGAAAATCGGTTAAGAATGAGGGGTTTGAGAAGAGACACATGAAAAGAATTGGGGATACGAAGAGAAGGAGGAAGATGGAGTTTGTAAGAGACAGAATTGATTTGGTTTTTGATTTTAAAAGGTCCGAGGTAACGAGGGCCCAGCTTGTAGCTAGGTACCCGAAACCGAACATATTTGGAGGAGAGCCACACTTTGTCACTAGGGACATAGACAGGAGGAATTCTTCTTTTTTTATCTGCATGTCTCTTCATGCGGGCAGAGGCCAGTGATAGCGACTTTTGAGTCTCTTTCCAGATAGAGGTGAAGTCTTGAGTTAATTCATCCACGGCAGGAACTCCAGAAGAAGTGGGGATGGGGAGGGGGGGGCAATGGGTGACGGCCGTAGACCACAAAGAAAGGTGATTTGGAGGACGATTCAGAGTTCTTGAAATTGTATGAGAATTCTGCCCAGGGCAATAGGTCGACCCAATCGTCTTGACGGGCGGAGACAAAATGTCATAAGTAGTCACCAAGGACCTGGTTAACTCTCTCCACCTGTCCATTGCGGGTGATAAGCGGAAGAAAAATTCAACTTAATCTTTAGTTGAGTACAGAGAGCTCTCCAAAATTTTGAGATGAATTGAACGCCTCTATCAGAGACGATATGTGAGGGTAGCCCATGGAGATGGAAAATTTGAAGAAAAAAATGCTTTGCCAACTGAGGTGCAGTAGGCAGACCAGGAAGCGGGACAAAATGAGCCATTTTCGAAAAGCGGTCAACGACCACCCAGATGACAGTGTTACTATGAGACAAAGGAAGGTCCGTGATGAAATCCATGGCAATGTGGGACCATGGTTGTTCAGGCACAGGTAGAGGAAGGAGAAGACCTGCAGGCTTCTGGCGTGGAGTCTTGTCACGTGCACAGATAGTGCAGGCCCGTACAAAGTCAGTCATATCTTTTTCCTGGGTAGGCCACCAATAGTGTCTGGCCATCAATTGTATGGATTTTTTGATCCCAGCGTGACCGGCTAGATGGGAGGAATGGCCCCACCTGAGTATCTGGAGACGAAGGCATGGAGGAACGAAAGTTTTTCCTGGAGGAACTGGCACCAGAGAAGCAGGAGCAGAGGAAATCAGACACTCAGGGGGTACGATGTGTTGAGGGGGAGTCCCGGTTTCAGAGGCATCGGAGGAACGGGACAAGGCATCAGCCCTGACATTCTTGTCTGCGGGACGAAAATGGATCTGGAAATTGAACCGGGCAAAGAACAATGACCACCTGGCCTGGCGAGCAGGGATGAGCTCGGTGTTCGAGTCGAACATAGGTTCGACTCGAACATCGGCTGTTCGATCGTTCGTCGAATATCGAACGATTTGGGCCGTTCGCGCCAAATTCGAGTGACGCGAACGGCCCACAATGCACTACGCCATCGCAGTGTCATCCAGGCGCTGTGATTGGCCAAGCATGCACTGTGACCCCGCATGCTTGGCCAATCACAGCGCCGGCAGCGAGGAGAGCAATGATTGGCCACAAGCAGGATGCCTGTGGCCAATTATTGCTGAGGGGGTTTAGTACACGGCCCACACTATAAAAGGCCGCCAGCGCGGCGGCCTTGTGTAGTGTGTTCCGGAGCAGGGAAAGAGAAGCATAGGCAGGGACAGTGTCATTTTTTTCTTTACTAATCCTGGATTCCTTGTGTTTAGGGACAGAGAAGGATAGGTAGGGAGAGTGTCAGTGTGTTATTCTGTGCTAAACCTTGTTTGTAGGGACAGAGAAGGACAGTGAGGGAAAGTGTCAGTGTGCTATTCTGTGCTAAACCTTGTTTGTAGGGACAGAGAAGGACAGTGAGGGAAAGTGTCAGTGTGCTATTCTGTGCTAAACCTTGTTTGTAGGGACAGAGAAGGACAGTGAGGGAAAGTGTCAGTGTGCTATTCTGTGCTAAACCTTGTTTGTAGGGACAGAGAAGGACACTCAGGGAAAGTGTCAGTGTGCTATTCTGTGCTAAACCAATCTTGCTGAACCATATTTCAAATCCTTGAGTTTAGGGACAGAGAAGGACACTCGGGGAAAGTGTCAGTGTGTTATTCTGTGCTAAACCTTGTTTGTAGGGACAGAGAAGAACAGTGAGGGAAAGTGTCAGTGTGCTATTCTATGCTAAACCAATCTTGCTGAACCATATTTCAAATCCTTGAGTTTAGGGACAGAGAAGGACACTCAGGGAAAGTGTCAGTGTGCTATTCTGTGCTAAACCAATCTTGCTGAACCATATTTCAAATCCTTGAGTTTAGGGACAGAGAAGGACACTCGGGGAAAGTGTCAGTGTGCTATTCTGTGCTAAACCAATCTTGCTGAACCATATTTCAAATCCTTGAGTTTAGGGACAGAGAAGGACACTCAGGGAAAGTGTCAGTGTGCTATTCTGTGCTAAACCAATCTTGCTGAACCATATTTCAAATCCTTGAGTTTAGGGACAGAGAAGGACACTCAGGGAAAGTGTCAGTGTGCTATTCTGTGCTAAACCAATCTTGCTGAACCATATTTCAAATCCTTGAGTTTAGGGACAGAGAAGGACACTCAGGGAAAGTGTCAGTGTGCTATTCTGTGCTAAACCAATCTTGCTGAACCATATTTCAAATCCTTGAGTTTAGGGACAGAGAAGGACACTCGGGGAAAGTGTCAGTGTGCTATTCTGTGCTAAACCAATCTTGCTGAACCATATTTCAAATCCTTGAGTTTAGGGACAGAGAAGGACTGTCATGGATATGCAGTAGTGTTTGTCTGTCAGCTTACCTTCCTTCCCATGTGTTCATCTTAGAGGCCTGAGCCCTTTCACCTGGCTTCCTTTATAATCTCCTCCCAGCCAGACTCCACCCCAGGCCCTATCACAGAACACTATATTAACCTGTGCACTGCAAGCCTGCTTTGCTGATCAACGTGTTTGTTAGGCATTGTGTGTTTGGGTTCCTGCCTGCCGTGTGCTACGTCTGTCTCTCTGTTACGTTATTGGCTTGTCCCCGACTATCCCTGTCTGCTCGTGACCCTTGACCTTCGGCTCGTTCTTCGTTATCCTTGTCTGCTTGTGGCCCCTGACCTTCAGCTTGTTATTCGGTTCTCTCTTATCGTGTGCTGCTGCTTCCCCTCTTTTCCCCTTATCCTACGGGGCGTGAGCTAGGAAACTCCAGGGGCCGCGACCTGGTCCCAGCCTGCAGCTAACATCCTCACCACTAGAGGCCCTGGAGAAGACCAGCTGGGTCTTAGACTCCGCGCCCTGGGGAATCTTGGCTCTAGCTTCCGTTTGGATCCCGGTTGTGCTCCTCTGGTCCCGCTTTCCACAACCACCCAGTTTCCTATCCGCAGAAGCCAGCCATAGGGTTCACTACCTCGCGGTGCACTCCTGTCCCCCTACGGTGTGCATCTGTCACCTGGCCACAGGTGACCTTGACAAGGACACTCGGGGAAAGTGTCAGTGTGCTATTCTGTGCTAAACCAATCTTGCTGAACCATATTTCAAATCCTTGAGTTTAGGGACAGAGAAGGACACTCAGGGAAAGTGTCAGTGTGCTATTCTGTGCTAAACCAATCTTGCTGAACCATATTTCAAATCCTTGAGTTTAGGGACAGAGAAGGACACTCAGGGAAAGTGTCAGTGTGCTATTCTGTGCTAAACCAATCTTGCTGAACCATATTTCAAATCCTTGAGTTTAGGGACAGAGAAGGACACTCAGGGAAAGTGTCAGTGTGCTATTCTGTGCTAAACCAATCTTGCTGAGCCATATTTCAAATCCTTGAGTTTAGGGACAGAGAAGGACACTCGGGGAAAGTGTCAGTGTGCTATTCTGTGCTAAACCAATCTTGCTGAACCATATTTCAAATCCTTGAGTTTAGGGACAGAGAAGGACTGTCATGGATATGCAGTAGTGTTTGTCTGTCAGCTTACCTTCCTTCCCATGTGTTCATCTTAGAGGCCTGAGCCCTTTCACCTGGCTTCCTTTATAATCTCCTCCCAGCCAGACTCCACCCCAGGCCCTATCACAGAACACTATATTAACCTGTGCACTGCAAGCCTGCTTTGCTGATCAACGTGTTTGTTAGGCATTGTGTGTTTGGGTTCCTGCCTGCCGTGTGCTACGTCTGTCTCTCTGTTACGTTATTGGCTTGTCCCCGACTATCCCTGTCTGCTCGTGACCCTTGACCTTCGGCTCGTTCTTCGTTATCCTTGTCTGCTTGTGGCCCCTGACCTTCAGCTTGTTATTCGGTTCTCTCTTATCGTGTGCTGCTGCTTCCCCTCTTTTCCCCTTATCCTACGGGGCGTGAGCTAGGAAACTCCAGGGGCCGCGACCTGGTCCCAGCCTGCAGCTAACATCCTCACCACTAGAGGCCCTGGAGAAGACCAGCTGGGTCTTAGACTCCGCGCCCTGGGGAATCTTGGCTCTAGCTTCCGTTTGGATCCCGGTTGTGCTCCTCTGGTCCCGCTTTCCACAACCACCCAGTTTCCTATCCGCAGAAGCCAGCCATAGGGTTCACTACCTCGCGGTGCACTCCTGTCCCCCTACGGTGTGCATCTGTCACCTGGCCACAGGTGACCTTGACAGTTTGATCAGCCCATGCCCAGTGAGCCTCCTACTTTTTCTTGTTCGGGACATTCTGCTTGTCCTTCAGCTATTCAGTTTGACTCCGGCGACATGTCACCTTCTAACCAACCTGACTTCAGGGTTCCACTGACATCTGCCCAGTCTGATGGTCCTGTGCAAGATGACCAGTTCCCCTTTAAGGGTCTAGGGGACCCTCCTCAGATTCCTGTTGATCCTCTCATGCCCTTGCTTATTCCTAGAGAGCCTTTGGTCCTCAATAGATCTTCTTGTCATCTCCCTACCTCGTTTTTGGTCTCTGAGGATAATCTTAAGTACGAGGTTAGACAAGTTCTGGATTCTCGGCTCTGCAGAGGCATTCTTCAGTACCTTGTGCATTGGAGAGGTTTTGGTCCTGAGGAGGCGTCTTGGATCGCTGCATCTGATGTCGCTGCACCTCATCTGTTGAGAAGGTTTCATCAGAGATTTCCCTTTAAGCCTGGGCCTAGGCGGGGGAGGGCCCATAAGAGGGAGGGTACTGTCATGGATATGCAGTAGTGTTTGTCTGTCAGCTTACCTTCCTTCCCATGTGTTCATCTTAGAGGCCTGAGCCCTTTCACCTGGCTTCCTTTATAATCTCCTCCCAGCCAGACTCCACCCCAGGCCCTATCACAGAACACTATATTAACCTGTGCACTGCAAGCCTGCTTTGCTGATCAACGTGTTTGTTAGGCATTGTGTGTTTGGGTTCCTGCCTGCCGTGTGCTACGTCTGTCTCTCTGTTACGTTATTGGCTTGTCCCCGACTATCCCTGTCTGCTCGTGACCCTTGACCTTCGGCTCGTTCTTCGTTATCCTTGTCTGCTTGTGGCCCCTGACCTTCAGCTTGTTATTCGGTTCTCTCTTATCGTGTGCTGCTGCTTCCCCTCTTTTCCCCTTATCCTACGGGGCGTGAGCTAGGAAACTCCAGGGGCCGCGACCTGGTCCCAGCCTGCAGCTAACATCCTCACCACTAGAGGCCCTGGAGAAGACCAGCTGGGTCTTAGACTCCGCGCCCTGGGGAATCTTGGCTCTAGCTTCCGTTTGGATCCCGGTTGTGTTCCTCTGGTCCCGCTTTCCACAACCACCCAGTTTCCTATCCGCAGAAGCCAGCCATAGGGTTCACTACCTCGCGGTGCACTCCTGTCCCCCTACGGTGTGCATCTGTCACCTGGCCACAGGTGACCTTGACAAGGACACTCGGGGAAAGTGTCAGTGTGCTATTCTGTGCTAAACCAATCTTGCTGAACCATATTTCAAATCCTTGAGTTTAGGGACAGAGAAGGACACTCAGGGAAAGTGTCAGTGTGCTATTCTGTGCTAAACCAATCTTGCTGAACCATATTTCAAATCCTTGAGTTTAGGGACAGAGAAGGACACTCGGGAAAGTGTCAGTGTGCTATTCTGTGCTAAACCAATCTTGCTGAACCATATTTCAAATCCTTGAGTTTAGGGACAGAGAAGGACACTCGGGGAAAGTGTCAGTGTGCTATTCTGTGCTAAACCAATCTTGCTGAACCATATTTCAAATCCTTGAGTTTAGGGACAGAGAAGGACATTCGGGGAAAGTGTCAGTGTGCTATTCTGTGCTAAACCAATCTTGCTGAACCATATTTCAAATCCTTGAGTTTAGGGCCAGAGAAGGACACTCAGGGAAAGTGTCAGTGTGCTATTCTGTGCTAAACCAATCTTGCTGAACCATATTTCAAATCCTTGAGTTTAGGGACAGAGAAGGACACTCAGGGAAAGTGTCAGTGTGCTATTCTGTGCTAAACCAATCTTGCTGAACCATATTTCAAATCCTTGAGTTTAGGGACAGAGAAGGACACTCGGGGAAAGTGTCAGTGTGCTATTCTGTGCTAAACCAATCTTGCTGAACCATATTTCAAATCCTTGAGTTTAGGGACAGAGAAGGACACTCAGGGAAAGTGTCAGTGTGCTATTCTGTGCTAAACCAATCTTGCTGAACCATATTTCAAATCCTTGAGTTTAGGGACAGAGAAGGACACTCGGGGAAAGTGTCAGTGTGCTATTCTGTGCTAAACCAATCTTGCTGAACCAAATTTCAAATCCTTGAGTTTAGGGACAGAGAAGGACACTCGGGGAAAGTGTCAGTGTGCTATTCTGTGCTAAACCAATCTTGCTGAAGCATATTGCAAATCCTTGTGTTTAGGGACAGAGAAGGATAGGCAGGGGACAGTGTCAGTGTCATTGTTGCTAAGCCTCCTGCCCAGTATACACCTGAAGGTAGCCTTTATTGCTGTTTTTCCCATCTCCCTGCAGGCCATCCATTAAAATGTCTGGAAGGCAAACAAGGAGAGGCAGACAGTCAGGAGGCAATAAAAGAGGGCAAGCAGGCTCTGTGTCTGGGGGCAACAGTGCTGGTCGTGGACGCGGTGCATTGTCATCAGCACATGGCCATGGGACACGCTTGTCCTTCTTTTCGGCAGCTGGACATGTTGAGCCACATCATGCCGAAGACTTGGTAGAGTGGATGACCAAGCCCACCTCATCCTCCTCATCCTCTCTCACCCTGGCTCAGGGTACTGGCAAAGCAGCTGCCAAAGCGTCCTCTTCCCTGGTATCAATGTCATCATCAGTCACTCCTTCCCTAGACCCACCATGTCCTCCTCCTGAGGAGTCCCCCGAACTGTTTGAGCACAGTGTTGGGTACATGCTCCAGGAGGATGCCCAGCGTTTCGAAGGATCTGATGATGATACCCAGCTAGAGGAAAGCAGTAGCGTGAGAGCAGAGAGAGGGGATGCTCAAGAAGGAAACCAATCTGGCAGTCATGCTCCAGCAGCTGCAGCATACTGCCAGATTGGCTCCAGTGATGAGGAGGGAGGGGATGATGAGGTCACTGACTACACGTGGGTGCCTAATAGGAGAGAGGAGGAGGAGGAGGAGGATGAGGAGGAGGCACATCTCCAATGAGGCAGGATGCCCTTGGGTGGCCAGCGTAAGGGCAGCACACCGACGGAATCACACCGCAGAGCTCCGCCTGTGCAGGGCGCTGCCTCTGCCCGTCATTCAAAAAGTTCTTTGGTGTGGGCCTTTTTTGAGGCGAGTGCATCAGATCGCACAGCTGCTGTTTGCAACATATGTCTCAAGCGTATATCGCGTGGCCAAAACATCAGCGCTTGGGCACCACATGCTTGACCAGACATATGTTGACCTGCCATGCAGCTCGTTGGCAAGCCTACCTTAAAGACCCACACTAAAGAACAAAGCGGACCTCTCCTTGCACCGCATCAGCTGGGATCTCCAACCCCACTATACCTTCAGTCCTCTCTGAAACCTGCACTGAGAGGAATGAAGGTGTAGAATTAGGTGTGTCACAGCCAAGTACTTGTGGCCACTCTGCTAGCAGTACACCGACGTCCGATTCTAGCAGGCAAATTTCCCTGCCCCAGCTGCTGGACCGTCGAAAGAAGTTCACTCCCAGCCATCCACATGCCCAGCGGTTGAATGCTAGCTTGGCTAAATTGCTAGCGCTTCAACTGCTGCCTTTTCAGTTGGTAGACTCGGCCCCCTTCCGTGAGTTTGTGCAATGTGCGGTTCCTCAGTGGCAGGTTCCCAAACGCCACTTTTTCTCACGGAAGGCGATTCCGGCTCTCTACCGGCATGTGGAAGGCAATGTCTTGGCCTCGCTGGACAGGGCGGTCAGCGGTAAGGTGCATATTACCGCTGACTCATGGTCCAGCAGGCATGGACAGGGACGTTACCTTTCTTTCACGGCCCATTGGGTCACTCTTTTGGCAGCTGGGAAGGATGCAGGACAAGGTGCAGTAGTGTTGGAGGTTGTTCCACCGCCACGCCTCCAAAATGCTACTACTGGTTGTGACACACCTCTCTCCTCCACCCCCTCCTCTTCTTCTTCCTCCATGGCCTCTTCCTGTGGTTTGTCCTCGGAACCAGCGGTGCTCCGTAGGCGTTCAAGGGGCTACGCAAGTACGCAGGCAAAAAGATGCCATGCCGTGCTTGCGCTGGTGTGTTTGGGGGACAGGAGCCACACTGGGGCAGAGGTCCTGTCTGCTCTGCAGGGGCAGGCCGAGAGGTGGTTGACGCCATGCCAGCTTAAGCCAGGAATGGTGGTTTGCGACAATGGCACCACCCTCCTCTCCGCCCTCCGACAGGGACAACTGACCCATGTTCCCTGTGTGGCTCACGTCCTTAACCTGGTGGTGCAGCGGTTCTTGGGCAGGTACCCGGGCTTACAGGATGTCCTGAGGCAGGCCAGGAAAGTCTGTGTGCATATCCGCAGATCTTATAATGCCAGTGCTCGCCTGGCTGAGCTGCAAAAGGAGTTGAACCTGCCCAAGAACCGCCTTATATGTGACATGCCCACCAGGTGGAACTCAACGTTGGCCATGCTGCAGCGGCTGCACACGCAGCAGAGGGCCATCAATGAGTACCTGCGCGACTACGGCACCAGGACAGGGTCAGGGGAGCTTGGTTTTTTTTCACCACGCCAGTGGGGCATGATCAGGGATGCATGCACTGTCCTGGCACCATTTGAGGAGGCCACGAGGATGGTGAGCAGTGACAGTGCATGCATCAGTGACACTGTACCTCTTGTCCACCTGTTGGAGCACACGCTGCGTGGAATAATGGACAGGGCACTTGAGGCAGAACAGAGGCAGGAAGAGGAGGACTTCCTTGCCTCTCAAGGCCCCCTTTACCCAGACAGTGTTCCTTCTGTCCCACCCATCGCACAGGAAGAGGAGGAGGAGGAGGAGGATTGTGTCAGCATGGAGGTGGAGCCTGGCACTCAGCATCATCAGCAGCAGTCTTTTAGGGATGATTTACAGTCCCAAGAAACCAGTGGACTTGTACGTGGCTGGGAGGAGGTGGCTGCGGATCATGTCGTCCTTAGTGACCCAGAGGACTCCGGACTGAATGCCTCAGCTAACCTACGCTGCATGGCCTCCCTGATCCTGCAAAGTCTGCGGAAGGATCCTCGTATTCTTCGGATCAAGGAGAGGGACCATTACTGGCTAGCCACTCTCCTTGATCCACGGTACAAGGGTAAGGTTGCGGACCTTATGTTACCGTCGCAGAGGGAGCAGAGGATGAGACAACTCCGGGAGGCCTTGCAGAAAGGTCTGTGCAACGCGTTCCCAGAGACTGGGAGGTTACAAACTCCTGGTCCTGGACAACGAGTTGCTGAGGCTTCGGTCAGTCAAAGAAGGAGCGGTGGGGAAGGTGGCCGTCTGACCGATGCGTTCAGACAATTCTTTAGTCCGCAGCCCCAAAGTATGATCGGTTCCAGCAACCATCGCCAGCGTCTGATATACATGGTGCAGGAATACCTAGGGGCAAGGTCAGACTTGGACACCTTCCCTCCCCACCGAAAATCCTCTGGCTTACTGGGTCTTGAGGATGGATCACTGGCCAGAGCTTGCACAGTATGCAATTGAGCTACTGGCCTGTCCTGCATCCAGCGTTCTTTCAGAACGCACATTCAGTGCTGCTGGAGGATTTGTCACGGATCACAGGGTGCGCCTGTCCACCGACTCGGTTGATCGACTGACTTTCATCAAGATGAACCAGTCTTGGATCACCACCAGCTACCACACACCTGATGCTGATATAACAGACTAATTGATTTTAAAATGTCACATCCCTTGAAGACTGATGCTGATGCTGAGTGCCTGTGCTGTTATGTTGACTGGCTATCCTCCTCCTCCTCAATGATCCGATTGATGATGATAGCTTGGAAGATCATTTTTGTTTATGGGTGCCGCCACCAGTGCCTAAGGCCCAATTTTTTAGCCCCTGTTTAACAGGGGCGTGTAATTAAAAATGTTGATGCAATACTTTGCAACAGGGCTCATTGCTGTGCTCCAAGTACAGTATCTGTGAGGGGTTGCAGTGTTGTGCCACCAGTGCCTAAGGCCCAATTTTTCAGCCCCTGTTTAACAGGGGCGTGTAATTACAATTTTTGATGCAATACTTTGCAACAGGGCTCATTGCTGTGCTCCAAGTACAGTATCTGTGAGGGGTTGCAGTGTTGTGCCACCAGTGCCTAAGGCCCAATTTTTCAGCCCCTGTTCAACAAGGGCATGCAATTATAATTATTGATCTAATAATTCACAGCAGGGCCCATTGCTGCGCCCACCAAGAGTAACTGTCAGGCCTTACAGTGTTGTGTCAACACCACCACCACCACCACCACCACCACCACCAAAGGCCCAATTTTTCAGCCCCTGTTCAACAGGGGCATGCAATTATAATTATTGATCTAATAATTCACAGCAGGGCCCATTGTTGCGCCCACCAAGAGTAACTGTCAGGCCTTACAGTGTTGTGTCAACACCACCACCACCACCACCACCACCAAAGGCCCAATTTTTCAGCCCCTGTTCAACAGGGGCATGCAATTATAATTATTGATCTAATAATTCACAGCAGGGCCCATTGCTGCGCCCACCAAGAGTAACTGTCAGGCCTTACAGTGTTGTGTCAACACCACCACCACCACCACCACCACCAAAGGCCCAATTTTTCAGCCCCTGTTCAACAGGGGCATGCAATTATAATTATAGACAGACAGCAAAACAAATGTTACAGGGGTGATAACCCTTCCCTATGTTTTCCAAAAAGCTTAAAAATAGATTTTTTGGCTGGAGCTACACTTAAACAATGTACGTGTTCAAAATTACAAACAGATTCTACTTAAGAACAAACCTACAGTCCCTGTCTTGTTTACACCGGTCTTGTTTACACCGCCTGTATACTGCTGTTCAGAGTATATAGGGCCTTTTTTATTTTGTGTGCGGGGTTCCCCTTAATATCCAAACAAGACCCAAAGGGGCTGGTAATGGGCTGGGGTAGGGGGGGGTGATGGGGTAGCTATGCCATTTTTCTTAAAGATTTTCATCCATATTACCGGGACCAGACATTACATTAAAGCCGCAAGCAGTTTTAAATGGCTTTTTTTTCCTTTAGAAATGTCATTTTGTGCAGGGACAGTTCTAAACACGGGAAACACGTGGCACTTCGCAGGCATACTTTAGACACCCCCCAGGTACGATATTTAAAGGAATATTTGACTTTTTTTTTTCACTTCATGTATCATTAAAATGACTGCTCCCGAAAAACGTCCGTTTTTAAAACTTCTTTTTGCATTGATACATGTCCCCTGGTGCAGAACCCGGGTTCCCAAACCCTTTTTAGGACAATAACATGCATAATAGTCGTTATAATTAGCACTTTAGAATTCGAACGTTCGCATCCATTGTATTTAATAGGGTTCTAATGTTCGTGCGAACTTTCGGTCCGTTCGCGGGTTCTGGTGCGAACCGAACCCGGGGGTGTTCGGCTCATCACTGCTGGCGAGGATTTAAGCGCTGAGCGGACTGAAGGTAGGACAAATTTTTATGGTCAGTGTAGATGGAGATAGGGTGAAGGGATCCTTCCAGGAGATGTCTCCACTCTTCTAATGCCAGCTTGATGGCCAACAGTTCACGGTCACCTATGGAATAGTTTTTTTCAGGAGGGGAGAAGGCTTTAGAGAAAAAAACACACGTGACGTTTCCTCCTTTAGCGTTTTTTTGAAGAAGAACAGCTCCGGCTCCTACCGAGGAGGCGTCAACTTCAAGGAAGAACGGCTTTATGGGGTCTGGTCGAGACAGAACAGGTGCAGAGGAGAAGGCGGTCTTAAGGCGAGTAAAGGCTTCTTCCGCTTGAGGCGGCCAGGACCTTGGATTCGCGTTTTTCTTAGTCAGTGCCCCTATAGGAGCAACGATGGTGGAGAAGTGGGGTAAGAACTGACGATAGTAGTTGGCGAATCCAAGGAAGCGTTGGATAGCACGGAGTCCAGAGGGGCGTGGCCAATCCAAGACTGCGGAGAGCTTGTCAGGGTCCATTTGAAGGCCTTGTCCTGAGACCAGATAACCTAGGAAAGGAAGGCTGCTGCGCTCAAAAAATCTACTCTCTTTTTCCGTTGCGGTTTTTTTTTTTTTCCCCCTCCTTTTTCTGTGACGGACATGGAGCCGATGTTCCTCAAGGTTGGTAGAGAAGATTAGGATGTCGTCAAGATAGACAACCACACAGGTATACAGTACGTCCCGAAAGATTTCATTGACAAAATCCTGAAAGACTGCAGGAGCGTTGCAAAGTCCAAATGGCATGACGAGATATTCAAAGTGACCATCTCTGGTGTTAAATGTGGTTTTCCATTCATCTCCTTCACGGATTCTGATGAGGTTATAAGCGCCCCTGAGGTCCAATTTCGAAAAAACTTTTGCTCCGCGCATACGGTCAAAGAGCTCCGAGATGAGAGGCAGAGGGTAGCGATTTTTAATAGTGATTTTATTGAGACCACAATAGTCTATGCAAGGGCGTAGTGATCCGTCCTTCTTGGAAACGAAGAAGAACCCCGCTCCGGCTGGAGAAGATGATTTCCTAATAAAACCTCTCTTGAGGTTCTCCTGTATGTAATCAGTCATGGCCTTGGTTTCAGGAGAGGAGAGAGGGTAAATTCTGCCACGGGTGGTGTAGTACCTGGGAGCAAGTCAATGGGGCAGTCGTAGGGTCTATGTGGTGGTAAGACCTCCGCCTGTTTTTTGCAAAAGACATCAGAAAAGTCCTGATAGGCCTTGGGAAGGCCGGGCAAAGGAGTAGCGGAGGCCGAGGGTAGGAGAATGGCGCTGGAGCCAGGGTAGGCCAAGAAGGATGTCAGAAGTACAGTTCGGCAAAACAAAGAATTCAATTTTTTCTTGGTGAAGAACACCAACGGACATGAGCAGGGGTTCGGTGCGGTAACGCACGGTACAATCCAGATTTTCTCCATTTACAGAGGAGATGAAGAAGGGTTTGATGAGACGGATAACAGGAACGTTGAACCTGTTGATGAAAGAGGCTTCAATAAAGTTTCCTGCAGAACCAGAGTCCAGGAAGGCCACCGCAGAGAAGGGGGAGCCAGCAGAAGGGGAAATCCGCACAGGAATAGTCAGACGTGGAGAGGAAGAATTCACACCTAGTAACGCCTCTCCCACGTTCACTAGGTGCGGGCGTTTCCCTGACGTAGAGGACGAATAGGGCAGTCCTTTAGGAAATGTTCAGAGCTCGCACAATAAAGGCATAAGTTCTCATTCCTACGGCGAGTCCTCTCTTGTAGGGTCAGGCGAGATCGGTCCACCTGCATGGCCTCCTCGGCGGAAGGCATAGTATCAGGATGCGTTGGATTCAGGAAGAGAGGAGCCAGGCGCGGATAACGCCTGGTGCGAACAAGATCTTTCTCCTGGCGAAGCTCTTGGCGTCTTTCAACGTAGCGTATGTCAATGCGGGTAGCTAAGTAGATGAGCTCCGTCAGGGAGGAGGGTATCTCTCGTGCGGCCAGACAATCCTTGATGTGGCTGGATAAACCTTTCTTGAAGGTCGCGCAGAGAGCCTCATTATTCCAGGCTAGCTCTGAGGCCAGTGTGCGGAACTGTATGGCATATTCGCCCACAGAGGAGTTTCCTTGGACAAGGTTAAGCAGGGCGGTTTCAGCGGATGAGGCTCGGGCTGGTTCCTCAAAAACGCTACGAACCTCAGCAAGGAAGGACTGAACGGTGGCTGTAGCAGGGTCATTGCGGTCCCAGAGTGGTGTGGCCCAGGCCAAGGCCTTCCCAGACAACAGACAGACCACGAATGCCACCTTAGACCGTTCTGTGGAAAACTGGTCTGACATCATCTCAAGATGCAGGGAACATTGGGACAAGAATCCCTGGCACATCCTAGGATCCCCGTCAAATTTCTCCGGAAGAGACAAGCGGATCTTCGAGGTAGTAGCGGCAGCTCGGAGAGGGGAAGATGCTGGAGCTTGTGGCGGCAGACGCTGCTGGATCATGGCGGTCAACTGCGACAGCTGCTGTCCTTGTTGGGCAATCAATTGCGACTGCTGGGCAACCACGGTAGTGAGATCAGCGAGACTAGGCAGCGGCACGTCAGCGGGATCCATGGCCGGATCTACTGTCACGAGCCGGACTGACGGCTAGTGGGGATACAGGAGGTGGATCCTCTGTACCAGAGAGGGGATGGCACGGGTCGTACTGAGGGACCGGTTCTAAGCAACTACCGGTTTTCACCAGAGCCCGCCGCAAAGCGGGATGGACTTGCTGCGGCGGTAGCAACCAGGTCGTGTCCTCCAGTAGCAACTCCACCTCTCTGGCGGCTGAGATAGGCGCAGTACAAAAGGACTAGGCAGAGGCAAGGTCAGACGTAGCAGAGGGTCAGGGCAGGCGGCAATGGTTCGTAGTCTGAGACAATGGCAGCAGGTCAGATACACAGGCAAGGCAACTCACAAAATGCTTCCACAGGGTACTAAGACAACAAGATCCGGCAAGGACAGGAAGGGGAAGTGGGTTTATATCAGATTTGGGTGTGCACACAGTAATTGGGCCAGGCACCAATCAATGGTGCGCTGGCCCTTTAAATCTCAGAAGGCCGGCGTGCGCGCGCCCTAGAGCGCAGCGGGGCCGCGCGCGCAGGGAAGGAGCAGGAGGGGGATGGTGAGTAGGATGAGATGCGATCCGCGGACGGAGATGTGCCGCCGCGTGAATCGCATCCCCGCCGGTAACAGAGCAGCGCCCACGGCCAGGGGGGCTGACCGGACCGCTGCAGGGGGACCGACGCCGCGAGCGCTCCGGGAAGGATGGGACACCCGGAGCGCTCGGCGTTACAGTTCGTTTATTTTGTTCCTATGTGGTGATACCCTGAACTCTTCATGCTGTACGCGTCACATACCAGTGGTAGCTGAGGCATTTGCTGTATAACACAGAGACCCCAGGCTGGGGTATATGCATATACCGATCTCCTGTAATTAAGAGATCACATCTATTTGGTAAGCGGCAGTGTGTACCCAGGTGGAGGTCCTTTTCTGTCATCACTTCTTTCCGATTGCTGTGGATTTATTTTTGCACCGTGGATGTTTAACATATATGGACATTTAACTTTGCCATCTATCAACACTGTCATTTATTGCTGACACTGAGGATTGTTTTTCACTTCTTTTTCTCATGGACTGATATTCCATTCACATTTTTTATTCTTTTGAGTTTTTTGGTCCTGGTCACCTTATTTCTTGTTTTTTTCAGTCACAAGATTGAGGTCACACATTTTGATCAATAGATATTTGCTTTATTCAAATATTGCTTATATACAGGGGATACTCGAAAATGTTGAATATCGTGCAAAAGTTAATTTATTTCACTAATGCAACTTAAAAGGTGAAACTAATATATGAGATATACTCATTACATGCAAAGCAAGATAGTTCAAGCCGTGATTTGTCATAATTGTGATGATTATGGCTTACAGCTCATGAAAACCCCAAATCCACAATCTCAGAAAATTAGAATATTGTGAAAAGGTGCAATATTCTAGGCTCAAAGTGTCCCACTCTAATCAGATAATTAAGCCATAACACCTGCAAAGGGTTCCTGAGCCTTTAAATGGTCTCTCAGTCAGGTTCAGTAGGAATCATAATTATCGGAAAATTCTGACCTGACAGTTGTGCAGAAAACCATCATTGACACCCTCCATAAGGAGGGAAAGCCTCAAAAGGTAATTGCAAAAGAAGTTGGATGTTCCCAAAGTGCTGTATCAAAGCACATTAATAGAAAGTTATGTGGAAGGTAAAAGTGTGGAAGAAAAAGGTGCACAAGCAGCAGGGATGACCGCAGCCTGGAGAGGATTGTCAGGAAAAGGCCATTCAAAAGTGTTGGGGACTTTCACAAGGAGTGGACTGAGGCTGGAGTCAGTGCAACAAGAGCCACACCACACACAGACGGATCCTGGACATGGGCTTCAAATGTCGTATTCCTCTTGTCAAGCCACTCCTGAACAACAAAAAATGTCTGAAGCGTCTTACCTGGGCTAAAGAAAAACAGACCTGGTCTGTTGCTCAGTGGTCCAAAGTCCTCTTTTCTGATGAAAGCAAATTTTGCATCTCATTTGGAAACCAAGGAGCCAGAGTATGGAGGAAGAATGGAGAGGCACACACTGCAAGATGCTTGAAGTCCAGTTTGAAGTTTCCACAGTCTGTGTTGATTTGGGGAGCCATGTCATTTGCTGGTGTTGGTCCACTGTGCTTCATTAAGTCCAAGGTCATCGCAGCCGTCTACCAGGAGATTTTGGAGCACTTCATGCTTCCTCCAGCAGACGAGTTCTATGGGGATGCTGACTTCATTTTCCAGCAGGACTTGGCACCTGCGAAAAGCACCAAAACCTGGTTCAATGACCGTGGGATTACTGTGCTTGATTGGCCAGCAAACTCGCCTGACCTGAACCCCATAGAGAATCTGTGGGGCATTGCCAAGAGAAAGATGAGAGACATGAGACCGAACAATGCAGAAGAGCTGAATGCCGCCATTGAAGCATCCTGGTCTTCCAGAACACCTCAGCAGTGCCACAGGCTGATAGCTTCCATGCCACGCCGCATTGAGGCAGTAATTGCTGCAAAAGGGGCCCAAACCAAATACTGAGTACATATGCATGCTTATACTTTTCAGAGGTCCGATATTGTTCTATGTACAATCCTTGTTTTATCGATTGCATGTAATAGTCTTGTTTTCTGAGATTGTGGATTTAGGGTTTTCATGAGCTGTAAGCCATTATCATCACAATTATGACAAATCACAGCTTGAACTATCTTGCTTTGCATGTAATGAGTCTCATAAATTAGTTTCACTTTTTAAGTTGCATTAGTGAAATAAATGAACTTTTGCACAATATTAAAAAAAATTTAGTTTCACCTGTACATGTGTATATTAATTACAACATTGTTGGTTTTATTCTTTTGACTCTTTTGTGGCTTTTTATACTTTCCTGGTAGCATAATTAAAATCCTCCACTTTTTTCCAGATTTTTTTTTTAAGAATTATTCAATTAAAAACTATGATGATATCGTTCAGTTTGCATTAATGCTTCTATACATATATGTATTTTTAAATAGATTCTAAAAAGTATCCACTTTCTGCCATGAATAAAAAATGTTCTTCAACTCCAAGTCTAGGACATATGGGGGCTGATTTAAGAACCATTTGCGCCAGTAGTTGCGGTGCACCGGCGTGCGCAACGCAGTTTTGGTATTTACGAAACATTTGCGCCGGTAACGCAGCGCTATTCCCCATTTACTATAGTGTTCTCGGCGCACGGGAGGAGGCGTTCAGTGCGCCACTATGGACCTGGCGCACGGCATCTTCAAATCAAAATATAAAGAAGCTGGAAGTGCCAATATAATGGTGTGATGTGGGGTGATGTGAGGAAGTATAGTGACAACTGCCCAAGTAACAAATATGCCCAAAATAGAATGAGAAAGTAACTTTTTCTGAACCAGCCTGCTGTGCCTGCAAGTATGTTTAGAACTGCGAGAGATCTTTTTGTGCACTACGCAGCATTTGCGCTCGTTCAAATGCACCGGTTCACTGCGCTGGCAAAATCTTAGTAAATGTCAAGTCATGTAAATGCATTTGCATAAGTTGAACAGGCGCACCTCTAAACTTGCCATTTTATAACAGTCTCTGCACCAAATTACATTTCTAAAGGGAAAAAAAGTAATTTAAAAGCACTCGCGGCTGTAATGAATTGCCGGTTCCCGTCAATACAGAGAAAAGTCATTGAAAGTCTTTGAAAAAAAAAATGCGTGGGGGTCCCCCAAAATTCCATTACCAGGCCCTTCAGGTCTGGTATGGATAATAAGGGGAACTCCGCAGCAAATAAAAAAAAATGGCATGGGGTTTCCCCTCAAAATCCGTACCAGGCCCTTCAGGTCTGGTATGTTCTTCTGACAAATAAAAAATATATAATGTGGCGCTGTAAGAGAAGTGGCAAGGAACCCTACTTCGTGTATAGCACAATTGTGCACTTAAAAATATGGTGTCAATCATCGCAGTATTATTATTATTTAATTTGCATGTTTTTCTGACAGTTCTTCTGTAACTGAGTGCGGGGCCACCCGGTGACCCCGCCCCCCTCTGACGCCACGGGGCAAGCCATACTGAAGTCACCATGAAGTCCATGTGCGTCAGAGGGGGCGGGGTCACCGGGTGGTCCCGCACTCAGTTACAGAAGAACTGTCAGAAGGACATAAGTGTCACACAGCGGGAACCTCCAATGCAAGCGGATCGTCCGGAGAACGAAGCGGGGAAGAAGAAGCCGGAGCAAGATGCGGACGAGAACACCAAAGGAAGAAGCAGAGGAAGAACAAGATGGAGGAAGAAACCCGAATGGAGAAAAGAAGAAGATGGAAGAAGAAGATGGAAGAAGAAGCGGGGAAAGGAGAATACATTAATAAAGGAATTGTCAAAAACCGGTTATTGTAATTTTAACATTTTTTTACACTTTTTTTGTGAAATGGTAGGGGTACATTTGTACCCCATTACCATTTCACACAGGGGAGGCCGGGATCTGGTGGTCCCCTTTGATAAAGGGGGCTTCCAGATTCCGATAAGCCCTCCATCCGTAGACCCCCACAACCACTGGACAAGGGTTGTGGGAATGAGGCCCTTGTTCCCATCAATATGGGGAAATGGTGCTTTGGGGTCCAGACCCCAAAGCATTCTCCCCATGTTGAGGGCATGTGGCCTGGTATGGTTCAGGAGGGGGGCACTCTCTCCTGTGGCCTGCCAGGTTGCTTGCTCGGATAAGGGTCTGGTGTGGATTTTTAGGGGGACCCCCACACCATTTTTTTTAAGTTTGGCACGGGTTTCCCTTAAAATCCATACCAGACCTGAAGGGCCTGGTACGGATTTTGAGGGGGACCCCCACGCCATTTTTTTTTATTTGGCACGGGGTTCCCCTTAATATCCATACCAGACCTGAAGGGCCTGGTAATGGAATTTTAGGGGACCCCCACGCATTTTTTTTTGTTTTTTTCAAAGACTTTCAATGACTTTTATCTGTATTGACGGGAACCGGCAATTCATTATAGCCACGAGTAGTTTTAAATGACTTATTTTTTTTACTTTAGGGCCAGTTCACACCACATGCAGTCCAGTGCGTTTTTTTCTGCATCAAAAACGAATGGAAAGTAGGTTATATGGTTTTCAATGGCATAGTTCACACCAGTGCGTGCAGGTCCAGTGCCTTCCAGTTCCATAAAAAAAAGTTGAACATGCTGCATTTTACCTGCACTGGACTGTACTGGAACGCTGTAAAATGCATCAAAAACGCACTGAAATGCACCGGAACGCACCTAAATGCACCGAAAATGCACTGCAACACACTTATCCTTAAGGTTAAGTAAAAAGAGGGGAAAAAAGCACTGGACTGCATCAAAAACGCACCAAAAACGCACTGGAACGCATCGTTCCTGTGCGTTTTTGGTACGTTTTTGATGCTGTCCAGTGCTTATTTTTCATCCCTCTTTTTTATTAACCATAGATAAGGACAAGTGTGTTCCAGTGCGTTTTTGGTGCATTTAGGTGCGTTTCGGTGCATCTTTGATTCGTTTTGCAGCGTCCCAGAACAGTCCAGTGCAGGTAAAATGCAGCATGTTCTACTTTTTTCTGGAACTGGAACAAACACTGCCATTTAGAACCATATAACCAACTTTCCATGCATTTTTGATGCATTAAAAATGCAATGGACTGCATGTGGTGTGAAATGGCCCTTAAGCAATTTGGCATATTTAAAGGCACTTCTACTTGTTTTGTTTATGGTGTTGTCAAAATTGGTGACATCGATATATGTCCCTTAGGGTGGGACCTGGGCCCCCATACCCATTTTAAGGCCAATATCTAGAAGATAAGCCAGCCAAGTGGGGACTAGCAAAATTAACAAGTCAGTTCCCATAGACTGCAATGGTATTTGTTGTATAACTTTTGCCCATGTTAGGCTTTTTGTTTGCCCCCCGTACCGGGGGCAGGGTTGCCAACTTTCAGTAAATTTACGAACAGTTTGTAAAATCTGTACTTTTTGCATCTGTCCTTGAATGTCCATTACGGACATGTAGGTTGCATGTCCGTAACTGACATTCATGGACAGATGCAACAATTATGGATTTTACAAACTGTTTGTAAATTTACTGAAAGTTGGCAACCCTGACCGGGGGGTGTTTGTCCCATCTCTAATTTAGTAGCATGCCGGATGATGTGCTTAATTTTGGACGGGGGGGGGGGGGCTTATTTTCTGCTAGCTGCATTTCTGTTGGTCTGAGCATGCTTAGGGACTTAGTTTTTTTTGTGCTTTTTGTGTGTGAACAGCACCTGGATGTTTCTGGGCATGCTCAGAGAGTGCGTTTTTTGGGTTAGTAATTGAAGGACATCCTTAACAGGTGTACCCACTTTGAAGTTCAGTCTCTACATTGGGTGAACTTGCATTTTGGGTGTTTCATGGACTGTGCATGTGTTTTCAATTGCCTCATTAGGACACAAACCTAGGTTATATAAAGCTTGCAGATAGCGTTCGCTCCCTTGCCCTGAAAAGAGGCACGATTGTGTGTGTGTGGCCGGCAAAAAGTAGATTTTGGTGTCCTTATCGAGTTTGTAACACATGTATTTTATTTGTTATGTCTTTGCAAAACAGATGTTTGTTTTACTTTTGTTGATTGTATTTTTTTGTGTGGGGGATATGTTCCCCTGAAATATTTTTGATGTTGTTAATGTGTGTCTTTTGTTCACTGATTTGTCTGTGCTGCATTATTTTGCTAAATCTTTCTCAAGATGTTGTGACTAATGTTTCTTTTTGCGTCCCTTTGTTTTTTCCAAGTCCTGTTTTGTTGACCAATAAAATTTGATGCAAAGTTTGATGTTTGTTTTTTATTTTCTATGCAACAAATGTGACAGCTGCAGCTTAACTATGCTGATTGGCATGTCAAAACAAAACAGGTGTGATTTGTCTAACCTGGTGCCTTCAAGGTGGCATATGCATGGATTGTGTGCTGCCATGGATAGTCACCAGGAAATGAAAAATACAGATCGGTAAGCATTCAATTTTCCTTTTTACTGCAGTGGTTCTCAGTCTCAGTCCTCAAGTACCCCCAACAGGACATGTTTTGTGTATTAATCTTATCGAGAATTGCTGTCCAAAATACCAAACCATTGACTGTGATTTAAAGCACATGTGCAAGATGAAGGAAACCCTGCAAAACATAGCCTGTTGGGGGTACTTGAGAAGCACTGATTTAGAGCATGGCACGTAAAAATAGCTCAAGGCAATACTATTCTAATTGTGGCCGTTTTGAGGGAAACCAAGTAAGTGTTAGAGTCCCTGCTTGTTTTTTTTTTTTTAGGTTGGGTTTGTGTCCCTTTTAGTGAAATTGGCTTCACTTCCTGTCACACAGCTAAACAGGAATGAAGGTAAAACCCTACCAATGTCTTTTCTTGGGGACACACAGATCAATCTAACTAGTGTCCCCATTAAGCAAATTGCACTCTAGCACTTTGTTGTGTACATCCCAAATCATTAGGTAGTTTGGGGTTTAGGAAAGGCAAATCCACTCTGCAGTGCAAGTGTAGTTGCTGAAAATCTGAGGGGAAGCACTGGTGATTTTAACATCCAATCATGTAGAAGCAAAGATGGTGTTTTTTTTAGTTTCCTTGCATGTCCCCCTCGGATATCCAGCAAGTGCACTTGTAGTGCAAAATGGATTTGCCTTTAGTAAATAAACCCCAAAGTCAAAGATACCTAATAATTTGGGATGTACCCAGCAAAATGCTGGAGTGCAATGTACATAATGGGGAAACTATTTAGATTGACCTGTGTGTCCCCAAGGAAAGACATTGGTAGGGATTTACCCTCACTTCCTGTGTGGCTATGTGACAGGAAGTGAATCATTTGAAGGATAAAGTGGCCTAATTTGGGAGTTGTCTTAACCCTATCAGGGGTGCAGACATCCCCAAAAACTGTCCAGACTTCTAATCCCTCTGCGCTCTATCCTCAAGCAAAAATAAGAAAGGATTTCATTTAGTTTAACTTTGCAAAGACACATTCCTCAGTTCAATTGTAATGCATGTCAATGGCCCATTTAGACCCTCTTTAACCACTTGAGATCAGCACTATAGCTGATCGACGGCCACAGCACGGTCCTCAATTGCCGGGAGTCCGTCAAAAGACGTCCTCCCCTTCGCGCGCACGCTGTGGTCACCGAGTCACTGAGACTCGGGTGATCACAGATCCAAGTAAGGAGCCGATCCCTGCCCCTTACCATGTGATCAGCTGTCAGCCAATGACAGCTGATCACGTGATGTAAACAAATGCTCGGTAATCGTTTTTGTTTTCTCCTTACGCTGACAGCGTGAGCATAAAAAAAGGCAATCACAGGCTTATGTGCAACGGACATCAGGCCCGAAGAGGAAGAGGCAATTCTGCGTCATCTGTGACAATCAGAAGCCCCTGCCAGTGCCACCTACCAATGCCCACCACTGGTGCCAATCAGTGGCACCTAGCAGTGCTGCCTATCAGTGCCCATCACTGCCAACTATCATTGCCACCTAGCAGTGCCACTTCTCACTGCCCACCAGTGCCAACTAGCAATGCCACCTCAGTGCCCACCCTAGCCGCCTTATCGGTGCCCATCAGTGCACTCTCATCTGTGTACATCAATGAAGGAGAAAAATTACCTTTTTTCTTAATTTACGAACTAAATATCAAAATATCCAATTTCTTTTTTTATTTTAGTCGGTCTTTTGTATTTATAGAAAAAAAGAAAAAACAAACGCAGAGGTGATCAAATAGCACCAAAAGAAAGCTCTATTTGTGTTAAAAAAATGCTAAAAAAAAAACAGAGAGCGCAGAGACGACACCAGAGAGCAGAAGAAAAGACTCCCGAAGTCGGAAGAGACCCCTGAAATTGGAAGAAGACCCCCAAAGTCGGAAGAAGACCCCTGGAGCTGCCTAAAAAAATACATTAAAAACCTGTGTAGTGTGTTTTTTTTCAATTTTTTTTCACCAGGTGAATGGGTAGGGGTACAATGTACCCCATACTCATTCACATAGGGTGGGGGCCGGGATCTTGGGGCCCCCTTATTAAAAGGGGCTTGCAGATTCCGATAAGCCCCCCGCCCACAGACCCCGACAACCAACGGCCAGGGTTGTCGGGAAGAGGCCCTTGTCCCCATCAACATGAGAACAAGGTGCTTTGGGGTGGGGGGCGCAGTGCACCCCTGCCCAAAAGCACCAACCCCCCCATGTTGAGGGCACGTGGCCTGGTATGGTTCAGGAGGGGGGCGCTCGCTCGTCCCCACCCCCTTTCTGACCTGCCAGGCTGCATGCTCGCATAAGGGTCTGGTATGGATTTTGGGGGGACCCCCGCGCCGTTTTTTCGGTGTAGGGGGTTCCCCTTGAAATCCATACCAGACCTAAGGGCCTGGTATGCTCTTGGAGGGGAACCCATACCGTTTTTTTATTAAAAATTTGGCGGGGAGTTCCCCCTCATGATTCATACCAAACACAGGGGACAGCGAGTGCGAGGTGTACAGTACCCTGTCGCCGAGAACCAGCGCAAAACATTCTCGCGGGCAGGTACTGGCAAAGAAGCCTGTCCTGGAGGCGCGCTGCCCCTGTGTGAACCGGCTCTCTCTCCGCACACGAGTCGCCCCGCAAGTTTCTGGTGCGACCTCTATTCAAATCAATGAAGGTAGGGAACCATTGATTTTGAATAGAGACAGAGAAACGCCGCTGATATATTTATTATCACATTGCGCGTTGTCGTGCGCCGGTTCACACGCCCAATTAATGATTTATCCGGCGCACCAATTAAGGTATGAACCGGCGCAGCGCAGTGTTCTTAAATCACCCCCGGTGTCTCTCATTATTAATCATTACTGCAGAGAGTCTACAATTTATAAATTGTAGTTATAAATGGAAAAAAAGGGGCTGTGTACATGAATGATAGAATACGTTTTTATATATTTACACACAAAAAATTAAGTCTATTGTTAAAGTGAGGTTAAGAGGTTAAATTTCATTCTCAAACTTTGTGTCACATGATATAAAGCAGAAGCTTGAAAAGTAAAAAAAAAGGCAATCTGTGGAAGTGTGTTACGCGCAGGCAAGCAACTACTGCTTGTATTGTCATTCAAGTTTCCTGGGCTGTTTCTTCCAGATACCTTTCTAGCTAAGTAATTATGTTGGCGAGCATATCCACCATGATATTATTTATTGTCTCATTTAATATATTATATTGTTATTTACATATTTATAGTTTTGTTCAGGGCTTTTTTTCTCAGACAATAGGTGCAGGAACTCCCCTTTTCCGAGTCATTTGTTTTCTCCGCCCCCTACCCACCCCCGAGCAACGTCCCTTGGTTCCATCCCCTACCCACCTCCCAGTACCGCCCCTTTTAGACAATACAGGACTAAGTATCATTTTGTGGTGCTAAGTAATTTGTATGGAATTTGGTTTCTCCTTCAGCCAGCAACAATAGATCCCCTTAACAATGTACCACCCACAACAAAATCCCCCCCCAGCAACAATAGACTCCTGGGAGCATCAACAGATCTCCACACAGCCAGCATTAATAGACTCTCTGTCAGCCATCAACAATAGACCCCTCCCCCAACAGTAGATCTCCTTCAGCAACAACTGACCCCCCAGCAACATAAGACCCCCCAGCAACAATAGATCCCCTTAACAATGTATCACCCACAACAAAATGCCCCCCCCAGCAACAATAGACTACCGGCAGCATCAACAGATCTCCGCACAGCCAGCATTAATAGACTCTCTGTTAGCCATCAACAATAGACCCCTCCCCCGACAGTAGATATTCTTCTGCAACAACTGACCCAGCAGCAACATAAGACCCCTCCAGCAACAATAGGTCCCCCACCAGCAACACTAGACCTCCTCAGCAACAATAGACCTCCCCTGCAAAAATAGATCCCCTCCAGCTAGAAAAGATCCACCAGCAGTGAGCATCAATACCCTGCAGCACACCCCAGCACACCTTGTCATTACATACAGTCAGCCCAGGAGGTGCCGGAACTGCGTTCCCCCACGTTCCCGCTGAAAAAAAGCCCTGGTTTTGTTACTTTAATAAGATTGATGCTCTAGTGCTCTCTCAGAACAGCAGGGACTTTAAAGGGTAATTCCACTTTCATGGATATAATATAGCAAATAGAAAAATAATATATAGTACAATTGCTAAAAAGCCTTACTGTAATTGAATGTTATTAAAATGATGGGGAGGGAGGTGAGACCCATCTGAATCAGAAAAGGTTGCTGTTCACCTGTGTTGAAAACACACATAACTGTGAAATGTTAAGGAGGTTAACATTTCACAGTTAAGGAGGTTGGTAAGTCATTCATTCGTCTTCTAGTAACTAGTGGCAGAAAACTGGTAATCTTAAAAAGAGCATTGAGTTCATAACTATACAACGCTTCTACCTATCACACTTGTTCCCCGCTGTCCTTTATGGATGGCTATGGTCTCATATGGACACTGTCTCTGGGGATAGACTCTTTTGAAACTTAATTATACCAAGAAAGATTTAACTAAGTTGACCTGGATAATGAATGACATAAAATCCATTTACAATAACCACTGATTATTACGCCACAAGGTAAACCTTTCCTTTTTTTTTACTAGTATGTTATACTGATGCTCCATAGTATAAATATTAAAAAGCTGTTGACAACAATGAGCTCTATATACATTTTTTTCAGTTACCATTGGGGCTATATTGGTTTGGATGGGCCTACCTTGCTCCCACTTTGACCCTCTTTAGCCCATGCATTCACCATTATATGGAGGGGGTTTGAGTTTTGCACATAGCTTAAGTGGGCAAAAATAAGCAAATATATATGCATATTTATAATTCATAACAAATAAAAATGGCAGTGCTATGCATGCAACATTTTTGAGAAACATGTACTAATGTTTGACTACTTATGATACCCTAGCCTTGCTTGCTCATAGATATACCATGACACTGCTGGTGTTCTCCTGATTAAACAGGCCATCTGTAACCTGTGAAACACATAGTAAGATATACTTGCTTTACTGATATAGTGGTAATCATCATCAAATTCTATGTTCTTCAAATGTAATAATCAGGGCATATGCTGTGATGCATAACTAATATATAGTATATGGTTAGTGAAAATATGAGGTATTATGCCTGGAGACCATTTCTATCAATTTCTATAAGCCTATAGTCAAGTTTATTGTATTGCTAGTAAATTTTAACAGTGACCCCGTGTCAAAATATATTAAAAAATAAAGAAAACAAAAGTAAGGGCACTGTGGACTTTGAAAGTGCTAAAGGGCGAATAGACTAAAAATGTATTAAATAATCATACAAATTTTATTTTGCATACGTTTAAAACATATATACATAGTTCAAGCAAAAGCGGAGTTGAGTTCTCCTTTGCAAATCTTCTTAATTGTATCAGACCCCTCTACAAGTTGTAGTTGAACTTGTAGAGGGATCCGATATAATTGAGGAGGTTTCCAAAACAGAACTCAATCCTCACTGTTGTTTTAACTGTAAATATATATATATGTTTTTAACCACTTGCAGACGATCCGCTGGAGTTTTATTGTGGCAGAATGTCACGTCTGGACAAAGCGACGTTACATTACGTTGCTTCGCCTTTTGGCCACTAGGGGCGCTTGCTCGCCGCCGGAGCTGATGCGAGTGCCCAGCGGGCGCGATGACTGCCGGGCACCCCCGATCGCTCATGACAGAGCGAGAACCGGGATCTTTCTGTGTAAACACACAGAACCCGGTTCTTTTAGGGGAGATGTACAATGTATGAACACCGATCTCTCTCTTCCTGTAGTTAGTCCCATCCCCCCTACAGTTAGAACACAGTGAGGGAACACAGTTAACCCCTTGAGCGTCCCCTAGTGTTAACCCCTCCCCTGCCAGTGACATTTATACAGTAATCAGTGCATTTTTATAGCACTAATCGCTGTATAATTGTCAATGGACCCAAAAATGTGTCAAAAGTGTCCGATGTGTCCGCCGCAATATTGCAGTCCCGATAAAAACCGCAGATCACCACCATTACTAGTAAAAAAAATTATAATAATAAAAATGCCATAAATCTAACCTATTTTGTAGACACTATAACTTTTGCGCAAACCATTCAATATACGCTTATTGTGATTTTTTTTTTTTTACCATAAATATGTAAAAGAATACATATCAGCCTAAACTAAGGAAAAAAATTGTTTTTTTGAAAAAAAAAAATGTGGGATATTTATTATAGCAAAAATTTTAATATATTAAAAGATATTGGGGGTTATTTACTAAAGGCAAATCCACTTTGCACTACAAGAGCAAAGTACAAGTGCAAAGTGCACTTAAAATTGTACTGAAAGTGCACTTGGAAGTGCAGTCACTGTAGATCCGAGGGAGACATGCAAGGAAAATAAAAAACAGCATTTTAGCTTGCACATGATTGGATAATAAAATCAGCAGATCTTCCCCTCATTCCAGATCTACCCCTCAGATTTACAGCGACTGCACTTCACTTTCAGTGCAATTTCCAGTGCAGTTTGCACTTGTAGTTTGCACTTGTAGTGCAAAGTGGATTTGCCTTCCATAAATAACCCCCATTGTGTTTTTTTCTAAATTGTCGCTCTTCTTTTGTTTATAGCGCAAAAAAAAACGCAGAGGTGATCAAATACCACCAAAAGAAAGCTCTATTTGTGGGGAGAAAAAGAACATCAATTTTGTATGGGTCCAGCGTCGCACGACCTCGCAATTGTCAGTTAAAGCGATGCAGTGCCGTATCGGAAAAAATGGCCTTGTCATTGAACGGCCAAATCTTTCAGGGCTGAAATGGTTAACTTATGCTAAATACAATTTGTACATTTATAGGAACTAATTTTTAGTCTGTTTGTCCTTCAGAGCCTTCAAAGTCCACAGTCCACACTTTTGTTTTCTTTATTACCGTATATCAATATGGGATGTGGTGCTTGATAGACTACTCTTTACATTAAATACTACTAAATAAATGCAACAATCTTTACGACTTTTTGTGTTCTGGTGCTATGAAAGTTTAACATTTCGCATTTCTAATTTTTAAGTTCTGGTGACTCATGGAGCCAGTTCAGCAGAGATTGTGGCAGCTCTGTCTTAAAGAGGGGCAACAGAGCAGTGCAACAAATAGCTAGGGGGCTAAAAGACATTAGTGTCCACTAGTATGCTAAACAAACTCTGCACGGGCAGAACAATGTTCTTTGAATATTTGGATGAATAAAAGTGGGTACCATCACTCCTCGGGAAGTCAATGGATGCAACACATAGAGCGGAGTTATGTCTCAGTGTATCTTTATAATTTTTCCATCAAAGGTCCTTAATACTCAACATTTTAAGATGAGCATAATTTTGAATTAACAACTTAAAAGTACTCCCCAGGAAACCTGTGCTTTTTTTGTGCTTATACTTATCAAGTGTAAGTCAAGAAATCCAGGAAAAATAATTCAAATATCTTCACTAAATAAATGATTCCAAGTTAAAATCATCACTGTAGAATATTCAAGAAAAAAGTATGACAGGAACAGATTTTTCTTTTTGGTTTATAATTTCTTTATTTTAATTGTCATACATTCAGAGAAATAAACAATTTCATTAATCCATCAATCATATGAGCTCCAACAAATCCATTCAAAATCCAATTAACAGCATTACTCCTATCTTACATACATCCACAGAAAAAACAATAACTAGTTATTTGGGATAGTCCCCATTCTGTCTTCTGTTAGACCTGCTTCTCTTGTATGCCCTGACAACATACTTTACTGAAAAGAAAAACCTCTACATATCTGAAGAGAAAGAAGGAGAAAGTAAAAAGCCCCCTAAGGGGGAAAAAAAAAGAGAAAAAGGATAGAAAGAGAAAAGGAGAGAAAAAAATTAAAGAAAAAAAAAGACACTGATAGGGGAGGGGAAGTCGGAATTAAAGGGGAAATGCACCGAGGTAAAGGGAAGTTTACTATACCATCATCAAGGGAAGTGAGGGCACCCCTAAGGCCCCCCACACCTCTCTTTTTCAAATACTCTCAGGAGCAAAGAGGGAACTCCCTTCCTCCGAGAATGTAAAAGTATTCCATTGGTCCCAAGTGTCTAAATATGTCTCCTTTAGATTTTGAGCCGATAATAACAAATCCTCCATCCTATAAACCTCTTCAATTCGTGTGGCCCATGTAAGAATTGTGAGAGGGCTCGTATCTACCCACTGCCGTACGATACATGATCTAGCAACGTTGATAAGATGGCGCAAAATTAATTTACTATATGTTTTCCCGGTATGTTTAAGACATGTAACAAAAATAAGGCTGGATATTCTGGGAGGTTATACTCAGTAAATTTCTGTGCTATCTGCCGTATCTCCCTCCAGAAGTACTCCAGTTTTGGGCAGGACCAAAGAATGTGTAGTAGAGTCCCTCTTTCCTCCTGACACCTCCACCATTTGTCCGGGATCTCCGGGGAGAATTTATTAAGTAGTGAGGGTGTACGGTACCATATTGTCATTATTTTAAAATTAGTTTCTTGGATATTGAACATTTCAACGCAAGATTTACTATCTTCCTATGTTGTGCCTGGGTGAACGTCCTGTCTAATGTAATTTCCCACTTCCTTATATATGGAGGGACATAGTCATCTTGGGGGGCAACCAATAGTGCATACATTTGCGAGATTAAGTGAGAGCAAGGCCCCGTCCCCTCACATATTTGTTCTAAGGGTGTCAAAGTTCGTTGAAATCTGTCCGGAGGTGGAAGAGTGTTAAGGAAATGTCGCAACTGAGCTCCACTCCAGAAGTCAAGACCGAAACGGTCATTGGATGAGGTTAGTTCAGGTAATGAGGGCCATATCCTGGTCGCTGTTTGTATAAAATGCGAGGCCTGAAAACACTGAGTCTGATGCCGCGTACACACGGCCGTTTTTCCCGTCGAAAAAAACAAAATTTTTCCCATTCGACGAGAAAAACGATAGTCTGTGGGCTTTCTGTCATTTTTTTCGACGAGAAAAACGGCATTAAAAACGACGAGAAAAATGTTCTAATTTTTCTCGTCGTTTTTTTCGACATGTTTTCCGCGGCAGTGTTTCCCATAGGGAAACACTGCCGCGGAGCCCACACACGGTCGTTTTTTTCGACCAAAAAAAAAATGACATTTAAAACGGCCGTGTGTGGGGGGAACAAGCTGTTCCTCGTTTTTAACATCGATTTTCTCGTTTTCGTGTGTACGCGGCATGAGAGTTTCCTGAAAGGTCCCTCCTGTAGTCCCAGAGGGAAACGAGGATTCCCTACAATAGGGTACAGGGGGGAGTTGACAGATGACAATAAAGTGGTAGAGCATATTCGCAAGCAAATACGCAGGGTAGGGCCCAAGGTTGGGTGCTTTTTGACAGCTGAACTCAGGTCTCCAAAGCACCAAACCGCACGACACAATGGGACCTCACACTGTGATTGCTCGATCTTTGGCCATATTTTAAAGCTTGCATGCCTACACCAGTCTACTAGTCGCGCCATATGAGCCGCCTGATAATATTTCTGCATATCTGGTACCGCTACCCCCCCCATATTATTTAGGCATAGTCATTAGACGGCGTTGAATTCTGGGCCTTTTATGGGTTAAAATAAATTCAGTTATCATCTTATTAGTCTGTTTAAAGAATTCTGGGGGTACATGAATGGGTAGAGTTTGAAAGAGATAAAAAAAATTAGACAATATTGACATTTTTATTATGTTACATCTACCGAACCAAGAGAAAAGGCCCTGATGCCATTTAGAAAGTAAGACTTTCACTCTACTCAGTAGAGGTGGAAAATTCAACTCAAAGGTTTGGTGCAATTTAGGTGGAATCAACGTGCCCAGGTATTTGATGCCCGTATAGGTCCATCTAAACTTAAAATTAATTTTTAAAGCGTTAATTTGAGTCGTAGTCATAGATACACCCATTGCATCTGACTTGGACATGTTAATTTTTAAATTGGACAGTGCATTTGCTTTTATTTGTGCCTCCGGCCTTGTGTATATGCTTGAGATCCACCCTACCATCTTCTCCCCTACCCCCACATACCGTAGGACTGAAAGCATAAAAGACCAATTGACCCGGTCAAATGCCTTTTTGGCATCCGTTCCCAGGAACACAGTGGATGTTTTAGAATGACCGGCTAAGTGGACTAGATTCAACATTTTAATGGTATTATCACGGGCCTCCCGTGTTGGAATGAAGTCTACCTGGTCTGGGTGTACTAATGCAATCAAATGTGGTTGTATACGTGTGGCTAATATTTTTGTGAATAACTTAAGATCTACATTCAATAATGAAATGGGGCGATAGCTGCCACATATTGATGGGTCGGAATAATGGTAATATGTGCTTTCAGGGTTTCTGGAGTAAATCCTGTCCCGGGTCCCATTGCATTAAATGTTTGTACCATCTGCTTACCCAACTGAGGAAAAAATGTCTGGTAGTATTTATGTGTAAAGCCATCCGGACCCGGAGCTTTCCCGGGTTTGGATGTCCTGATGGCCTCTTGCAATTCCTCTAAGGTAATAGCAACGTCCAACTCTTCTCGTATCTGTTCTGTCAATTGAGAAATACCTGAAGAGGAAATATATTCCTCCATGATATTTTGAGGTTGTGATCTGGTAGGCAAATTATATAAGGATTGGTAAAATCTACGTAAGGTCGAGACAATCTGGGAGGGAAGGTGTACCTTTCTACCTTCGGGGTCCACTAAGTGGGGGACATACGATTGAGTCCTCTGTTCCTGTAAAGCTCTCGCCAGTAAACGGCCGCATTTGTCTCCTGTTTCATAATAATATTTCCGGCATCTCTGAAGTGCTGCCTTAGCTCTATGTTGGAGTAACTCTGTCACTGTCAATTTAAGGAGTTCTGTCTCCCCTGTACACCTTATGTTCTGTTTATGTTGAGTCTCTAACATCTGTATATCTGTCAGTAATTGGGTCAATTGGGCCTCCCTTTCCTTTTTTATTCTGGAGCCATGCTTAATGAGTACCCCTCTTATTACCGTTTTGTGCGCTTCCCACATTTCCCTGCGTCTGTGTCCTCTACAGTATTATATTGAAAATAGTACTGAAATTCTTTAATAACTTCCTCTGCCACCATCTAATCTTCCATCATACTCTCATTCAATCGCCACTGTCTCCTCTTGTCAGAGGAATACTCATTCATAGTTAATGTCAGTGAGACCGGGGCGTGGTCTGACCATGTATTACTCCCTATAGCCACCTCTTTAACCGCCGTTAACATACTCTGTGGAGTGTAAAATAAGTAGATTCTAGAATATACTTTATGTGGCACTGAATAAAAGGTGTAGTCTCTTTCGTCGGGGTGATATGCTCTCCAAGCGTCCGTAAGTTGATAATTATGCAAATTTTGTAAGACTCGTTTACGTAGACCTGTAGCTACTGAGGAGCTACCCCCTGATGTATCCATCTTCGGGTCTAGGGGAAGATTAAAATCGCCCCCCCAAGATAAGTTTACCGTCAGTAAATTTCATCAGCTTGTTAATAGTAGCGCAGATAAATTGATCTTTATTATTATGGGGGGCATAAATCGTGGCCAAAGTCACTTTTATGCCTCCCATCGTCCCTTTGAGGAACAGAAATCTGCCCTCTATATCTGTTTTTTTTTTTTTTGTTTATTAATGTCCAGGGAATTCGTCTTGAAACCAATATAGAAACCCCTCTTGATTTAACTGCCCTATTAAATGAATGATATGCATAGGGGTAGAAATTGTTCTTAAGAATTGGTACCTTACCCTCTCTAAAATGAGTTTCCTGAATGTATGCCACATCCGAGTGTGAGCGTAATCAAATCTTGCATTAAAATGTTCCTTTTCTCCGGTACATTAAGCCCCTTCGCGCTTAGAGAAGTGACCTTTAAAACCTCCATCTCCCCTACCAAAAGGCAGCAAACAAAAAAAAAAAGAGAAAGAAAAAGGAACGATAAGAAGAAAAAAACAAAACGGGTTCTAATAACCCTAATGTGTTACGTGGGGTATACTCCCCCCGTATCTCCCTCCGACAGATGAAGGGATATAAGAATATCTTTCTTAATGCACTCAACTCCCCCTACCCTAGGTGAGTACTAACCTACTATGGGGGATTGATTGCACATGAACCAGGGAGAGGAGCTCCTGGACCTCCCTCCCGCTCCTGCTCCTTATATCATCGCCTCAATATGTGTTTATATCTCTAAGTCAATACATAATCATTTATTCTCTGTACATTTGTATTCTCACCCCTGCTATATTATCAATTTCTTGTCCATTTCTCTATTTTAGATGTTCCTTTTTAAATCAAATGCAATAAATCAAATGCAATTTTGTATTTTAAATATAATTTTTTTGTACATTTTTCTTCTACCACTTGGACTAGTATACTTCTTCTCTGGGGCAGGGGATAGCAACATATCTGCTTCTATCAGGACTGTAATTTAGAGAAGGGTCCAAAGCCCATTAGCCATGGGCTGTTTTTTTTCAATTTGCATTGTAAATTCTTATTTTGGCCTCACTCTTGAAAAGGGAAAGTAATCTCCAAACTGTACAAATAGGAATGTAGGAAAACGTGTACAAGTTGAAGCAAGTGGAATTTTAGTTATTTGCTCATCTGTGGTGTGTAATCTTACACAAGTGATGCCTGCTTTGCTGTATCAACAGTACCACAAGGGTCATGGCAGCTTGCACAGGTCCCGGAAAAAAAGTTAGCACTTAATATTTGAAATACATTCTGAACATTTAACCTTATCTGTTACCTTTCCAAGAATTCGAGCTATGCACGCATGGCAGTTAGCCATTTGAATGAGTAAGAGGGTGGAATAAAATAAAAATAAAATTCCTATGTTTCCACAAGCCTTATTCTGTTCTAACATTTTATAAAAAAAAAAATCTTATGCTTTACTTGGCATAATATAAACATTAACATGTTCTTAAGAATTAACATGTGAATATTTATCATAAAACAAAATAAATGAAAGGCTAGGAAAACCTGCAAGTTGTTTAAAAAAATGCTGTTGATAAGTATGTATGTTATGTAAAATAAGTAACACTTGCAAAGACATTGGGAGTTAGAAATAACATGAACTTAAAGGCTAACTATACATTTCATAAAAAAAATATGACATACAGTATATCATTTCTACATGAGCTATATAATTTAATAGTATTAAAATAATTGTCTTATGGTAATCTGCAGCCAGCAATGGTTATCTAAAAATTCTTGAAAATAAATTAAATATTTAGTTGGAGACATTATGTATAAAATATGAGTACAAAACTCTCCCAGAAATGTTATTTGCTGTTCACCTGGTTGTCTTACTGATTTTCCCAATAGCTTGTTTTTAATTGCAGTACTGGATCTGATCATATGATTACAGGAGGCACACCCTCCAACATAGCAATTAGAAAGTGGATGGATTGCAGGCATAAGATAGTACGCCTCTTTACTATGCTGTATACTATAATTTTATTGACTAACTTTTTTTTTTACACCATTTAGATGGAAATATGAAATAATTATCATACCATAGCCATTTCCTCTGATATTCCTGATAGGTGGATGGTTTCCATGCGTGTTCCACTGGGTGTTGTATGTTTAGAATTCTGCTTTTATTAGGTAACTTGCGTGTGCCACAAAAATGTATTTTTTGGTTATGATCGTGACAATGTAAATTGATGAATTTCCTGTTCCACCTCCAGTAGAGCTTCTGATGTTATTGACCAAAGTGGATTTCCATATATTATCGATCAAGGTGGATTGTCTATATATTCACACTCATTTCCTGAACCATGGCAATCTCTGTTTCCTTACCCCTGAATCCTCCTTCCCCAACCTAGTTGTACCCACTGCAAAAAATGTTGCTCTCGATTTAGCAATACCTAGAAACATCACATTCTTTTTCCCATCTACCAATTCAACAGTATAGCATCCCTAGGAGCATCACATCCTAAAAATCCCCAACTCAGGAATTTCCCTTTGCCCCACTCTAAGCTCAACACCACAGTGTCCTTGGTCACGATCAGTGTGGTAATTTTGGCCAATCTGATTTCCCTGATGAATTACTGACTTCACCTTCACATATGTAATAAACATTAGCCTCTAATTTCATCAGATTTTCAAATGAGTGAAATCTGTTTGGAAAAATACCTTAAAACATTCTTTCATGTTGCTTTGCAAAACATTAGGCCTGGTTTTCACAGGGGCTGCACGACTTCGGGGACGACTCAGCGGCGCGATCTCAAGACGACTTGAGACGCCCGCCTGAGGCAATTTGCATAATGACTTCTGTATAGAAGTCAATGCAAGTCGCCCTAAGTCGCCCCCAAAAGAAGTACAGGAACCTTTTTCTAAGTCGGAGCGACCCGAGTCGCTCCTATTAGAACAGTTCTATAGTACAGAGCGGGACGCGACTTGTCAGGCGACCGAGTCGCCTGACGAGTCGACCCCTATGTGAACCGGGCCTTACTTGTTTCCCTATTATTTTTTGTATCTAGTACTGCTATTTTTTACAGAAAGAAATGACAGAAAAGCAAAGTAATACATGTTTACACAACAAAGTGGCAGTACACAAGTATTTGTGTTTCTTTTTTAACTTTTGTTGTTGTTATTAAAATTGTTCGCATTTGGCAAAAAAGTGGGAAAAAAGTGACAGTACACAAACATATGTTACATATGGTCATTGATTATAAAAAGAAAAATTTGCGCTAGGTGCAAAAAATTATTGAAATGAAAATGAATAATTGGTATCTGTGATAAATATCCTGCTGCTAACACCACAACCTGTGCACGCGCATTACGAATTGACATACCACGGAGCTTTTATCCTTGCAAGGACTTTTGGATTTTATCCTCTATGCTTAGAAGACTTGTTTTTAAATACTTTTGTACTCTGTACCTTTTAAATAAATACTGGAAAGAACGCCTACACTATCGGATGTTTTTCCGTTTTTTACTTGGGTATCATTATCCTATTACAACCGGATGTCTACACCTGCCCTCTCCGGAACCTGGCTGCGGATCATATCCTGACTACCTAATCGGGAGGTGGGACAGTGGAGTCTGAGAATGTCTGGGAGGACAACGCATCACTTCCGTGACGACTGTCGTTCTGCTGAGCTTATTTTGACCCCCTTGAGAAGGGCAGTCACAGGCTAGTAGGTAAGCCTCCATTTCTTCTCTTGGTGGTGGGTCCTTTCACGGATTGGATTTGTACATTCTCTTTCGATCACTGGAAGTTTATATGAATGGATTGAACTTTCATCTGATTTATTCCATTTGGAGATATTTAAATATGAACTTTGCACAGATTATTTTAGTAGTCTTTGTATATTTTTCTACTTCACAATTTTCACTGTAACATATGGTTTTATGTTATTATCCAGCGCTACACATTTATTTGAATACATATGGTCATTGCAATTGACATATAGATTAGTGGGTAATCACGGTTTCTGGCCTGAAAAAGTTTTCATTAGAAACATTATGGTATGTATTTCTGTGAATTTGCTTGGAAGGTACTGGAATGGGGTCCATGAGAATTTGGTGGTGCAGTCACATCTGAGTCCAGAGGCGGCTCTAGGCTTTGTGAGTCCTTAGGCAAATCTTAGACATGAGGCCCCACTCACGCCTATAATGGGAAAAATAATTCAAACATTTTCCTGGCCCCCACCCCTAGCAATTTTGCCTCCCATCCCAAAAAAACAAACGCACATAGACTTATCTAAAAAAAAAAAATGAATAATGTAAACATAAAGATCTAGTTCACACTCACTGATTGCTCCAGGCTCACTGATTGGTTTCTAGAGGTCACTGCACATCATTACTGCTTACTGATTGGTTGCTAGAGGTTACTGCACATTATTACAGCTCACTGATGGATTGCTAGAGGTTACTGCACCTTTATTCCCGCTCACTGATGGGTTGCTAGAGGTTACTGCATGTCATTACCGCTTACTCATTGGTTGCTAGAGGTTACTGCACATTATTACTGCTCACTGATTGGTTGCTATGGGTTACTGCTTATCAATATCACTCACTGTTTGCTCACTGGGTGGCAGGGCAGTATTATGGTGTGTGTAATGCAACTGTTGGGGTACAGTTGGTTGGATGACAGGATGCAGTTTGGGGTGATGGTGGCAGTATTGGGGAGAGGCTGAGATCATATCTCCCCTATAAAGATAGGGGCTAGAGTGATAGGATGCCAGAGGTGGGGTACAGGACGGATGAGGATGATATTGACAGGATGTAGGGTGGCAGTATGCCAGAGGCGGGGTACAGGGGGATGATGATAACACGGAGTAGGGTGTTAGGATGCCAGAGGTGGGGTAGAGAGGGATGATGGGGATGTTAATGACAATAGATTTAAATGTGGTTAAACAAAGTTAGAAAAGTGGGAATAAGGAAGAAACTCCTACCAATAACGTTGGAGGGAAAAAAACAAATACAAGAAATATGGGCACCATGGGAGCAATTTGTAAAATTGTAAAAGAAGGAAAGAGGTTATTAGGAGAATAAAGATAAAAACTAGGATGACAGGTACAGTAGAAAGAGTTAGTAGAGGTTTCTCGAGAAGCTCCACATTTAAATTAATTTATTTCCTCTTCTTTTTTTTTTGTGATGATAGGTCAAATGTACCACCGCGTAAGCAGTGGTAAAGGAAGGAGGAAAAATGGGGTCGAAGGTAGGGGATTGGGGGAGGACTAGGGAAACAGGAAAGGGAAATAGGGATTAAGGAAGGAGATGCAGAGGGAAGGAAAAGAGGGGGGGTAATGGGAAGAAGAGCCTAGAAGATGAGAGCAAAATAACGAAAGAGAAATAATATGGTTTAAATAAGGTTTCTTTTTTGCTGTTGTTTTTTTGAATTATGTATGACGAATTACCCGTCCTTTTTTCTTTTCTAAATGACAATGTTATATTTGTACACGCTGTTTTAAGAAAATAAAGAATTGGAAAAAAAAAAAAAGACAATAGGTCCGTGGGTAGGATGTCAGCAGTGGGGTACAAGGGGGGTGATGATGAGGTGGGTGGTAGGCAGCTGACAGTGGGGTACAGGGGGATGAAGATAACGATGATGATAACGGGGATAGGGTGTTGGATGCTAGAGGTGGGGTATGTGGGGATGATGATGACAGGAGGCAGGGTGGTAGGATGTCAGAGGTGGGGTACGGGGGGGGGGTGATTACAGGGGGTGAGGTTATAGGATGCTGGCAGAGGAGTACGGGGGGATAAAGATGATAGGGGGTGGGGTGGTAGGATACCAGGCACAGGGGAATTATAAGGATAGGGATGATGATGACGACGGGGCGTAGGTTGATAGGAAGCGGACAGTGGGGTACATGGGGGATAAATATAAGGATGATAACAGGGGTAGGGTGGTGGATGCTAGAAGTGTGGAACATGGAGATGATGATGACAGGAGGCAGGGTGGTAGAATGTCAGGGAATGGGGTGGTAGGAAGCTGGCAATGGAGTACCAGGAGGGATTAAGATGAGAAGGATGACGGGGGGTGGGGTGGTAGGATGCCAGAGGTGGGATACAGAGGGATGATGGGGGTGTTGATGAGTAGGATGTCGGCAGTGGGGTACAGGGGGGTGATGATGATGATGTGGGGTGGTAGGCAGCTGACAGTGGGGGTTAATGATGACGTGGGGTGGTAGACAGCTGACAGTGGGGAACAGGGGAGGTGATGATGACGTGGGGTGGTAGGCAGCTGACAGTGGGGTACAGGGGGAATGATAATGTCGTGGGGTGGTAGGCAGCTGACAGTGGGGTACAGGAGGGGATGATGATGATGATGTGGGGTGGTAGGCAGCTGTCAGTGGGGTACAGGGGGAATGATGAGGACGTGGGGTGGTAGGCAGCTGACAGTGGGGTACAGGGGGAATGATGATGATGTGGGGTGGTAGGCAGCTGACAGTGGGGTACAGGAGGGGGGATGATGATGACGTGGGGTGGTAGGCAGCTGACAGTGGGGTACAGGGGGGAGATGATGATGTGGGGTGGTAGGCAGCTGACAGTGGGGTACAGAGGGGGGTTGATAATGACGTGGGGTGGTAGGCAGCTGACAGTGGGGTACAGGCGGAATGATGATGATGTGGGATGGTAGGCAGCTGAAAGTGGGGTACAGGGGGGGTTGATGATGACGTGGGGTGGTAGGCAGCTGACAGTGGGGTACAGGGGGGTGATGATGACGTGGGGTGGCAGGCAGCTAACAGTGGGGTACAGGGGGTCATGATGACATGGGGTGGTAGGCAGCTGACAGTGGGGTACGGGGGGGTAATGATGACGTGGGGTGGTAGGCAGCTGACAGTGGGGTACAGGAGGGGATGATGATGACGTGGTGTGGTAGGCAGCTGACATTGGGGTACAGGGAGAATGATGATGACGGGTGGTAGGGAGCTGACAGTGGGGTACAGGAGGGGATGATGATGACGTGGTGTGGTAGGCAGCTGACAGTGGGGTACAGGGGGAATGATGATGACGTGGGGTGGTAGGGAGCTGACAGTGGGGTACAGGAGGGGATGATGACATGGGGCGGTAGCCAGCTGACAGTTGGGTACAGGGGGGAATAATGATGATGTGGGGTGGTAGGCAGCTGACAGTGGGGTACAAGGGGGGGTTGATAAGGACGTGGGGTGGTAGGCAGCTGAGAGTGGGCTACAGGGGGGGATGATGATGACGTGGGGTGGAAGGCAGCTGACAGTGGGGTACAGGGGGGTAATGATGAAGTAGGGTGGTAGGCAGCTGACAGTGGGGTACAGGGGGGGATGATGAGGACGTGGGGTGGTAGGCAGCTGACAGTGTGCTACAGGGGGGGATGATGATGACGTGGGGTGGTAGGCAGCTGACAGTGTGGTACAGGGGGGATGAAGATAAGGATAACAGGGGTAGGGTGGTAGATGCTAGAGGTGGGGTACATGGTGATGATGATGACAGGAGGCAGGGTGGTAGGATGTCAGATGTGGGGTAGGGGATAAGGATGACAGGGGGTGAGGTGGTAGGCAGCTGGCAGTGGGGTACAGCAGAGATGAGGGTAGGGTGGTGGGATGCCAGGAACAGGGGGATTAGGATGAGGATGGAGATGATGACAGGGGTAAGTTGGTAGGAAGCTGACAGTGTTACAGGAGGTAGGATGCCAGGAACAGGGGAATGAGGAGGATAATGATGATGGCATGGGGTCAGTAGGTGGCATCATATGCCGGATAGAATGCATATCATCACTCAGGGCTGTGTGTGTGTGAGGTCACATGGGAGGAAGGCAGCGGTAAGACTCGGGGCGCCCTCAGTCAAGAGGTGACGTCACGGGATGTCAGTGTCGGGCACGGGAGGACAGTTATACTGTACCTTCTTTGAGGCTGTTAGCAGACTGGCTCCTGGATGATCGCCGGGTGTCAGCTATGATGACAGGTCCGTCCTCCATTTCAGATCGTCCACCCTGCAGAGGAGATCGGGGAGCCGGGGGTGCTGCTCAGCCACTGCAGGCATTATCCAAACTCTGCACATAGCCGGAGTGAGAGATCCGCGGTGCACGGCAGGAGGGAGGAGCCGGGGGAGAGGAGTACATGGCGCCACCCACTGACCCTCCGACCTCGGGCAGTGGTCAGTGACAGTACGCCCCTGGGTGGGGAAAAGGAGTTGCGGCCCCGGACGCAAGACGGGGACGCGACCGGAGATATTGACAGAACACCATATTTACAGAACACCGGGGGACATTCCCTGCCACTCCCACACACGCGGTAGGCAAACTAGGCGGCCGCGAGGCCCCTGGAAGTGCGAGGCCTTAGGCGGCCACCTTATTTGCCTAATTAGAGAGCCGCCTCTGTCTGAGTCTATATGTAGGATGGCCTGTGAACTTCCTCAAAGAAAAGGGAAACCAGCACTAGACATTTTGACTTTTAAGGGGTCACATTTTCTTTATTGGAGACTAAGGCGGAGATGTAAACTAGTCAGAATTCTGAGAATGGGTTGATGGTGCTAGAACCTTGAGATATCATTTGGTGATGGATTTGTATTTACCTTGTTGTTATTAGTATACTGATGGTATCACTGTGGGACATTCCAATGATAGGTAGGCAGCTTCTACACACTGAAGAGGTACCAAAGTCACCCTGTTGTGATGGAAAAATGTTGATCCGAAATGAAAGCTCCGCACCAAAAATAGGCATCTTGAAAGTGAAGTTTACTCCAAACATATATTGTGCATAAGATACCGTCCCTTCACCAGGACTTGCTGAAATATAATCACAAAATATAAGGACATTACGTGTTTTTGAGGACAGTATAAAGTCACAGCAGTGTTCTGGAGATGCTTGAACACCATTATACTATTGACAATAACTGATACTGTAGTTTCTTGCGTTCTTATAATTTATGTCCAAATGTACCTCTTTGGCTACCTTCTTCAGGATAATATCATTTGAATCTACTGCTGATGATTCAAATTATTCCAATGCTAGTCTAGGGAGGAATCTATGGCACTGGCAGCAAAATGATGCTGATGCCAAGGTGGTAATCCAATTTATAGGTTATCCAATCCAATAGACTTGTATTTTTGGCAGCTGCTCTAGATTTCTAGTAATTATTTTCTTCAAAAATCAGGTAATTTATGTTCGCTAGAAGGACACATATATTGGAAAAATACTTTAACCACTTAAGCCCCGGACCATTTGGTAGCTAGAGGACCAGAGGTGAATTCAGAATTTAGCACTGCGCTGCTTTAACTGTAAATTGTGCGGACATGCAATGTTGTACCCAAACGAAATTTGCGTCCTTTTCTTCCCACAAATAGAGCTTTCTTTTAATGGTATTTGATTGCCTCTGCGATTTTTATTTTTTGCGATATAAACGGAAAAAGACCGAAAATTTTGAAAAAAAATGATATTTTCTACTTTTTGTTATAAGAAAAATCGAATAAACTCAATTGTAGTCATACATTTAGGCCAAAATGTATTCAGCCACATGTTTTTAGTAAAAAAAATGTCAATAAGCGTATATTTATTGGTTTGCGCAAAAGTTATAGAGTTTACAAACTAGGGTACATTTTCTGAAATTTACACAGCTTTAAATTTATGACTGCCTATCTCATTTCTTGAGGTGCTAAAATGACAGGGCAGTACAAAACCCCCCCAAATGACCCCATTTTGGAAAGTAGACACCCTAAGGAAATTGCTGAGAGGCATGTTGAGCCCATTGAATTTTTTATTTTTTTGTCCCAAGTGATTGAATAATGACTAAAAAAAAAAAAAAAATACAAAAAGTTGTCACTAAATGATATATTGCTCACACATGTTATGGTTATATGTGGAATTTCACCCCAAAATACATTTTGCTGCTTCTCCTGAGTACGGGGATACCACATGTGTGGGACTTTTTTGGAGCCTAGCCGCGTACGGGACCCCGGAAACCAAGCACCACCTTCAGGATTTCTAAGGGCGCAAATTTTTGATTTCACTCCTCACTACCTATCACAGTTTCGAAGGCCATAAAATGCCAAAATAGCACAAAACCCCCCCAAATGACCCCATTTTAGAAAGTAGACACCCCAAGGAAATTGCTGAGAGGCCTGTTGAGCCCATTGAATATATTTTTTTTGTCCCAAGTGATTGAATAATGGCAAAAAAAAAAAACAAAAAAAAAATTACAAAAAGTTGTCACTAAATGATATATTGCTCACACATGCCATGGTTATATGTGGAATTACACCCCAAAATACATTTTTCTGCTTCTCCTGAGTACGGGGATACCACATGTGTGGGACTTTTTAGGAGCCTAGCCGCGTACGGGACCCCGAAAACCAAGCACCGCCTTCAGGATTTCTAGGCACAAATTTTTGATTTCACTCCTCACTACCTATCACAGTTTCGAAGGCCATAAAATGCCAAAATCGCACAAAACCCCCCCAAATGACCCCATTTTGGAATATAGACACCCCAAGCTATTTGCTGAGAGGAATGGCGAGTATTTTACAGCTCTCATTTGTTTTTGAAAATGAAGAAAGAAAATATATATATATATATATATTTTTTTTTCAATTTTCAAAACTTTGTGACAAAAAGCGAGATCTGCAAAATACTCACAATACCTCTCAGCAAATAGCTTGGGGTGTCTACTTTCCAAAATGGGGTCATTTGGGGGGGTTTTGTGCTATCTGGGCATTCCATGGCCTCCGAAACTGTGATAGGCAGTGAGAAGTGAAATCAAAAATTTACACCCTTAGAAAGCCTGAAGGCGGTGCTTGGTTTTTGGGGTCCCGTACGTGGCTAGGCTCCCAAAAAGTCTCACACATGTGGTATCCCCGTACTCAGGAGAAGCAACAGAATGTATTTTGGGGTGTAATTCCACATATGCCCATGGCATGTTTGAGCAATATATCATTTAGTGACAACTTTGTGCAAAAAAAAAAAAAAAAAAATTTGTCGTTTTTCCGCAACTTGTGTCAACATATAAAATATTCCATGGACTCGACATGCCTCTCAGTATATAGCTTGGGGTGTCTACTTTCCAAAATGGGGTCATTTGGGGGGGTTTTGAACTGTTCTGGCATTTTATACACAACATTAGGAAGCTTACATCCACTCTTCTAACCACTTGAAGACAAAGCCCTTTTTGACACTTTTTGTTTACATGAAAACATTTTTTTTTTTTGCAAGAAAATTATGTTGAACCCCCAAACATTATATATATTTTTAAAGCAAAGGCCCTACAGATTAAAATGCTGGGTGTTGCGTTTTTTTTTCTACACAGTATTTGCGCAGCGATTTTTCAAACGCATTTTTTGGGTTAAAAAATACACTTTTTTTAATTTTAATGCACTAAAACACACTATATTGCCCAAATGTTTGATAAAATAAAAAAGATGATCTTAGGCCGAGTACATAGATACCAAACACGACATGCTTTAAAATTTCGCACAAACGCGCATTGGCGACAAACTACATACATTTTTAAAAGCCTTTAAAAGCCTTTACAGGTTACCCCAGTAGATTTACAGAGGAGGTCTACTGCTAAAATGATTGCCCTCGATCTGACCTTCGCGGTTATACCTCACATGCATGGTGCAATTGCTGTTTACATATGACGCCAGACCAACGCTTGCGTTCGCCATTGGGCAAGAGCAGGGCAGGACAGGGGTGCTTTTTTTTTTTCTTTTTTTTTTATTATTAATTTTGCTTTTTTATTTTATTTTTAAATTGTTCCTTCCAAGTATTTTTTTTTTTTATCATTTTTATTGTTATCTCAGGGAATGTAAATATCCCCTATGATAGCAATAGGTAGTGACAGGTACTCTTTTTTTGAAAAAACTGGGGTCTACTAGACCCTAGATTTTTCCTCTGCCCTCAAAGCATCTGACCACACCAAGATCGGTGTGATAAAATGCTTTCCCAATTTCCCAATGGCGCTTTTTATATCCGGGGAGGCATTCCCTCCCACTGCTTGTAAAAGCAGTCCAGAGGCTAATTAGCCGCTAGGATTGCTTTTACATGAAAGCCGGCCGCAGGCTGAAAAGAATGATACCAAGATGATACCTAAACCCGCAGGCATCATTCTGGTATAAACATTCAAAGTCCAGCAACATACCAGTACGTTGCTGGTCCTTGTTGGACATGTATTGTAATCTTTTTATTTCATGCAGCCAGTTGGCTGAACGAAAAAAGAGATTGATCGGTGGGTATGCCCACCATTAGAATACCGCCCTTCATCCACCCACTTCCAATGATGGGCATACACGCACCATTTATATATGCCGAAGCATGGGGGCATCCTCCCGCAAAAAAGTTATGCCGCACACACATGGTCGGACTTTTCCACGGGCAAGCCTCCGTCGGAATTTCGACCGTATGTACGCGGCATTAGGAGCAAAATCGCTCCTCCGCCCCTGCTGCCCCAATGCTTCGGCATATTTGCTTTTTTTTTTTAACTGTGGTGGTGAAATCACCTCCTACAGCACTGGAGTCGCAGGGATCAGGCCTGTCTCTGCGAATGCTGCAGTTATGTGTGTTTTTGTTTTGTAAGTGACAGTGATCGATCGATACTGCACTTGGGTGGCCTGGGCTGGACGGAGGGGCAAAACGCAGGTGCCAGCAGGTATCTGGGCTGATCCCGCTAACACTGCATTTTTGGGAACCCTAAACTGCTGGGGACGCTAGTATAGATCTGATCAGATCAGATATTGATCTGTTCAGATACTATACCACTAAGGGGGGTGTATGCTTCACGCGTGGGTGTTAGCGTTACTGGCACTAACCTGACGCTGCCTGGGGTGTGACTCAGACCCTCTCTGACGCTAAAACCTAATTGATATCACCCGCCGGGCGATCAGGGGGTTAAACCTTTATTGGGTTATATACACGGCGGGTGCCCTGACACTATAAAAAGCAAACTAACTAACCAGCGTCACCCGTAACACTTATATGGTGATCACTGGTGAAAGGGTTAACTAGGGGCAATCAGGGGGTTAAAACCTTTATTAGATAATATATGGGGGTACCTGACGCTATAAAAACCTGCGGCGAACCTAAAAAAAATTACCAGCTACCGATCTGCATCACCGACACTAAGACAGCGTTTAGAAAAACGATTGCTTAGCGACAGTGGTGATGGGGGTGAAAGGGTTACCTGGGGGGGCGATCAAGGGGGTTAAACCTTTATTAGATAATATATTGGGGTACCTGACGTTATAAAAACATGCGGCGAACCTAAAAAAAATTACTGGCTACGATCTGCATCACCGACACTAAGACAGCGTTTAGAAAAACAATTGCTTAGCGACAGTGGTGATAGGGGGTGAAAGGGTTACCTGGGGGGCGATCAAGGGGGTTAAACCTTTATTAGATAATATATTGGGGTACCTGACGCTATAAAAACCTGCGGCGAACCTAAAAAAAATTACTGGCTACGATCTGCATCACCGACACTAAGACAGCGTTTAGAAAAACAATTGCTTAGCGACAGTGGTGATAGGGGGTGAAAGGGTTACCTGGGGGGCGATCAAGGGGGTTAAACCTTTATTAGATAATATATTGGGGTACCTGACGCTATAAAAACCTGCGGCCAACCTAAAAAAAATTACCGGCTACCGATCTGCATCACAGACACTAAGACAGCGTTTAGAAAAACGATCGCTTAGTGACAGTGGTGATGGGGGTGAAAGGGTTACCTGGGGGGCGATCAAGGGGGTTAAACCTTTATTAGATAATATATTGGGGTACCTGACGCTATAAAAACCTGCGGCGAACCTAAAAAAAATTACTGGCTGCCGATCGGCATCACTGACGCTAAGACAGCGATCAGAAAAATGATCGCTAAGCGACAGTGGTGATAGGCGGTGAAAGGGTTATCTGGGGGGTGATCAGGGGGTTAAACCTTTATTAGGGGGGGTTAGGGGGCTACACTGGACCTAAGACTAAACTTTGGTGACACTTTTACAGTCACAAATGTCACTGATTGCAGTGATCACTAAATAAATGGTCACTGCAATCAGTGACACTGTGACTGGGGGCTGGGGGGGTGATCTGGGGGGTGATCTGGGGTGATCTGGGGGGCCTGGGGGGGGCGATTTATGTCCCTATGTGTCCTGGTGTCAGTGTAGTGTTGTGTGCACTAACCTGATATCTTCTCTTGTACGGCGCTCGGTATATGTGAGCGCCGCACCAGAGATGACATCACTTCCTCCTGCTCCCTCTGTCTGACACAGACAGAGGGGGCATTTCCATTCGCCGGGAGCGATCGCGAGGGGGTGGCCAGAAACGAATGGCTGCCCCCTCATCCCGGAACGCTCCCGGACACTTAGCCACCGCTCACTGTATAGGAGGGGGGTCCGATCGGACCCCCCAACTGTACAAAGGCAATCACGTATGCTCTACGTGATTGTGCCTGTCGGTGCCATTCTGCCGACGTATATATACAGTGAGCGGTCGTTAAGTGGTTAAAGTCTATTTATGTTTAAATATAAGAGTCTTGGGTGAAAGTTGTGTAAAACGTGTGTGAAGACATTTCTAAATATACCCCTTTATGTCCAGTTTGAAAGTCTATAAAGACTAAGGAAGTGTCATGTACCTGGGTGTATTTGAACTGGGATCTTCCTGGTCGCAAAGCTGCAGCCTTACCTGTTGCGCTAATTGAGCAGATCAAGACTTTAGGAAATGTCCTCTCAGTGTTAAACATTACCTTGGACTCACCAGCCCCACCTACTGCCAGCTGTGGACAATTTTCAATCAAAGCAGCCCTTAAAAAGGAAGTGATGCTATCTCTCAGCGCCCGTTTGTGTGGAATAGCTCCCTGGGTGTTGTGACTGCTTTTTGATCCTGATTTTTGTGTTGAACTTCTGCCTGAATTCCTGACTACTCTCCAGCCTGCTGATTTTGTACTTCACTGCCAGCTTGTGTATGACCTTTGCCTGCCTGACCACTCTCTGGATTTCGATCGTGTACCATTTTGCCTGATCTGTTGCCAACCTAATCTGCCTGACTACGTTTTCGCCTGAATCCTCAGCACACAAGTTCCACTTCGGACACTACCTATCACAGGTACCTTACAGGAAGGTAGTGATTTAGAGTGGAAACAACATTTATACAGCATAAGGGAAGATTTATATAAAATTATAAGGGGAGGGCAAGAATAAAAGCTTTAATGCTATCCTAAAACCACAAAATAAAAATAGATTTCTTCAATATTTAAAATGCACTGTAAAATGTAGATCAATTGATTTATTAAGTTAATGGTAAAAATGTTTTTCCTCATGTTAAAGCAAATTGGACCAAGCTGTATAAGAGTTTTTGACTTCTTTTACTTTTTGGGTTTCTAATGCCTTGTTTCCACTGAGCGGAACAGTTCGGGTCGGTTGGAATGCTTAGACTGGTCCGGTCTATTTTGGTCAGTGTTTCCACTGCAAGATGGACCGTCAGGGGCCATACAGGATTTAGAAAAAATGGCTAGCGTGTCCACCAAGCAGTGGAATGTATTGTAGCTCCGCCCTAACCGAACCGTTCCATTTTCTATGGCCCCACATCTGAAGCAGGACCCTGAATGGTGCGGTACGGTTCGGTTTTATGGCACGCTTTCATAATGGAAACAAAAATAGCGTGCCGTACCGGACCGAACCGATCCGCTCAGTGGAAATGAGGCATAATGATCCCTTTTTTAGGAATAATGTGATATTTCAGCCTAATTGCATAACTATGTAAACATGCTCCTAATGTTTGGCTAGTGTTGCTGTCACCTTGTCAGAGTTCCCTCTGAGAGTTATTTTGCTTTTCACCATATTATTTTGTTAATCATTGTTCTCTGTGGAATTTCCTTCCTCCCATACAATTTGATTATGATTTTTATTTTCTGTTGTAAAAGCTTTGCTGCTTTTTCCACTCAGTACTGTCTTTTAAGCAGGACTGCACAAGGTCATTCCTACTTTTTTTTTTTTTTTTTTTTTTTTTTTTTTTTATACACAGTCACAAGGCTGTGAAACACATTTACATGATCAGAAAAAATGCAAATCTCCCTACTCGAAATGGAAACTGAATGACCCACCAGTTGCATAGACGTGCCTGGGACATTAGCAACAAGATCTTCCCACTGGAGATTCCAGCTCAATTCAAGTATTATGTATTTTGCATGTATGTGGCTTTAGCTTTGTGAAGGTATTCCCCCCCATGTCTGTTCATTTCCATGATTTGCTGCTGAGATTAGGCATATGAAATTTAAATAAAACAGTGTTAAAATACACAGGCTATAATGAAAATATATACAAGGTGCTTGGGTATAGTAGGTACCGTATATACTCGAGTATAAGCCGAGATTTTCAGCACATTTTTTTTTGTGCTGAAAATGCCCACCTCGGCTTATACTCAAGTCACCTTTTTGCGCCTGATCTTGCAGATTTTGGGGACCTTGTACCGGCCGGCTGTAGGTCGCCTGGACCCCAAACTTGGCACACATGTAGCCCCACTCTTCCTCTACAAGTTTCCAAAGTTTGTTGTCCAGGGGAACTACAGCCGGGGAGCACCGATTTTTCAAAGCCGGGCACCCCTTCCATAGACTCCCATGTTAAACGGTCATTTCTCTGGTGAATTTGGGGCCCTGTACTGGCCGGTCATAGGTCTCCTAGACCCGGAACTTGGCACACATGTAGCCCCATTTCTCCTCTACAAGTGTGCAAAGTTTGTTGTCTGGGGAACCTACGGCCGGGGAGCACCGATTTTTCATAGACTCCCATGTTAAACGTCAGTCTAGTCATGGGCACAGTGAGGCATGGGCACAGTGAGGCATGCACATGGACACAGTGAGGCATGCAGATGGACACCCTAGGCTTATACTCGAGTCAATATGTTTTCCCAGTTTTTCGTGGTAAAATTAGGTGCCTCGGCTTATATTCTGGTCGGCTTATACTCGAGTATATACGGTATGCAGTAGCAATAGTTATAGGTAAATATGTATAGTCCAGATAGCACTTAAAGTGGAGGTCCACACAAAAAGTGAACCTCCGCTTTTCGGAACCCTCCCCCCTCCGGTGTCACATTTGGCACCTTTTCAGGGGGGAGGGGGGTGCAGATTGTCTAATACAGGTATTTGCACCCACTTCAGGGCCCTTCGCGTCACCCCCCGCTGTCTTCTGGGAAACACACTGGTCCCAGGAGACAGCGGGGATCAGTGAGGCCGGGCCGCGCTACTCACACATGCGCAGTAGGGAACCGGGCAGTGAAGATGCAACGCTTCACTTCCTGATTCCCTCACCGAGGATGGCGGCGAGGGCAGCCGAGCGACAAGCGATTGCTCGGCTTCGGCTGCCGTCATCGTGGGCACCCTGGACAGGTAAGTGTCCATTTATTAAAAGTCAGCAGCTGCAGGCTGCTCAGGCCTTCAGCTCATCCTGTCTTTTTTCTAAATGGGCACAGGTCTAAGAATCTAATGTTAAGAAAGATGAGGACAATATGATTTCTAAAAAAACTAAGAAGCTTGAACGAGATGTCAAGGACTATAAAACAGGACATGTTTTTGAGTGGAAACGCTCTGCACATCATACAGTCCGTTTATGTGGTTATCAAACATCCTCCCCGCCCCAGGCCCCAGACACAATACTACTACTACTAATAATAATAAAAAAAAAAAAGGGAAAGTTAAAAATGGTAATAGGCTTAAAAATGTTAAATACCAATCAAAAAACACAAGTCCACACCGGTATATTTCTGGCCCTACTGTCATGGATCTGCCACCTAAGGGTTAGTAGTGCAGACTGATTTCAGTGATTGGCAACAGGCTGCCTTATTTAAACACCTCAGCAGCACTGTGTCTTCGCTGCCTGATATGCAGTTCATACCTGTTCCAGTGACTTCCTGTTCCTGTGATCTGATCTGTTTCCTGTGTTTGACCCGACTTGTTTGACTACGATTGATCTCTGTTATCCTAATCCCGGCCTGCCTTGTAACCACGCTCAGCTCTACACTGCTTGATTTCTTGTTGCCGAACTTTGCCTGTATCCTGACCATTTTCTGCCTGTCGTCTATACCTACATCTGATCGTCTGTTACCAAACCCGGCTTGTCTGACTACGTATTCAGTGTCTTCCCAGCCAGTGCACCTACCAGCCTGCTTCTTGTTCCCTGCTGCACCAGCTGAACTGACAAGACCAAAGACGAACCAGGCACCCATACACCGCCAGGCTCTTGCGGCCACTGTTGCAACATCGGTGGCCCTTGAGCCAGGGTTGTACGAGAAGCCTTCCCACTGCACGTCAGGCTCATCCGGCAGGTACGTAACAGTATCAGGCAGCCATGTCTGAGCCTGTAAGTGGGAAGTCAGCCATGGATGACATCTGCCAGCACCTTGCAGCCCTTACCCAAGCAGTCAAATCTCTACAGGAGGGTTATACGCAACTGGAACAACATGTACAGACTCTAGCTACACCAGCAAGCACTGCTGCGCCTTCTGCCTCAAGGACCGCTACTGCAGCAACCTCAGTGGTGATGCTGCCCCCTGAACCCAGAGTTCCAGCACCAGAGAGATTTCAGGTGAATGGGGAAAATTTCGATCCTTCCGCAACGCATGTGAACTGTACTTCGCCCTGCAACCTCGAACTTTCTCCCTTGAAACCACCAAAGTAGGATTCATCATATCACTGCTTCAGGGTGAGCCCCAGTCCTGGGCTGATTGGATGTTGGAAAAGAATGATGTATTGTTACAGTCCATGTCCGCCTTCTTCGGCGCGATGGCCGAATTATACGACGACCCGCAACGAACCACCACAGCAGAAACTGCCCTTCATGCACTCCAGCAAGGCCGCAGAATGGCCTAAGATTATGTTACAGACTTAAGACGCTGGAGTGCAGACACACAGTGGAATGACGCAGCCCTGCAACACCAGTTCCGCTTGGGGTTATCAGAAGGTCTGAAAGACGAATTGGCACGTGTCGGAGTCCCAAATACCCTGGAGGCCTTTATCACACTGGCCATTCAAATTGACCATCGTTTTCGTGAGCGACGATCCGAAAGATCAGCCCAGCAGCCACGTCCAGTCTGGATGATGCCCCGGATCCCAGCTCCCACTCACTCCGCACCTGTTAGCTTCACTCCAGTTCAGCCCGCTCCTGTTACTTCTGCCACCGAAGCACTGGAGCCTATACAAATCAGCCTAATACGCCCCTCTCTGTCTCCAGAGGAACGCCTGCACCGACGACAGAATAACCTCTGCCTATACTGTGGGAAAGCGGGCCACTATGTACGTTCCTGTCCAGCCAAGACACGTAAGTGACGGATGATTTCTTCAGTTAATAACTTTTCTTTGCCTACCAATGCCACCAACCTAACCCTTCCCATCTCTTTTCATCTGCTAGAAAGGGAAGTGGCAGTTACCGCGATCATTGATTCCGGGGGCCTGCAGTTGCTTCATCTAACCTTTGTAACACAACAACGCATCCCCTTGGGACCTAAAGCACAAGGACTTCCTGTTTTTCTAGCTGACGGGTCATGTATCAAGTCTGGACCTGTGACCCAAGAGACATTTCCCTTACCCGTGTTGGCTTCCTCCCAACATAAGGAAATCCTAAGCCTTGATGTCATCACCTCCCCGCTATTCCCTGTTATTCTGGGCCTTCTCTGGCTGCAGCGCATAATCCACAAGTTGACTGGGCCACAGGGAGAATCAACTTCCACTCAGCCTATTGCCAGGAGCACTGCCTACCTAGGTCCCCAGCTTCTTCTACACCACTATTTTGTGTGGACTCGAGTCTTAGGTGCGGCAAGTCGTACCTGAACCCTACCAAGAGTTCCTGGATGCCTTTAGTAAGCGAGGGGCTGACATTCTTCCCCCGCATCGGCCATACGACTGCCCAATTGAACTGCTTCCAGGGTCTGAAATCCCTTTCGGTAGAATCTTCCCCCTCGCTGAACGAGAACAGGAGTCACTAAAAGAGTATATCCAAGAAAATATTCTATTAGCTGATACTGACATCTATCTGGAGCTCCGTTCTGACCCTCTCCATCAATACCAATTGGAGCTTATTACCCTGGTGGAGTCAGCTCATAGTAGGGGGGTTCTTAACAAAAGAGAGAAGCGTTTTTTATTACCAAAAATATGCAGTACCCCCTATTTTTACCACCTCCCTAAGGTGCACAAATCCTTAGTGGATCCACCACCCGGTAGGCCAATAGTCGCCAGCACAAATAGTTTCATCAGTGGATTGTCAATGTATATAGATTACCTACTACAACCCATAGTCTGCCAATTGTCTTTATATGTTAGAGATTCTAGCCATGTTATTGAAACTTTACAAAACTACTCCTGGCAGGACGGATATCTGTGGCCTTCGTTGGATGTTGCTTCACTATATACGTCCATAACCCATGAGGTTGGCATTTCAGCTGTACAATATTTCCTTAGTAAAAATGGAGAAATTAACTCCTTGCAATCTGAATTTTTACTTAAAGGTATAGAGTTTTGTTTACAACACAATTATTTCACTTTTTTGGACCAATTTTATCTTCAACGGAAGGGAATTGCTATTGGGGCAAATTTTTCCCCCGTATATGCTAACCTCACCATGGGATACTGGGAGGACAATCTTTTCCTTGAGCACATCATCTTCTATGGGCGTTACATCGACAATGTCCTGCTCATTTGGAGTGGTGGCCCAGACGTGTTCTCTTCCTTTGTTGACCACTGTAACAACAATATGTTGGGATTGTCGTTTACGCATGTGCTGGAACCTGTAGAATTGTTTTTTCTTGATCTGGTTCTTTCATATGATCAGCAGAATATCATCACCAGCAATCATACTAAGCCTACAGGTGGTAATTCATACTTGTATAAAAAGCAGTGCAGCGCTAAAATCATATGTAACACAAAAAGTCCATGGGATGTATAGTTCAGAAACTAGAGGAATGTTATCTGAAACACCAACTGGAAGATAGAAGGATCCTCTAGCTGTGAAACAGAGTGCTTGTAAATGATCACAAGTGCAACCACTTCCGTGTATTTCCACCACAAGATACACAGGCCGCTCACCTCAGAATGTGGACCTCTGTATTACCAGAAGGTCACATAAGCAGTCCCTTTTATCAAGGGTAATGTTAAAGATGAGAGAGCTGTCTTCATACGGTGCTTCAACCGAAATCCTCAATCATTCAATAATCACAAAAGCGAACTCATAAATTGGCGTAGTTACATGAAAAATGTCAAAAAGAAATACATAGTGCTCTCCATATATAAAAAACACTTGATTTATTTAAAAAGTTACTCACAAGCGAGGCACAGACACCCTGTGCTCGGATAACAGTCATGTAACATAGATGTGGAACCAGGTAGATGGCTGTCCTGATGTCGTGTAGCCCCTCGCACGCGTATCGTCCGTGGGCAAGGACTTCCTCAGCGAAAATTAAATGGGGCCAGCATGTCAGTTCATTTATATAAGCCATATTCCTGGTGTATGCTGTGTGTGAAAAAGAAATCCCGCCCACCCCATAATTGGGGGACTATGTAACAAGCGCCCTCATTGGTGGCCAAGAGATATGCCAAATTAACAAACCGGCAATCATTGGCTAGAGGGATATGGTAATCAAAGAACTTCCGGATGATGTCCCTCACATGGTGTACTGCAGCTCCAATCGGCGGAGGAATAACAGGGGATATCACCTCCCAGACTATGACCTTCCGGGTCGGCGCTCCCCACATGATCCATCGTCAGAGCAACAAAAATAAACATGCCTGTAGAACGTTCCCCCTCACCGCACCTACGTGAAGCCGAGGGCGGGGCGGAGCGGTCATGTGACACCAGATGCAAATAAAGCTTGTAGGATAACAATCCCTCAGCGTGCCTAATATGCAGAGCCTCCACGTTTAAACTGTCAGATCCACCCCTACTGAGAATAACCATCCCTCCAAGCTGCAACATAGCTGTCATAAGTAATGACATGTGACAATGCTAACAGGCAGTATTATTGATGTGGTACAGCAAACGCTGCATCCCACAGTGTGCCACCCAGTGGCAAAAGCCTGCATTGCATGTCATACAGGATCTCTAGAGAATAAAAAGATAAAATCAAAAATAAGTAAAATAAACATAAACACCAGTGATCCCGCTGTCTGAACGAAAGATACATAGAAGGGTACCGAGCAAATACAAAAGTGCATATACGCTCGCTGGGGTCATGTATACATAGATCAAAAAATCCGACCATATATAGGGCACAATGGTCAATATGTATACAGACACACACCAGCTCCCCCCTTCTTGTTATTACTTTGAGGGGCCCGTGGGTCCTCATAGTCATGACAATCGTAACACTAAACAGGGGCCAGAGGTGCATAAGGGTAATAAAACAGTCATATATAGACCTGTAAAATTAATAAAGACGTCAGCACAACCATCTAACCTGTTAGACAAATATCACATACTAAATACATAATGTCATAATAAAAACAAATTATATAAAAATGGGCGTGGCTTGGCGCGCAATGGCGACGGCAGCTTAACAGAGGAGCTCCGCCGACTTCCCAGCCAACAGCTCGTCTTTCTGCACGCTATCCCCGCAGGATGCACAGGAGATCTCACGGCACCCCGCAGACGAGATCACGCCGCTCTCTGGCAGCCTGCAAGGGACGGGACATAGCGGACATATTCAGAGTCCACTCGGCCGCACGAAACAACGAGGCCCGGGGCAAGATGGCGCCGATACACGCGGAGGAGGAATGCAGTGAGGACTCCCAGTCTGCCACAGAGGAGATCAGTAAAGGTACCCCACGCACTAATCGCCCCATAACGTTTGGGGAAATGACTAGCATTGCAGCGGACATTAAGTCCACGTTCTCAGCTGCGATTACAGACCTGAAATCGAACCTCCTGGTGCTTAATGAAAAGATGGAGGGAGCAGAGGCCGCAGGGAGACATAGGGACAAGGAGCTGCGCAGGCTGGAGAAGGTCACAGCTTCACACTCCTCACACCTCATTGAGGTTAATAGGCATTTAGAGGACCTGGACAATAGAGGAAGGAGGTGCAACATTAGGGTCCGGGGGATACCGGAGATGGTAGAAGCAGACCAGATAATGATGGCTCTACAGAGGGTATTCAACAGCCTGTTAGATAGGCCCGAGGACGCGGTTATAGATTTCGTCAGGGCGCACAGAGCACTTCGAGCCAGAGGGCCTGAATCCCAACCCCCACGGGACATAATTTGCTGCCTTCAAAACTTTAACCTGAAGGAGGACATTATGAAAAAAGCGTGCAGACAGGAGCGCATAATTTTTAATGGAGAAACTATCATGCTTTTCCAGGACCTCTCCCAGATAACCTTAAAGAACCGCAGGGCACTGCGCCCCCTTCTGGACAAGCTCAGAGACAGGGAGCTCAAGTACACTTGGAGGTTTCCGTTTGCTCTTATGGTGAACCACAATGGTAAGCAACACCTGCTGAGATCACCGGAAGACTTACCGGATTTCTGCCATGCTTTGCAGCTTGACATGATTGAGATCCCAGAGTGGTACCAGGAATTTCGTCTGCCACCACTGGAGAAAAGCCCGCCTAACTCCCCGCTCTCTTCCCCTGACAACAGGATCGCCAAGAAGCTGAAGACAGGCCGCCGAGGAGGCTCACACGCTGGGTCACAGGCTGGAACACCGAGCTTCAAGCCGCACTCATCCAGGGCTCTGGATGGGTATTGAGGGGATGTGGACGTTTTCTCCTCCTCCTTACTCACAGATTTTTAGCAGCATTAGCCCTCATAAGTATTCACCCCCTTTACATGCAGGAGCCCGTCCAGTTGAATTTCATCCTTCCAGCAAGTTCTGACAACAGATACGCTTCGCTGATCCTCTCAGCAAACGGACTACCCTAAACCGGTCATTTCCCCCCCCCCAATTCCCCCCCCCCTTTTTTTTTTTCTTTATTTTATTTTATTTCTTCATGCTCTAAGTTCTAACCATCCGGTTGGTAGTAAGTTTAACATTCACCCTCGAACCAGCGGGTCATACTTCATGTTGACTGCACCACATGATCCCGGTGGGTCACATTTGTGGCCACTCGGAGGATGAGAACCAAACACTCAGGACTCATACTGCTATCTTGCCCTCTGATCCTCACTTCAGAGTAGGGACAAGTTCCTGTTACTGACACAACTCAAGGAAGGAGGTTCTAGGATGGCCCTTGGACCAGTTGCTATTAATGCACCAATTCCTGAACATAGTCAGTGTACATGAGATGACTATGGGGAGACCGCTTCCCATCCCCTGGGGGGTGGGGGGAGGAGGATGTCCGCATCCTTTTTTTCTTATTTTTATTGAGTTCCATCAATATAGTTGACGTTATTATTCAGCTTTGTTATTACTTCTATGTCCCAGGTCTTCATGACCCATGAACAAGGAGGCACAGGCGGGAGTCCTGTTAATCTTGTTGATGATTTCTTCTCTGTTTGAGGACACCCGCATGTGTCTCATGTACCTCATAGCATGCAGAAATGACTCATTATCACCTTTTTCATGCATTCCAAATGGCTGGGAGGCGGGCACCTCAGGTTTCACAACCATTAACCACCTTAATTCAGCGATTGTTCTTCCCCTGAAGATCTGTCGTGTTGCCGCCTTCCTATCCCCCACATAGTGCACCCTGGGTGGTCTCACTGGCTACCCAGGATTCACTACCTATAGCTCCTTGGGGCATTGACACCCCAAGGAAGATTACCATATCTCCTCTCTTTGACCCTTTACTTACCTCTCCTAAATCTTTTCCAACTAATCTGTCTTACCTTCCCCTCTGCACCCCCTCCCCTGCTTCTCCACCTCTTCAACCTTCCCCTGGGCTCTTCTCTAACGGTACTTGACCATTTGTGATAGATCTGTAGTACAATATTCACATTGATCTCTTGTAATTTTGTCTCGCTTGTTCTTCCTATTAGACGTAGACCACCAGCTCTCTCTGAACATACGTCATGGTATACTCATCTCTTGGCCGCCACCCGACTGTAATTTCACACAACGCTAAGGGACTAAACATCCCAGAAAAACGCACGACACTCTTGAGAGAACTCAAAAAAGGTAAGCCACAGTTTGTCTTCTTGCAGGAGACGCACTTTAAGACTTCACAGGTCCCCAGGCTCACTGACTCCTACTTTACCGAAGCTTTCCATGCCACAAATGACCTGGCCAAAACCAAGGGTGTGTCTATCTTAATAAGTAAAAACGCCCCCTTTGAAGTCACCGACAAACTTATAGACTCTGAGGGAAGGTATGTCTTCTTGAGGGGGACTTGTGGGGGTAGGCTCCTAACCTTAGCAAATGTATACTTCCCCAACACCGCCCACCTCTCCTTCTGCAGGCGTATGGTGTCACAGTTGAAGGGCTTTGGCTCTGGATGCATGATTGTGGGAGGGGATTTTAACATCCCACTGAACCCCTTAGTCGACACCTCTACGGGTAGATCCCATATCACATATAAGATCCTTAAACAAATTAAAACCCTTCTGAGCTCCTTGCAGCTGATGGATTCCTGGCGTCTCTTGCACCCTGACGACAAGGATTATACGTTCCATTCCATTCCCCATAATAAGTATTCACGAATAGACTACATCTTTACGTCACAAAGAGACCTCAATCTGATTACGGAAGCCAATATAGGGATCCAGTCCATTTCCGACCACGCGCCTATATCACTCTCCTTAGACCTGACTAGGCCACCCCCCAAACCCAACACCTGGAGACTGAACTCAACACTCCTTACAGACCCGCAGAGGCTCCCTGGAATTTCCAAAACCATCAATTTTTTTTCTCACAATGTGACCCCTGAGATGGACCCCATGATGATTTGGGAGGCACACAAATGCACCATAAGAGGGGAGTTGATCCAATTGGGAGCCCACTGTAAGAGGGAAAGGGAAAAAGTGATCAGACAGCTGACAGACAAAATTCACGCCTTAGAAACGCTACATAAAAAATCCCTATCGGAAAGATCAGCGAGCGCCCTTCTGGACACTAGGAAAACCCTCCAACACATTCTAGACGCAAAAGCCAAAAGATTTATTTTCTTTAAAAAGAAGATCTATTACGAGCATGGAGACAAGACTGGAAGGTTCCTAGCCAAGGCCCTAAAAGATGCCACATCACACCAGAACATTCTAGGAATAAGAAACAATAAGGGCAAAGTAGATGTTACCACTGAGGGAATTAGCAAACACTTCCATGAATATTACTCCAACCTCTACAATTTACCTTCACAGGGAAACTCCCCTCCCTCCCCAAGGTCTAGATTGCAATTAATCCGGGACTACTTAAAAGACTCCAAACTTCCTACCCTAACAGGTGAGAATGCCCAGCTATTAGACTGTCCCATTGACAAATCTGAAATTTTGCAATCCATTAAAGACTTAAAAGCAGGTAAAAGCCCAGGTCCGGACGGTTTCACTTCCATTTACTACAAGACCTTTACTGACCTGCTCCTCGACCCACTACATAAAGCGCTGAACGCCCTCTCAACACCCAGAACGGTGCCATCGTCATTCCTCGCTGCCCATATAACTGTCATACCAAAACAGAATAAAGACCCCCAATTATGTGCCAGCTACAGACCGATATCTCTCCTTAATATAGACGTTAAGCTCCTAGCTAAAATAATTGCCAACAGACTTAGACCATTGCTGCACGATATCATTGGTCCTGACCAGGCTGGCTTTATGCCGGGCAGGGAGACCAGAGATTGCGTAACCAAAGCACTCAACCTAATTTATGCAGCACGAACACAGAAGATCGAGGGCTTTCTCCTGTCCACGGATGCGGAGAAGGCCTTCGATCGTGTGGCATGGGACTACATGCTGGAGACATGCCAACATATTGGTCTGGGCTCTTGCATGATGTCATGGATCGGGTCACTATACTCAAACCCATCAGCTCAGGTCAAGATTAATGGTTCCCTGTCAGACAAAGTCCATATCAACAACGGGACGAGACAGGGCTGCCCCCTCTCACCCATCTTATTTATACTCTCATTGGAACCGTTCATTAGAAAAGTCATTGCAGAAGAAGCCATACAAGGATTTGCAGTTGCTGGTCGGGAATTTAAAATAGCGGCGTATGCAGACGACCTACTCTTTTTCCTAACCAACCCCCATATCACTCTACCCTCCTTACTACGCGAATTCTCCATCTTTGGCAAGTTATCTAATCTTAAAATAAATTTCTCGAAATCGGAAGCCCTAAATATAAACTTACCCGCAGCCCCACTGAACAGACTCAAAGCTAATTGCCCCTTTAAATGGGAATCTTCAGCTCTTCATTACTTAGGAGTCTGGCTGACCCCTAACATTGCTCAAATCTATGACCGAAACTTCCCGCCTATTCTTAAAATTGTAGACCAGGACCTTAAAAAATGGCACACGCGTAACTTCTCATGGTTCGGCCGAGCTGCCATATGCAAAATGGTCATTCTGCCAAAGCTCCTATACCTCTTCTGCAATTTACCAGTTAGGATCCCCCAGAGTTTTTTCAAAACGATCTCCAGCTTGCAGTCAAGGTTTATATGGGCCCACAAACCACCCAGAATAAAAGCCCAACTCCTGACGAAGCCCAAACTTAAAGGGGGAATGGGTATACCGGATTTTAGAATATACTACTATGCTGCCCACGTCACCAGAATTATTGATTGGCACTGCCATCACTCACAAAAGGACTGGATCCAACTAGAGAACAGTCTCAGCCCCTTAGCCCTACGATTCTCCCCATGGATACCATGGTCTAAATATCCAGCGACCCTCAAAACACACCCCTTTTATAGGTACATCACTTGGAGTCTTCCATAAATTGACCAAACAAACAGACCTCTCTTCCCCACTGGGTCCCTTGACGCCCTTGTTCAATAATCCAGACTTTCTCCCCGGAGTGGGCAACCGCTTACTGCACTCCCGACATACTTCCACACCGCTGCTCGCCCAGGACTGCTTTCATAAAGGTAGTTTTAAAGATTTCGAACAGCTCACTGCAGGGATGGACACGCCCTCCATCCCATTATGGACGTATTTTCAGATCAGACACTACCTAAACCAACCCCACAGGAGAGACTCTTTTGGAAGGGATCTGACGGACCTGGAGTCAGTGTGCCTGGAGGGTAACCTAGTGCGGAAGGCTACCTCAATTTCATACGCTTGGCTACGAGACCAACCCATGCAAGGAGAAGACAGATTCAGAGAGAGCTGGTCACGGGCCCTGAAGAGGCCTATCTCGGCCAATCAGTGGCAGAGAGCGTGTGTATTTACACATAAATGTTCCCTTAGCTCAAGAACACAGGAGACATCCTACAAACTCCTGACACATTGGTACACCACGCCGGCTAAGATACATGGCTGGTTCCCGCAGACTCCAGACACGTGCTGGAGATGTGGGAAGGAAGGGGGTGATCTACTCCATATTTGGTGGCATTGCCCTGTGATCGCCCCCTTCTGGAAGGCTGTGTGTGAGAAAATTCGGACAATCACTGAGACCTTAATTAATCTGGACGTGACGTGCTGTCTGCTTCACATCACAGAGGTATCATACAAAAGATACAACAATTCTCTGACCAAACACTTATTAAATGCGGCGAAAGCTCTAATTCCTCTATATTGGAAATCCACCAGAACCCCCTCACTCAGGGAGTGGTTCCAGAGAGTTTCTGAGACTTGTGATATGGAGGAGACGGTGGCCCAGTCCACAGACAACCATGATAAATTTTTTAATACCTGGTCCCCCTGGATTCAATACAAATTTTCGCGAGCTTATGAGGACTCAACAGCAGTGAACCTGGCCACCTAACTCCTCAGGACAGGTGCTGGGAACCTGGGCCTACATATGAGTTCACTGACCCCATGAAGGGCAGGACAGGGGAGGGTGCCTGACAATGCCCCTCCCAAATAGGTACACCCTGTAACAACTGATCCAGAACTATATAAGTTTCATTAACTGGCCTTTTACCTATAAGTGATTACATGTTTTACTTTATAGAGACTTCCTAACAAGATCTCACCACGTATAAGATTATGCCCATACCATTCATCTACCCCTTTTCGAGATTCTTTCTTTTACTTCTCTCTCACTGTTCCTTTCTACACTTCTCGGAGCAATGTTGCTCCCAACGCCCGCAGTACTTCCTTTTTATTACAACTCCTGATTTCATTGTTGGATAACCACTTACAGCCGTTTTTAACCGAGGACTACAGGTTATCCTAGATATTACTTCTAGACTAATTGTTTGATTATTCTATTAACAATACTGTGTTGACGGCAGAGGGGGAGCTGCGTCTCCCCTTGTAGATTTCATTTGTATCTCTTTTCAATAAACTTGATGTTATAAAAAAAAATTATATAAAAATATAATGCTAGCGGTCAGATATAAAACAATTGAGATCGAACTCAACGTTCAACCCCAACGGGACCCCCACCTTCAATTCATATACCCAAAACGACTCGCGTCGGCTAAGGTGCCGAATGAAGTTGCCTCCTCTCCAATGGTTCGTCACCTTCTCTATCCCCCAAAACTGCAGCCCAGATGGGCTACGGTTATGGTGGAGTCAGAAGTGCTTCGAAACGTTGTGTGTGACCAACCCCTTTTTGATATTGACATGCTCCCCTATCCTGACGTGAAGGGGCCTAGACGTCCTACCGACATATTGTAAACCACACTCACACTGTAGCATATACACGACCGCAGTAGTGTCACAAGTGATCAGATCCTTGATCTTATAGTTTTTTCCAGTTGCTGATGCCACAAATTCCTTCCGCTTCTTTAAATTCTTTCTGGCCTGTCGACATGGTGGGCAACGACCACATTTGTGAAAGCCAGTCAAAGTCAAAAATTCTGTTCTCAGAATGGGTAGGGGGGTCAATGACCCCAGGGGCTAGTGTATCCCTTAAGGAAGGTGCTTTTTTGTAGATGAATTGTGGACGATCAGGAAGTAAGGGGCCTAAAATCCTGTCATGCTTAAGGATTGGCCAGTGCCTCTGTACAATCCTCTCAAACTTCCTATATTGAATATTATAGTCTAAGATCATTCGTGTCCTTGTAGAATCATTATGATTAACCTTAGGGACATTTGACACAAGTACTTTTCTGTCCAGATTACGGACATTTTCCATTTCTATACCTAAGCTATTTTTATCATATCCTTTTTCAACGAATCTTGAGGCCAATACCTGTGACTGTGTAATAAAATCACCTACATTGGTGCAATTGCTCCTCAGGCGTATAAATTGCCCTCTCGGTATATTACACAACCACTTGGAATGGTGACAGCTTTCAATGGGGATAAAGGCGTTACGGTCTGTGGCCTTAAAATGAGTGGTCATATTGATCCTGTCCCCATTCTTGGTTAGATCAAGATCCAAAAAGACCAATCTGTCCAAACTGATGTTCCATGTAAGAACAATGTTCATACTGTTGGCATTCAGTTTAGATGCAAACTCATCAAAGCTTGCTCGATCCCCATCCCAGATCATAATAAGGTCGTCAATATACCTCTGGTAGCATAATAGCTGTGGGGGTTTGTTCTTAAACACAGCCTCTTCCTCCCAGTGTGCCATAAATAGGTTGGCAACACTGGGAGCAAACCGAGCCCCCATAGCTACCCCTCTGGTTTGAAGGAAAAATTGCCTACCATACCAGAAATAATTCTTTGATAAGCAAAAGGTAAGACTGTCAATCAAAAAGTTCCGATGTCTTCTGGACAAACCAGATGATCCTAGTGCCCAACTAACCTTGGATAAAGCATCCTCATGACTGATGATCGTATATAACGAACTGACATCAGCCGTGATCAGAAGGCAAGAGGGCGTGATTGCCAGAGACTCCAGAATTTGTATGACATGTTTGGTGTCTTTAAGAAATGCATCAGTTTTTGTCACTAACGGCTGGAGGAAGGAATCTATGTATTGACCAAGTCGGGAAGTGATCGAATCGATCCCATTTACTATGGGTCTCCCAGGAGGGTTGGTGCTATCCTTATGGACCTTTGGTATAAAATAAATGATGGGTGTACGGCAAAACAAAGGGTCTAAATATAATGCCTCCTTTGGGCTCAACACTCCTATATGTTTCCCCCTTTCTACCAAAAAGTGGAGTTCTCCCTTAAATTCAAGCATAGGGTCTCCTGTCATAATGCTATAAGTGTCGGTATCACTAAGGAGATTGTCCATTTCGTTCTTATAGTAGGCTTTACTGAGTACCACCAGCCCCCCCCCCCCCCTTATCAGCAGGGCGTATGACCAAATCCTTCCTCTCCGTCAGAGATTTTATACCGTTCTGGATATAAACAGGATCATTCACCTTACGGATTTTCAACTTTTCTAAATCCCTCGTGACCATATTCCTAAACACCTCAAGATGCATAGTGTCTGATGTAGGGGGGTTGAAAACAGATTTATTCCGCAAGGTAGAATGGTGACTTGTCTGACTTGTTGGTGCACTTAATGTCCTAGTGGACGAGGTATTCAAAAAATATTTCTTAATATTCAAACTACGAATAGTTTGTTAATTTGGCAAATCTCTTGGCCACCAATGAGGGCGCTTGTTACATAGTCCCCCAATTATGGGGTGGGCGGGATTTCTTTTTCACACACAGCATACACCAGGAATATGGCTTATATAAATGAACTGACATGCTGGCCCCATTTAATTTTCGCTGAGGAAGTCCTTGCCCACGGACGATACGCGTGCGAGGGGCTACACGACGTCAGGACGGCCATCTACCTGGTTCCACATCTATGTTACATGACTGTTATCTGAGCACAGGGTGTCTGTGCCTCGCTTGTGAGTAACTTTTTAAATAAATAAATCAAGTGTTTTTTATATATGGAGAGCACTATGTATGTCTTTTTGACATTTTTCATGTAACTACGCCAATTTATGAGTTCGCTTTTGGGATTATTGAATGATTGAGGATTTCGGTTGAAGCACCGTATGAAGACAGCTCTCTCATCTTTAACATTACCCTTGATAAAGGGACTGCTTATGTGACCTTCTGGTAATACAGAGGTCCACATTCTGAGGTGAGCGGCCTGTGTATCTGGTGGTGGAAATACACGGAAGTGGTTGCACTTGTGATCATTTACAAGCACTCTGTTTCACAGCTAGAGGATCCTTCTATCTTCCTGTTGGTGTTTCAGATAACATTCCTCTGGTTTCTGAACTATACATCCCATGGACTTTTTGTGTTACATATGATTTTAGCGCTGCACTGCTTTTTATACACGTTTCATTTAAGGATTTATATTTTGACCTTCAGTGTTCAGCTGCATTGTGTTAAGATTGGTCTTGCGCTGTCTGTTTTTTTTCTACTGTTTTTCTGCTTTCCAATATATTACAGTCTAGCAGCATCACCATGGAAGTTTTCCAATATTTGGAAAAGAGAGAAGTTAAAATTGGAGATATTTTCTCTAGGAATCAAACCACTGGGGAGGGAAATGAACTCACTCATACCTTTAGAAAACTAGGGCACGTTTTTGAGAAAAAGGTTAAGACCTGGTGGGATATAATTTCCTTTGAACAATACTTAGTAGCAAAAATTATTCCAAGATGTTTAAGGTGGGATATCCCGGCATTGGAGGGGGGCGTGACCGGATGCAGCTGTGAGAGGAGAGCAGTCCGCTCGCTCCTCGCACCTCGTACCCCCGCTCCACAATACACGCCGCAATGACTAATTAATTAGCGGCAGAGAAAGGAGAGAGGAGGCCGGCACCAGGGACGAGGCTGGGAGCGGAAGAAGGAAGACCGCAAGGTAGTAAGATGCGCTGGGATACCGCGCACGGATAAGGCACTCCGTACGTTCTCATCTGTAGTGGTCAGCTGACCTGTGGGAAAGAACAAGTGCTGACCTGCTGGAGGAACAAGCCGGAGCTACGTATCTCCCTGTTCTGGTGAAAACTGCTCTGTCGGCTTGATGCCACATGCGGTACTGCTTTGCATCGCCTGTGCCAGAGCCGGCCACATCCAGGAGGAGAGACGCTGCGGGGTCTTTTGTTCCGTCTTCTGTTCCCCTCCACTACACCCTGAAGACGGAGGTGGGCCGGAGGTGAGAGGAAAAAAAAATATATATATATATATATATATATATATATATATATATATACACAGTGTCTATATCAGATGTCTACACTAGATGTGTGTAACTTGCTGTGTTTGAGCCTGCCATAAATTCTAAAGGAAGAGGCTGGGGCAAGTAGGTGCGTGGAGGACTTTCTTTTTTTCTTACCTTCCGTCTTAATTAGCAGCCAGAGTTGGCTGGGGGTTAAACTGTGGAGGACTACAGCAGGGATAGCTGGAATGCCACAGGCAAAAAGAACACTAATTAGAACAACTACAAGTGCATATCTATAAGGGAGGGAGGAGGAGGAAGGAAGAAAAAGGAAAATAAAATGCCAGGTACACTGTCAGTGATGACCAGGAACACACAGTTACAGTCACAGTCACAACCCCAGCTGCCCCAATTCCAACCCAACCCCCAGCCTCACTCCCAGCCCCAGCCCCAGTCCCAGACCTCACGACGAACTAGCACTGGACAGTCAGCAGTGGCAGCTAAATTGGAAAAATATACACATATTCCGGGAAGCACAACAGGCCACACACCACCAAGGGGGCAAGGGGCCCAACAAGCGAGTGCCCAACGGAAAAGTTTGGGCCTAAACACAGACGGCTGAAAAGGCAGCAGGCGAGCGAGGGACCAAAGCAAAGGACCAGGAAAAAGTAACAGAATCAAATACGGGAGCAGGGATGGAGGATGAGACCTCTATGAGAGAGATTCTATTTGCTATAAACAATTGCAAATCCTCCCTGATGGAAATATTTGATCAGCTGAGAGGGATAAAGGATGAAATGTCAACACTAAAACATGAAGTACAGGGGGTTGGGGAGCGTACCTCTGCTTTAGAGGAAAGACTCAGCCAGGTGGAAGACGATGTTAACCCTATGATAATGGACATGAAAATAATGAAAGAACAGCTAAACCTGTGCGTTAACAAAATTGATGACATGGAAAACAGGTTAAGAAGGAAAAACATTAGGGTACTGGGCCTCCCCGAAAAGTGCGAGGGTAACCGCCCCACTGAATTCATGGAAAAGTGGCTTTTGGGAGTGTTTGGTCAGGACTGTCTATCAAAGCATTTTTCTATCGAGCGGGCCCATAGAGTACCTTTTTAGAGTCCCAGCCGAGGGAGGGCGCCCCAGACCTATGCTTATTAAACTTTTGCATTTTCCAGATAAAGTTACAATCCTCCAAAAAGCAAGAGAGATGAAAGAGGTTTTGGTCAATGGAACAAAAATCTCATTTTATCCAGATTTTTCCCCAGAGTTACAGAGGCAAAGGGCCAAATTCTTTGAAGGGAAACAAAGACTGCAAGAAAAGGGGATTAAATATGCAATGTTCTACCCGGCACGTTTGCGAATAACTATAAATGGGGCAAATACATTTTTCAACACGCCCGCGAAATTGATGTCTTGGATGAATACCAAAGAAGGGGAAACATAGGAAGTCGGAAACAGTCACAGATTTGGTCACTGATTTATTATGCAGAACACAGACTCTCATGCCCTATCTTTTTTTGTCCCCCTTTTTTTTTTTTTTCCCCTGGTTGTTTGTTTTTTTTGGGTGCTTTTTTTTTTTTTCCTCTCTTTTCTCTGTCGTGGTTTTGATTAAAGGGGAGGGGGGGGGGGAGGGTGGGGAGCGGGAGGGGGGGGAAGGGGCTGTTGGAATGTTTTGTTTTTTGTGGAGAGTGGCACAGAGGTGGAGAAAAAACACTAGACGTCAAGTAAAAAGGAAAAGAAACATTAGAGAGAGGAATACACGGAAAAAACCGGGGGAAGTGCCAAAAGGAGAATCCGGTCACTGTAGAGGCCCTCCACAAGGGCCCCAAATAGGGCGGGGGGGAGTAGAGGGGGGGAGGGGGGCTGGGGGGGGGAAGGGAGGGTAGGGAGTTGGCGTGAATGGCACATGATGTTTGAATTCACTAAAATATGTATGTTCTCTTTGGCGGTGGGGGGAGGGATGAGGGAGGAAGGGGGAAGTGAGAAGAAAGGTATGGTTGAATAGGGCACTAGAAAGAGTAGATCCACAAAAAACCCATTTTTTTAACCCGATATTACTAAGGCATACATGGTTAAGGTGGGAGGTATTCTAAAAGGGGAAGAAACAGTAGGGGAGGATGCCGAAGCATAACAGTGAGAATGGTTCTCCCAACCAGGGAATAGGCATTAAGGTATGCTCATGAAATGTCCGAGGGGTAAAAGACCCAATAAAGAGACAGGCCATTTTCGTAGACGCCAATAGTAACAACATCAAAATACTGTGCCTGCAGGAAACACACCTGGATAAGGGAACCGTCAATTTGTTAAAACATAGGAAATATCAGATACAATTCCATTCCACACACACCTCCTATTCAAGGGGGGTGAGTGTGTTGATAGACTCGGGGATGGTGTTCTCCTGCAGCCACTGTAAGACTGACACTGAGGGACGCTACGTGTTTCTTCATTGCCGGATAGAGACAAGGGAATATGTGGTGGCAAGCTTACATATCCCCCCTCCGTTTGGGACAGAAATCCTGTGGGATCTGATGGAGTTTGTCGTGGACAGACCGGGAGTACCGGTAATAGTGGCAGGGGATTTTAATATGACCATGAATAAAAATATAGATAAATTCCCGGTGGGTCTCCCCCCTGCACAGACAACCAGTAGCCCCCTTTTTCAATTTTGTGGGGAGATGGGGCTGATCGATGTGTGGAGGAGGCACCCAGTGGAAAAACAATTCTCCTGCCACTTAAGGACACATTCGACTCTGTCCAGGATAGATCTCGTACTCTGTAATGAAGAGGCAATGGGGGAGTTGGGAGAGGTGGTATATGAACCCAGAAGCATATCGGACCACTCCTCAATGATCTTTGAAATAAAGATGAACAGAGGATATAATAAAAGGGATTGGAAGCTAAATCCATTCTGGCTAGAGGTTATCAAAGATCTGGAGGGAATAAATGGCAGTTTGAAAGAATTTATAGCAGTAAACACCGGCTCTGCCTCGACGGGAATAATTTGGGATACCTTGAAAGCATTTCTGCGGGGAATCCTGATCCCAAAAATATCTCTTATTGAAAAACAGACACATGCCATAGAACTTGCGGCGACTGAAAAGGTAAGGAGCTCACAGAAATGGTTAGAAGCGCAGGAGGAATATAAAAAAATAAGAAGAAGAAAGGCGGAAAACAAAAAACTATTTCAGAAACAGAATTTTTTTGGCGAGGGTGAGAGAGTGGGGAGGATCCTCGCTTTGGCTGTGAGGGCCGATAACCCCCCATCCACCATACCGGCGATTTGTGATGAGGACGGGGAAATTAAGAGAGGCACACCAGAAATAATGCAAGTGTTTAAAAGGTATTACCAGAATCTGTATAGCAGTACTTGGCATAACAGAGAAGAGGAAATGGTTACCTTCTTCGCTGGCCTGAAAATACACCGGCTGACAGAGCAAGATAGGGAGAGCTGGAGGCACCACTGAGACTGCTAGAGATACAATTGGGAACCAAAGAAATGGCGGGTCAAAAGTCACCGGGCCCGGATGGTCTGCCAATAGAAATCTATAAAACCTACAGTGAGGTGCTGCTTCCAAAATTGCTGGAGGTATTCAACTGGGCGGTTGAGGAAGGGAAAATGCCCGGGTCCATGGAAGAGGCAACTATAATAACACTATTGAAGGAATGGGAAGATCAACTAGAGGCAAATTCCTATAGACCGATATCACTTCTGTGTGCCGACACCAAAATACTAGCAACAAGGCTAAATAGGATAGTTACAAAACTGGTACATCCTGACCAAACAGGATTTATACCAGGAAGGTCTACCAGCTCTAACATCAGAAGAGCATTCCTAAATATCCAGTTGCCAGTAGAAGAAAGAGAGGCGAGAGCAATCTTGTCCCTGGATGCCACAAAGGCATTTGATAGCCTTGAGTGGCAATATCTGTGGAAGGTGTTAGAAGAGTACAGGTTTGGCCCTAGGTTTACTCAATGGGTTAGGTTATTATATGGGAACCCTAGGGCAAAGATAAGGGTCAACGGTGAGTGCTCAGACTGGTTTAGACTGGCCAGGGGGACAAGACAGGGATGCCCGCTGTCGCCCCTGCTTTTCGCCCTGGCCATGGAACCATTAGCCACTGCGATAAGGACATCTCCGGAGATAATAGGATTCAAAAGGAAGTTAGGAGAGGAGAAAGTCGCATTATATGTGGATGACATCCTGCTCTTTTTGGGGGATACACAGGCCTCATTGGTGACAGCAATGAATATTATAGGGGAATTTGGGAGATTCTCCGGGCTAACAATAAACTGGGAGAAATCTGCACTCCTGCCGTTAGAGCCCTTGAGGGGGCAGATAGACCAAGTGAAGGTAGTGACCCAGATAAGATACCTAGGAATAAACATGACAAAGGACCCTTGGCACTATATAGGGGGAAATCTCGTGCCATTACTGACAAAGATGAAACAAAAATGCAGGTTCTGGAACCGGCTTCCCCTATCTGTAGTAGGAAGGAGTAACCTGATAAAAATGGTGTGGATGCCTCAAATCTTATACATCCTACATAATTCCCCAGTATGGATTTCAAAACGGTGGTTTAGGAAGATAGAGGGGGTTTTCAGGGAACTGATTTGGAAGGGGGGAATAGCGAAGATTTCACTCCGAGCCCTACAACATCCAAGGGAGAAGGGGGGTCTTGCCCTCCCGAACCCCAGATATTACTTAGCGGCCCAGCTGCAGCATATGAGGAGCAGTAATCAGAGAGGATCAAGTGTAGTCCTGAATGACACAAGTCATGACATGGAAGTTGAGGCAGTAGAGGCAGATTAATTTCAGTCTAAATGCCCCACAGTTCAATTAATGGTCAAATGTTGGAAAGAAGGGAAGAAGATTCTAGGATACACAGGCTTCTCTGAATTTTCCCCTATCTGGGATAATAGCAACCTACAAGAACTCAAAATTATGGGAAAGGTTGAGGAGTGGGACAGATTAGGGATACACCTATTGGAACAACTATTTGCTGTCGGCAGAATAAAAACATTTCAAGAAATAAGAGAGGAGTTCTCGGTCCCAAATAGATCTTTTTATAGATATCTACAAATCAGGCATGCGTTAAACGCACAATTCGGAAATAGGATACCGGAATGGAATAACATGGCCATCCTCCGAAGCTTAGTAAATGCTGAGAATGCAAGAGGAGTAATCTCAACCATTTATGATTCCCTAGAAAGGGCGGACCGAAGTGAGATCATGGCTAATAAAATTAGGGAGAAATGGGAGAAGGATGTGGGTACAATTTCACAAGACCAATGGGAACAAATATTGGGAATAGGCCCCGAATTGTCAATGTCCCCCTCCCAGAATATGTCCCAGCTATACCTGATACATAGGGCATACTATACGCCCCAAAGAATGTTCCAATTTGGCAGGAGACCAGACCCAGGATGTCAGAGATGTGGACAGGATAAAGGAGACCTAATACATATGGTCTGGAGATGCCCCAAGCTGTACCAATACTGGAAGCAAATAGTCGAAAAGATCAATATAGTATTTGGTACATCACTGCAGCCGGAGGCGAGGCTATGCGTGCTGGGTTTGGTAGAAGAGAGGGTACCCCCAAAGGGTGAGCATATAGCGATAAGGAGATGCCTGTTCCAGGGAAGGAAACTTATTACACAGAAATGGCAAGCAGTAAGCTCCCCTACAGTAATAGAATGGGAGGAGGTAATAAATGACACTATAAGAAAATAAGAATTTATATACACCAAAAGAGGTAACAAAAAGAAATTTAATAATATATGGAATAAATGGATTGAAGGGGAGGCACGGGGGGTGAGGGGGGGGAGGCTGGGAAACGGGAAAGAGTAGGAGAATGCATAATATAAGTTAAAGTTTATTTGTATTGTAATACAGGAATGATATGGATGTATGTATAAATATGATGGTAAGAAATAATAATAATAAAAAAAGTATTTGGATTGAAAAATAAAAATAAAAAATGGTGGGATATCCCGCCTAATGACGGCCTTATGGACGATGAGGCCATCATAGAATGGGGAATTTTTTTTATTAAAAAGGGTCTAGAATTATTAGAATTTTTCCTACTTAGGAAACAAAGAAAAATGAAAATGCTGGAGGTTCAGATTAGAGACCTGAGAACTACCTTGGAACCCTTTAAAGAATCTGAGGAATTCCTGAGATTATCTATGGATTTGAAAAATAAATTAATTAAATGGGATACGGAGACTCAAAATAAGAAAAAGAAAAAGTTCACCAGAGATCTGGATGACTTTGGAAAAAATTGTGTGTTTAAGTGGCAAGTGGCTCCTCCAGATGTGAGTTCTGCACAGGTGAACCCGGACCCGTCTAACGTAGACATGACCAATACCCCACTCCCCACTCCCAGGGGGGGTGAGGTCTATGTCTATGATAATTTGGATTATCCGGTTATGGGAACACCTTTTGAATGATGGTCACTATCAGGAAGTCTCCAATAAAAAGGGTAAAAACAAGAGGACGGGGAAAGAGAGGTGGTTACCATCACTCCCCATATCGGCATCAGGTTTATAATGCACCCCCGAGGGGGAATGACTCTTATGGTGGCTATCAGCAACAGCAGCCCAATTACTCACACACAAGTGAGTATAATGGCCCTTATGCTGATAGAGGTAATCGATCTAACCACTATCAGAATAACTATGCACACAATAATTATGATACCTTTGCTTACGGAGGTCCAGCTCCGCCACAACACGCAAATCAATTACCTATACATAACCACTTTTCACCCCTGGCCTATCGGGGCCCACGTAGGGGTGGGGATTTTCACGGAGCACCGAGAGGTGCAGGGAGAGGTGCACCCTTCATCCCCCCCAATCCGGGAGGTTGGAGGGGAACACAACCCCAGCAGCCTTCTCAGGAGGGGGTGCCGCTGTGAAAAAGAAAAGCAAGAGAGGAAGGTGAGGAGGCAGGAGAACTCAAAAGAGTAAAGCACCAATAGGTGCAGGGATTTATAATTTGAGTGGAACACCCCTTAGTGAAGAAGAAATCAAAGTACTTGATAAGGGGCTCAAATATGCCCCCACTCGTAATTTAAATAAATTTCAAACGTATGTTAACTTGCAAAAGTTCATTCGTAGTTTGAATATTAAGAAATATTTTTTGAATACCCCGTCCACTAGGACATTAAGTGCACCAACAAGTCAGACAAGTCACCATTCTACCTTGCGGAATAAATCTGTTTTCAACCCCCACACATCAGACACTAAGCATCTTGAGGTGTTTAGGAATATGGTCGCGAGGGATTTAGAAAAGTTGAAAATCCGTAAGGTGAATGATCCTGTTTATATCCAGAACGGTATAAAATCTCTGACGGAGAGGAAGGATTTGGTCATACGCCCTGCTGATAAGGGGGGGGGGGGCTGGTGGTACTCAGTAAAGCCTACTATAAGAACGAAATGGACAATCTCCTTAGTGATACCAACACTTATAGAATTATGACAAGAGACCCTATGCTTGAATTTAAGGGAGAACTCCACTTTCTGGTAGAAAGGGGGAAACATATAGGAGTGTTGAGCCCAAAGGAGGCATTATATTTAGACCCTTTGTTTTGCCGTACACCCATCATTTATTTTCTACCAAAGGTCCATAAGGATAGCACCAACCCTCCTGGGAGACCCATAGTAAATGGGATCGATTCGGTCACTTCCCAAATTGGTCAATACATAGATTCCTTCCTCCAGCCGTTAGTGACAAAAACTGACACATTTCTTAAAGACACCAAACATGTCATGCAAATTCTGGAGTCTCTGGCAATCACGCCCTCTTGCCTTCTGATCACGGCTGATGTCAGTTCGTTATATACGATCATCAGTCATAAGGATGCTTTATCCACGGTTAGTTGGGCACTAGGATCATCTGGTTTGTCCAGAAGACATCGGAACTTTTTGATTGACAGTCTTACCTTTTGCTTATCAAAGAATTATTTCTGGTATGGTAGGCAATTTTTCCTTCAAACCAGAGGGGTAGCTATGGGGGCTCGGTTTGCTCCCAGTGTTGCCAACCTATTTATGGCACACTGGGAGGAAGAGGCTGTGTTTAAGAACAAACCCCCACAGCTATTATGCTACCAGAGGTATATTGACGACCTTATTATGATCTGGGATGGGGATCGAGCAAGCTTTGATGAGTTTGCATCTAAACTGAATGCTAACAGTATGAACATTGTTCTTACATGGAACATCAGTTTGGACAGATTGGTCTTTTTGGATCTTGATCTAACCAAGAATGGGGACAGGATCAATATGACCACTCATTTTAAGGCCACAGACCGTAACGCCTTTATCCCCATTGAAAGCTGTCACCATTCCAAGTGGTTGTGTAATATACCGAGAGGGCAATTTATACGCCTGAGGAGCAATTGCACCAATGTAGGTTATTTTATTACACAGTCACAGGTATTGGCCTCAAGATTCGTTGAAAAAGGATATGATAAAAATAGCTTAGGTATAGAAATGGAAAATGTCCGTAATCTGGACAGAAAAGTACTTGTGTCAAATGTCCCTAAGGTTAATCATAATGATTCTACAAGGACACGAATGATCTTAGACTATATTTTTCAATATAGGAAGTTTGAGAGGATTGTACAGAGGCACTGGCCAATCCTTAAGCATGACAGGATTTTAGGCCCCTTACTTCCCGATCGTCCGCAATTCATCTACAAAAAAGCACCTTCCTTAAGGGATACACTAGCCCCTGGGGTCAATGACCCCCCTACCCATTCTGAGAACAGAATTTTTGACTTTCTGACTGGCTTTCACAAATGTGGTCGTTGCCCACCATGTCGACAGGCCAGAAAGAATTTAAAGAAGCGGAAGGAATTTGTGACATCAGCAACTGGAAAAAACTATAAGATCAAGGATCTGATCACTTGTGACACTACTGGGGTCGTGTATATGCTACAGTGTGAGTGTGGTTTACAATATGTCAGTAGGACGTCTAGGCCCCTTCACGTCAGGATAGGGGAGCATGTCAATAATATCAAAAAGGGGTTGGTCACACACACGTTTCGAAGCACTTCCGACTCCACCATAACCGTAGCCCATCTGGGCTACAGTTTTGGGGGATAGAAAAGGTGAAGAACCATTGGAGAGGAGGCAACTTCATTCGGCACCTTAGCCGACGTGAGTCGTTTTGGGTATATGAATTGAAGGTGGGGGTCCCGTTGGGGTTGAACGTTGAGTTCGATCTCAATTGTTTTATATCTGACCGCTAGCATTATATTTTTATATAATTTGTTTTTATTATGACATTATGTATTTAGTATGTGATATTTGTCTAACAGGTTAGATGGTTGTGCTGACGTCTTTATTAATTTTACAGGTCTATATATGACTGTTTTATTACCCTTATGCACCTCTGGCCCCTGTTTAGTGTTACGATTGTCATCACTATGAGGGCCCCTCAAAGTAATAAGAAGGGGTGAGCTGGTGTGTGTCTGTATACATATTGACCATTGTGCCCTATATATGGTCGGATTTTTTGATCTATGTATACATGACCCCAGCGAGCGTATATGCACTTTTGTATTTGCTCGGTACCCTTCTATGTATCTTTTGTTCAGACAGCGGGATCACTGGTGTTTATGTTTATTTTACTTATTTTTGATTTTATCTTTTTATTCTCTAGAGATCCTGTATGACATGCAATGCAGGCTTTTGCCACTGGGTGGCACACTGTGGGATGCAGCATTTGCTGTACCACATCAATAATACTGCCTGTTAGCATTGTCACATGTCATTACTTATGACAGCTATGTTGCAGCTTGGAGGGATGGTTATTCTCAGTCGGGGTGGATCTGACAGTTTAAACGTGGAGGCTCTGCATATTAGGCACGCTGAGGGATTGTTATCCTACGTGCTTTGTTTGCATCTGGTGTCACATGAGCGCTCCGCCCCGCCCTTGGCTTCACGTAGGTGCGGTGAGGGGAATGTTCTACAGGCATGTTTATTTTTGTTGCTCTGACGACGGATCATGTGGGGAGCGCCGACCCGGAAGGTCATAGTCTGGGAGGTGATATCCCCTGTTATTCCTCTGCCGATTGGAGCTGCAGTACACCATGTGAGGGACATCACCCGGAAGTTCTTTGATTACCATATCCCTCTAGCCAATGATTGCCGGTTTGTTAATTTGGCATATCTCTTGGCCACCAATGAGGGCGCTTGTTACATAGTCGCCCAATTATGGGGTGGGCGGGATTTCTTTTTCACACACAGCATACACCAGGAATATGGCTTATATAAATGAACTGACATGCTGGCCCCATTTAATTTTCGCTGAGGAAGTCCTTGCCCACGGACGATACGCGTGCGAGGGGCTACACGACGTCAGGACAGCCATCTACCTGGTTCCACATCTATGTTACATGACTGTTATCCGAGCACAGGGTGTCTGTGCCTCGCTTGTGAGTAACTTTTTAAATAAATAAATCAAGTGTTTTTTATATATGGAGAGCACTATGTATTTCTTTTTGACATTTTTCATGTAACTACGCCAATTTATGAGTTCGCTTTTGGGATTATTGAATGATTGAGGATTTCGGTTGAAGCACCGTATGAAGACAGCTCTCTCATCTTTAACATTACCCTTGATAAAGGGACTGCTTATGTGACCTTCTGGTAATACAGAGGTCCACATTCTGAGGTGAGCGGCCTGTGTATCTGGTGGTGGAAATACACGGAAGTGGTTGCACTTGTGATCATTTACAAGCACTCTGTTTCACAGCTAGAGGATCCTTCTATCTTCCTGTTGGTGTTTCAGATAACATTCCTCTGGTTTCTGAACTATACATCCCATGGACTTTTTGTGTTACATATGATTTTAGCGCTGCACTGCTTTTTATACACGTTTCATTTAAGGATTTATATTTTGACCTTCAGTGTTCAGCTGCATTGTGTTAAGATTTGGTCTTGCGCTGTCTGTTTTTTTTCTACGGTAATTCATACTTACATTATGAAAGCTGTCACCATCCGACATGGAAGAAAAATATTCATAATGGGCAGTTTCATAACTACGAAGAAATTGTACGAAACTAGAAGACTATACCGCTCAAGGCACACTCATGCAGAAGAAGTTTGAGGAAAAGGGGTATCCCCGAGACCTGGTGTCAAAAGCTTTTCTTTCAACCATTAATAAACAATCCAAGAGTAGAGTTGAGCGGACACCTGGATGTTCGGGTTCGACGGGTTCGGCCGAACTTCGCAAAAAAGTTCGAGTTCGGGACCCGAACTTGACCCCGAACCCGATCCCCATTGAAATCAATGGGGACCCAAACTTTTGAGAACTAAAATGGCTCTAAAAAAGTAATGGAAAGGGCTAGAGGGCTGCAAATGGCAGAAAAATGTTGTTAAGTGCATGGCAAGTGCTCTGCAAACAAATGTGGATAGGGAAATAACTTAAAATAACATAAAATACATAAAAATAAAAAATAATAATCTTGACCTAGGAGGACGAGGCCCATATGGAGTTAGGGTTGCCACCTCATCCCTTTTAAACCCGAACACATATGAATTACACTGGTTCTGAGGCTAATTAAATGCAGATAAGGCACCAAGTGAGTTTAATTACTACCTTAATCAGCCACAGAACCTGTGGAATTCATATGTGTTCGGTTTTAAAGGGATGAGGTGGCAACCCTATATGGAGTAGGAAGTTGAGGTGGTGGTAGGGTTGCCACCTGTCCAGGATTCACCTGGACAGTTCGGGTTTGGAATCATGCGTCCGGGTTTCAGACTGCCTGGAACCCGGACACATTATTTAGACTGGACTATGACTTCCCAGCAGGGTTTCTGGCTGCAGTTGTCTAAGCTGAGAGTGGCTCTTACACTCTCTTTCACACAGCCCAAAGCCAGCACTAACAAACCCCCCCACCCCTTAAACACACACACATACGGGAGAGGAGAGAGGGCTCGATCTGAACCTCTACCCCCCACCCCTATCCCTCTGTGTCTGCCCACACTCCAATCCCTGTGCCTTAGAAAAAAAAATTTGGGGCCGGAAATATGATGTCCAACAGCCTCAGATACATCTGGATGAGAGGTACTGACTGCCAAGGGGTGAGTGAACTCAACATCCATCCCTCTCCGTGACTAAAGTCTCCCCCCTTCTCTCTCCTGCCTCTGAGTGAGTAAACAAAGGTAAATCAGGCTTCTCAGAGCACCCCTTACATCAGATTTTCCCTTTACACTAGAGGCCACAGTGTTCCCCCTTGCATCAGAGTCCTCTCCGTACATCAGAGTTCTCAGTGTTCCCACTTAAATCAGGGTTCCCAGAGCATCCCTTATGTCAGAGGCCCCAGAGTTCTCCCTTACATCAGAGTCTGCCCCTTACAGTGAAAGGGAACTCTGAGTTCAGATGTAAAAGGGGAACTCTGTGGATTCAGATGTAAAAGTGGAACTCTGTGGACTCTGATGTAAAGGGGGACTCTTGTTATTAACTTCATATGATTAGAAATTTTATTCAATAGCAAAATGTATGTATAGTTTATTCTATAAAAAAGAAATTGCTGTGCGTCGTTAAAGTGTTCGGGTTTGACTTGAAGAAAAGGTGGCAACCCTTGGTGGCGGTGAATGTGGCAGTGTAGGTGGAAGCGGCAGTGGAGAAGGACGAGGTAGCCAACACTGGTTTACGTTTTAATTAGGGTACACCCCAAAAGAGTGAGAAACATCAAAAAAACAACAATGGCTGTGTAAGGCCGGTATACATGTCTATTCTGCACAAGGTACGGATAAGTCCTGTGGGATCCATGCCTGGTTAATTTTAATGAATGTGAGCATGTCCACATTGGCTCTGGACAGGCGGGTGCGCTTGTCTGTGATAACGCCCCCTGCCGTGCTAAATACACGTTCAGATAATACACTGGCTGCAGGGCAGGCCAGCACCTCCAAGGCGTAAAGGGCAAGCTCAGGCTATGTGCCCAATTTGGAGACCCAGAAGTTGAAGGGGGCAGACCCGTCATTCAGTACGTGTAGGCACACATTCTGCTCCACCATGTTGGTGAAATGCTGCCTCCTGCTAAGACGTTCCATATCAGCTGTTGGTGCTGGTTGTTGTGGCGTGCTGACAAAGCTTTTCCACATTTTGGCCATGCTAACCCTGCCTTCTGAGGTGCTGGTGGTGCCCCAGCTGCGTTGGCGACCTTTTCCTCCTCCTCTGCCTTCGCATTGTGCTTCCACTGTGCCCCCGCTGTCAGGTGGGAATGCCACCAGCAACGCGTCTACCAGCGTGCGCTTGTACTCGCGCATCTTACGTTCACGCTCCAGTGAGGGAATTAAGGACAGTACGTTGTCCTTGAAATGGGGATGGCCATCCAGTAATCAGCACCTGTTAGAATGTGGGCAACTCGGTGGTCGTTGCGGAGAAACTGCAGCATGTAATCGCTCATGTGTGCCAGGCTGCCCAGAGGCAAAGAAAAGCTGTCCTCTGTGGGAGGTGTATCGTCTGTGTCCTCTGTATCCCCCCAGCCACGCACCAGTGATGGCCATGAGCTGGTCTGGGTGCCACCCTGCTGTGAACATGGTTCCTCCTCCTCCATCTCCTCCTCATCCTCCACCTCGTCATCCTCCAGAACTGTGCCCTTGCTGGACAATTGTGTACCTGGCGTTTGTTGGTGCAGGAACCCACCCTCAGAGCCACTTGTGAATGACTGCCCTGAAAGCCTTGGAAATGATCCCGATTCCTCCTCCTGTGCCACATCCTCTTCCATCATCGCCCGAAGCATTTTTTCAAGGAGGCATAGAACTGGGATAGTAACGCTGAGAACGGCGTCATCGGCACTGGCCATGTTGGTGGAGTACACGAAACAGCGCAACAAGGCACACAGGTCACCAGTTTTTGGTGGTGAAGTGGTGCTGTTCCGCAGAGCGACTCACGCATGCTGCAGCTGAAACTCCACTATTGCCTGCTGCTGCTCGCACAGTCTGGCCAGCATGTGCAAGGTGGAGTTCTACCTTGTGGGCACGTCACATGAGGCGGTGAGCGGGAAGGCCAAAGTTACGCTGCAGCGCTGACAGGCGAGCAGCAGCAGGGGGAGAGCGCCAAAAGTGCGCAGAGATGGCCCGCAATTTCTGCAGCAGCTCTGGCATATCGGGGTAATTTTTAAGGAACCTCTGCACCACCAAATTCAGCACATGCGCCAGGCTAGGGATGTGCGTCAAACCGGCTAGGCCCAGAGCTGCTACGAGATTTCGCCCATTATCGCGCACCACAAGTAGGGATGAGCTCGGTGTTCGAGTCGAACATACGTTCGACTCGAACATCTGCTGTTCGATCGTTCGACGAAGATCGAACGATTTGGGCTGATCGCACCAAATTCGAGTGACGCGAACGGCCCACAATACACTACGCCATCGCAGTGCAATCCCGGCGCTGTGATTGGCCAAGCATGCACTGTATTCCCGCATGCTTGGCCAATCACAGCGCCGGCAGCTAGGAGAGCCATAATTGGCCACAGGCAGGTTGCTGGGGCCAATTATAGCTCAGGGGGTTTAGCACACGCCCCACACTATAAAAGGCCGCCAGCGTGGCGGCCTTGTGTAGTGTGTCCTGGCGCAGGGAAAGAGAAGGATAGACAGGGACAGTGTGCTATTCTTTGTGCTATTCTTGTGTGTAGGGAGAGAGAAGGATAGGCAGGGAGAGTGTCAGCCCTCGTACACACGGCCGAGATTCTCGTTGAAAAAAACATGTCGTTTTTTTCGACGAGATTCTTGGACAAGAAACTTGTCCCGGCCGAGTGTACACACGCTCGTTTCAAAGAACCCGCGGTTCTTTGAATGGAGCGTACGCGGTGACATCATCGACTACGACGAGCATGCGCTCATCACATTCGATGCCGTCGCCGCCATCTTGGTATACCCTACGTATGCCTAGGAAGCTACCGCGCATGCGTCAAATTCATTTCGAACATGCGCGGGCTTCTGGGATGACAGGTAAGTGTACACACACTCACTTTTCTCGTCGAGAAACATGCCGAGGAGAATCTCGACGAGAAAATAGAGAGCAGGTTCTCTATTTTCTCGTCGAGGTTTCTTGCAGGTTTTCTCGACGAGAAACCCGATAGCCGTGTAGACACGACCGATTTACTCGGCAAGACCTCTCTGCCAGCAAGTTTCTTGCTGGTTCTTGCCGAGAAAATCGGCCGTGTGTACGAGGCCTCAGTGTCATATTCCTTGATAAACCTTGTGTGCAGGGAGAGAGAAGGATAGGCAGGGGACAGTGTCAGTGTCATTGTTACTAAGCCTCCTGCACAGTATACACCTGAAGCTAGCCCTTATTGCTGTGTTTTCCTGGTGTGTTACACTAACAGGCATTTGCAGCACTTACAGCGGGCGGAGTGTGCCTCCTGCACATTATACACCTGAAGCTAGCCCGTATTGCTGTGTTTTCCTGGTGTGTTACACTAACAGGCATTTGCAGCACTTAGGCCTCGTACACACGGCCGATTTTCTCGGCAAGAACCAGCAAGAAACTTGCTGGCAGAGAGGTCTTGCCGAGTAAATCGGTCGTGTGTACGCGGCTATCGGGTTTCTCGTCGAGAAAACCGACAAGAAACCTTGACGAGAAAATAGAGAACCTGCTCTCTATTTTCTCGTCGAGATTCTCCTCGGCATGTTTCTCGACGAGAAAAGTGAGTGTGTGTACACTTACCTGTCCTCCCGGAAGCCTGCGCATGTTCGAAATGAATTTGACGCATGCGCGGTAGCTTCCTAGGCATACGTAGGGTATACCAAGATGGCGGCGACGGCATCGAATGTGACGAGCGCATGCTCGTCGTAGTCGATGACGTCACCACGTACGCTCCATTCAAAGAACCGCGGGTTCTTTGAAACGAGCGTGTGTACACTCGGCCGGGACAAGTTTCTTGTCCAAGAATCTCGTCGAAAAAAACGACATGTTTTTTTCAACGAGAATCTCGGCCGTGTGTACGAGGGCTCACAGCAGGCATAGTGTGATAACCGCAAAATATACACCTGTCATGAGGATGCTATACACAGACATCCAATACAGGTGGTCAGATCATTGGGCTGCACATTAAGGAATCAGGAACAGAGTAAGTGAAAAATATAAATATTTATTAAAGATAAAGACACACGTGTAAACAAAACCACAGCAAACCATAAGCAAGAAACAAATACAAAAGAACAAAACAAACCCCAAAAACGACCTAATCTAACTAGCTAACTAATATGTACAAAAGAGAACACACATACATGAACAAGGCAGGGATGAGAACATAGGCGTGCGCAGCCTATTGCATTAGGGTGTGCACCCCAAAGCTCAACACATACTACTGATCACTCACGATGAAAGGGAAGGGGCCGGTAAGTTACATATTTACCTGCCCCTTCCCCCCACTCATCCTAAAACATCCCCAGCCAGCAGCAACAGCCAGTGATAGAGGAGAGTAGGGAAGCTGGAAGCGCTGCAAGGGGCAGTAGGGGGAATCTGTGCTGCACAGTGTGATTAGGGTGTGCCTGGGCACACCTGGCACACCCTGTGCGCTCGCCTATGGATGAGAGACAAGGGGAGCAGAAGGCCAGGTACTGGGCGCAGTCAGCAAGGGGGAGCTGGTATCAGGGGACAGGTCACAGGTCACAGGGGACAGGTCTCACTGGACAGGTCTCAGGGGACAAGGATCAGAGTCCAGGACAAGGCAGGGAATGGATCAGGTTCAGGTTCAGGCAACGGATCAGGTTCCGGTTCAGGTTCAGGTTCAGGCAGGGAGCAGGCTTACAGAAGGAATTTTGGAGCACTGAGCTTGGTTAAGGGCGGGTTTATATAGTCCAGCAGACCCAGATCAGGTGTGCTTGATGGCTGGTAGAAAGTCTTGGTGAGGAGACACCCGCTGGTGGCCACCAGAACTACACCCACTGGTGCTGAAAGCAACAGTGCCACCAGCAGGTGAGCCTAGTAATGACACCATTCCTGACAACACCTGAAGCTAGCCCGTATTGCTGTGTTTTCCTGGTGTGTTACACTAACAGGCATTTGCAGCACTTACAGCAGGCGTAGTGTAATTCCTGCAAAATATACTCCTGAAGCTAGGCCTTATTGCTGTGTTTTCCTAGTGTGTTACACTAACAGGCATTTGCAGCACTTACAGCAGGCGTAGTGTGATTCCTGCAAAATATACTCCTGAAGCTAGACCTTATTGCTGTGTTTTCCTAGTGTGTTACACTGAAGCCCCGTACACACGATCGGATAACCTATGGATTTTCGTCCGATGGATTTGTCCATCGGAAATCCGATGAAACTGTTTTTCATCAGTCTTGGCCACACACCATCAGTCAAAAAATCCGACCGTTCCAAACGCGGTGACGTAAAACACTCCGATGAGCCGAGAAAAATGAAGTTTAATGCTTCTGAGCATGCGTCGACTTGATTCTAAGCATGCGTGGGTTTTTTAACCGATGGACTTGCCCATAGACGATCGGAAATTCCCATCGGTTTTTTATCCATCGGAAAATTTTAAAACAAGTTCTATTTTTTACAACCGATGGAAAAAAGACCGATGGGTACCATACACGATTGGTTAGTCTGATGAAAACCATCCATCGGACGGTTTTCATCAGTCCAACCGATCGTGTGTACGGGGCTTAACAGGCATTTGCAGCACTTACAGCAGGCGTAGTGTGATCCCTGCAAAATATACACCTGAAGCTAGCCCGTATTGCTGTGTTTTCCTGGTGTGTTACACTAACAGGCATTTGCAGCACTTACAGCAGGCGTAGTGTGATTCCTGCAAAATATACTCCTGAAGCTAGGCCTTATTGCTGTGTTTTCCTAGTGTGTTACACTAACAGGCATTTGCAGCACTTACAGCAGGCGTAGTGTGATTCCTGAAAAATATACACCTGAAGCTACCCCTTATTGCTGGTTTTCCCATCTCCCTGCAGGCCATTAAAATGTCTGAAAGGCAAACAAGGAGAGGCAGACAGTCAGGAGCCAATAAAAGAGGGCAAGCAGGCTCTGTGTCTAGAGACAACAGTGCTGGTCGTGGACGCGGTGCATCGTCATCAGCACATGGCCATGGGACACGCTTGTCCTTCTTTTCGGCAGCTGGACGTGTTGAGTCGCATCATGCCGAAGACTTGGTAGAGTGGATGACCAAGCCCTCCTCATCCTCCTCTTCCTCTCTCACCCAGGCTCAGGGTACTGGCAAAGCAGCTGCCAAAGCGTCCTCTTCCCTGGTATCAATGTCATCATCAGTCACTCCTTTCCTAGACCCACCATGTCCTCCTGAGGAGTCCCCCGAACTGTTTGAGCACAGTGTTATGTACATGCTCCAGGAGGATGCCCAGCGTTTTGAAGGGTCTGATGATGATGATACCCAGCTAGAGGAAGGCAGTAGCGTGAGAGCAGAGAGAGGGGTTGCTCAAGAAGGACACCAATCTGGCAGTCATGTTCCAGCAGCTGCAGCATACTGCCAGATTGGCTCCAGTGATGAGGAGGGAGGGGATGATGAGGTCACTGACTCCACGTGGGTGCCTAATAGGAGAGAGGAGGAGGATGAGGAGGAGGCACATCTCCAACGAGGCAGGATGCTCTCGGGGGGCCAGTGTAAGGGCAACACACCGACTGAATCACACCGCAGAGCTCCGCCTGTGCAGGGCGCTGCCTCTGCCCGTTATTCAAAAAGTTCTTTGGTGTGGGCCTTTTTTGAGTCGAGTGCATCAGATAGCACAGCTGCTGTTTGCAACATATATGCTTGAGACATATCGCGTGGCCAAAACATCAGCCGCTTGGGCACCACATGCTTGACCAGACATATGTTGACCTGCTATGCAGCTCGTTGGCAAGCCTACCTTAAAGACCCACACCAAAGAACAAAGCGGACCTCTCCTTGCACCGCATCAGCTGGGATCTCCAACCCCACTATACCTTCAGTCCTCTCTGAAACCTGCACTGAGAGGAATGAAGGTGTAGAATTAGGTGTGTCACAGCCAAGTACTTGCGGGCAATCTGCTATCGGTACACCGACGTCATATTGTACTAGGCAAATTTCCCTGCCCCAGCTGCTGCACCGCCGAAAGAAGTTCGCTCCCAGTCATCCACATGCCCAGCGGTTGAATGCTAGCTTGGCTAAATTGCTAGCGCTTCAACTGCTGCCTTTTCAGTTGGTAGACTCGGCCCCCTTCCGTGAGTTTGTGCAATGTGCGGTTCCTCAGTGGCAGGTTCCCAAACGCCACTTTTTCTCACGGAAAGCGATTCTGGATCTCTACTGGCATATGGAAGGCAATGTCTTGGCCTCGCTGGACAGGGTGGTCAGCGGTAAGGTGCATATTACCGCTGACTCATGGTCCAGCAGGCATAGACGGGGAAGTTACCTTTCTTTCACGGCCCATTGGGTCACTCTTTTGGCAGCTGGGAAGGATGCAGGACAAGGTGCAGTAGTGTTGGAGGTTGTTCCGCCGTCACGCCTCCAAAATGCTACTACTGGTTGTGACACACCTCTTTCCTCCACCCCCTCCTCTTCTTCTTCCTCCATGGCCTCTTCCTGTGCTTTGTCCTCTGAACCAGCGGTGCTCCGTAGGCGTTCAAGGGGCTACGCAAGTACGCAGGCAAAAAGATGCCATGCCGTGCTTGCGCTGGTGTGTTTGGGGGACAGGAGCCACACTGGGGCAGAGGTTCTGTCTGTTCTGTAGGGGCAGGCCGAGAGGTGGTTGACGCCACGCCAGCTTAAGCCAGGAATGGTGGTTTGCAACAATGGCACCAACCTCCTCTCCGCCCTCCGACAGGGACAACTGACCCATGTGCCCTGTGTGGCTCACGTCCTTAACCTGGTGGTGCAGCGGTTCTTGGGCAGGTACCGGGGCTTACAGGATGTCCTGAGGCAGGCCAGGAAAGTCTGTGTGCATTTCCGCAGATCTTATAATGCCAGTGCTCGCCTGGCTGAGCTGCAAAAGGAGTTGAACCTGCCCAAGAACCGCCTTATATGTGACATGCCCACCAGGTGGAACTCAACATTGGCCATTCTGCAGTGGCTGCACACTCAGCAGAGGGCCATCAATGAGTACCTGTGCGACTACGGCACCAGGACAGGGTTAGGGGAGCTAGTTTTTTTTTACCATGCCAGTGGGGCATGATCAGGGATGCATGCACTGTCCTGGCACCATTTGAGGAGGCCATGAGGATGGTGAGCAGTGACAGTGCATGCATCAGTGACACTGTACCTCTTGTCCACCTGTTGGAACATATGCTGCGTGGAATAATGGACAGGGCACTTGAGGCAGAACAGAGGAGGACTTCCGAGGAGGAGGAGGAGGACTTCCGAGGAGGAGGACTTCCGAGGAGGAGGAGGAGGACTTCCGAGGAGGAGGAGGAGGACTTCGGAGGAGGAGGAGGAGGACTTCCGAGGAGGAGGAGGAGGACTTCCGAGGAGGAGGAGGACTTCCGAGGAGGAGGAGGAGGAGGACTTAGGAGGAGGAGGAGGACTTCCGAGGAGGAGGAGGAGGAGGACTTCCGAGGAGGAGGAGGAGGAGGACTTCCGAGGAGGAGGAGGACTTCCGAGGAGGAGGAGGACTTCGGAGGAGGAGGAGGAGGACTTCGGAGGAGGAGGACTTCGGAGGAGGAGGAGGAGGACTTCGGAGGAGGAGGAGGAGGACTTCGGAGGAGGAGGAGGAGGACTTCGGAGGAGGAGGAGGACTTCGGAGGAGGAGGAGGACTTCGGAGGAGGAGGACTTCGGAGGAGGAGGAGGAGGACTTCGGAGGAGGAGGAGGAGGACTTCGGAGGAGGAGGACTTCGGAGGAGGAGGAGGAGGACTTCGGAGGAGGAGGAGGAGGACTTCCGAGGAGGAGGAGGAGGAGGACTTCGGAGGAGGAGGAGGAGGACTTCCGAGGAGGAGGAGGAGGAGGAGGACTTCCGAGGAGGAGGAGTCCCAAGAAACCCGTGGACTTGTATGTGGCTGGGAGGAGGTGGCTGCGGATCATGTCGTCCTTAGTGACCCAGAGGACTCCGGACCGAATGCCTCAGCTAACCTACACTGCATGGCCTCCCTGATCCTGCAAAGTCTGCGGAAGGATCCTCGTATTCTTCGGATCAAGGAGAGGGACCATTACTGGCTGGCCACTCTCCTTGATCCACGGTACAAGGGTAAGGTTGCGGACCTTATGTTACCGTTAAACTCCTGGTCCTGGACAATGAGTTGCTTCGGCCAGTCAAAGAAGGAGCGGTGGGGAAGGTGGCCGTCTGACCGATGCGTTCAGACAATTCTTTAGTCTGCAGCCCCAAAGTATGATCGGTTCCAGCAACCAGCGTCTGATAAACATGGTGCAGGAATATCTAGGGGCAAGGTCAGACTTGGACACCTTCCCCACCGAAAATCCTCTGGCTTACTGGGTCTTGAGGATGGATCACTGGCCAGAGCTTGCACAGTATGCAATTGAGCTACTGGCCTGTCCTGCATCCAGCGTTCTTTCGGAACGCACATTCAGTGCTGCTGGAGGATTTGTCACGGATCACAGGGTGCGCCTGTCCACCGACTCGGTTGATCGACTGACTTTCATCAAGATGAACCAGTCTTGGATCACCACCAGCTACCACACACCTGATGCTGATATAACAGACTAATTGATTTTAACATGTCACATCCCTTCAAGACTGATGCTGATGCTGAGTGCCTGTGCTGTTATGTTGACTGGCTATCCTCCTCCTCCGAGTCCTCAATGATACGATTGATGATGATAGCTTGGAAGATCATTTTTGTTTATGGGTGCTGCCACCAGTGGCTAAGGCCCAATTTTTCAGCCCCTGTTTAACAGGGGCGTGTAATTACAATTTTTGAAGCAATACTTTGCAACAGGGCTCATTGCTGTGCTCCAAGTACAGTATCTGTGAGGGGTTGGAGTGTTGTGCCACCAGTGCCTAAGGCCCAATTTTTCAGCCCCTGTTCAACAGGGGCATGCAATTACAATTCTTGATCTAATAATTCACAGCAGGGCCCATTCCTGCACCCACCAAGAGTAACTGTCAGGGCTTACAGTGTTGTGGCACCAGCACCACCATCAAAGGCCCAATTTTTACTACCACTGTTCAACAATTATATGTAATTACAATTCCTGATATAATAGTTGACAGCAGGGTGTTCCAGCACCAACCAAGAGTAACTGTGAGTGCTTACAGTGTTGTGCCAACACCAACAACTAAGGGGCCTATTTCTGCAGAGTATATACGGCAGGTCCCTACTTTCAAACATCCAACTTACAAACGACTCCTACTTGCAAACGCAAGAAGACAACAGGAAGTGAGAGGAAATCTACCCCTAGGAAGGAAAATTCTCTCCTGTAAGAATTAATATGGGAGAAAGGTGTCTCCTCTGTACTGATGCTTTATCACCAATCCTTGTTTCAAGAAAAACACCACATTTCAAAAACAGTTGTCATTGGGACGGAAAGTGAGGTGAAATGTTCTGAACAGGGGCACAGACAGCAAAACAAATGTTACAGGGGTGATAACCCTTACCTATGTTTTCCAAAAAGTTTAAAAATAGATTTTTGGGCTGGAGCTACACTTAAACAATGTACCTGTTCAAAATTACAAACACATTCTACATAAGAACAAACCTACAGACCCTGTCTTGTATGCACCGCCTGTATACGGCTGTTCAGAGTATATAGGGCCTTTTTTATTTTGTGTGCGGTGTTCCCCTTAATATCCATACAAGACCCAAAGGGGCTGGTAATGGGCTGGGGTAGGGGGGGGGGGGTCATGGGGTAGCTATGCCATTTTTCTTAAAGATTTTCATCCATATTACCGGGACCAGACATTACATTAAAGCCGCAAGCAGTTTTAAATGGCTTTTTTTTCCTTTTAGAAGTGTCATTTTGTGCAGGGACAGTTCTAAACACGGGAAACACGTGGCACTTCACAGGCATACTTTAGACACCCCCCAGGTACGATATTTAAAGGAATATTTGACTTTTTTTTTTCACTTTATGCATCATTAAAATGACTGCTCCCGAAAAACGACCGTTTTTAAAACTTCTTTTTGCATTGATACATGTCCCCTGGTGCAGAACCCGGGTTCCCAAACCCTTTTTAGGACAATAGCATGCATAATAGTCGTTATAATTAGCACTTTAGAATTCGAACGTTCGCATCCATTGTATTTAATAGGGTTCTAATGTTCGTACGAACTTTCGGTCCGTTCGCGGGTTCTGGTGCGAACCGAACCCGGGGGTGTTCGGCTCATCACTAATCACCACCAGCTACCAAACACCTGAAGCTGATATAACAGACTAATTTATTTTCAAAAGTCACATCCCTTCAAGACTGATGCTGATGCTGAGTGACTGTCCTGTTATGTTGACTGACTATCCTCCTCCTCCTCAATGATCCGATTGATGATGATAGCTTGGAACGTTTTTGTTTCTGGGTGCCGCCACCAGTGCCTAAGGCCCAATTTTTCAGCCCCTTTTTAACAGGGGCATGTAATTACAATTTTTTATGCAATGCTTTGCAGCAGGGCTCATTCCTGCACTCCAACTAGAGTATCTGGGAGAGGTTGCAGTGTCGTGGGACCAGCACCAGTGCCTAAGGCCCAATTTTTCAGCCCCTGTTTAACAGGGGCGTGTAATTACAATTTTTGATGCAATACTTTGCAACAGGGCTCATTGCTGTGCTCCAAGTACAGTATCTGTGAGGGGTTGCAGTGTTGTGGCACCAGTGCCTAAGGCCCAATTTTTCTGCCCCTATTTAACAGGGGCATGTAATTACAATTCTTGATCTAATAATTCACAGCAGGGCCCATTCCTGCGCCCACCAAGAGTAACTGTGAGGCCTTACCGTGTTGTGTCAACACCACCACCACCACCACCACCAAAGGCCCCATTTTTCAGCCCCTGTTCAACAGGGGCATGCAAATACAATTCTTGATCTAATAATTCACAGCAGGGCCCATTCATGCGCCCACCAAGAGTAACTGTGAGGGCTTACATTGTTGTGGCAACACCAACATGTAAGGGGCAAATTTCAGCAGAGTATATAGGGCAGGCCCCTACTTTCAAACATCCAACCTACAAACGACTCCTACTTGCAAACGGAAGGAGACAACAGGAAGTGAGAGGAAATCTACCCCTAGGAAGGGAAATTCTCTCCTGTAAGAGTTAATATGGGAAAAGTTTCTCCTCTCTACTGATGCTTTATCACCAATCCTTGTTTCAATAAAAACCCCACTTTTCAAAAACATTTGTCATTGGGACGGAAAGTGAGGTGAAATGTTCTGAACAGGGGCACAGACAGCAAAACAAATGTTACAGGGGTGATAACCCTTCCCTATGTTTTCCAAAAAGCTTAAAAATAGATTTTTTGGCTGGAGTTACACTTAAACAATGTACCTGTTCAAAATTACAAACAGATTCTACATAAGAACAAACCTACAGTCCCTGTCTTGTATGCACCGCCTGTATACGGCTGTTCAGAGTATATAGGGCCTTTTTTATTTTGTGTGCCGGGTTCCCCTTAATATCCATACAAGACCCAAAGGGGCTGGTAATGGGCTGGGGTGGGGGTGGGGGGGTGGTGATGGGGTAGCTATGCTATTTTTCTCAAATATTTTCATCCATATTACCGGGACCAGACATTACATTAGTGAGTTTTAGTAGTTTTAAATGGCTTTTTTTTCCTTTAGAAATGTCAATTTGTGCAGGGACAGTTCTAAACACGGGAAACACGTGGCACTTGACAGGCATACTTTAGACACCCCCCAGGTATGATATTTAAAGGAATATTTGACTTTTTTTTTTCACTTTATGCATCATTAAAATGACTGCTCCCGAAAAACGGACGTTTTTAAAACTTCTTTTTGCATTGATACATGTCCCCTGGTGAAGAACCCGGGTTCCCAAACCCTTTTTAGGACAATAACATGCATAATAGTCGTTATAATTAGCACTTTAGATTTCGAACGTTCGCATCCATTGTATTTAATAGGGTTCTAACGTTCGTGCGAACTTTCGGTCCGTTCGCGGGTTCTGGTGCGAACCGAACCCGGGGGTGTTCGGCTCATCCCTAACCACCAGGCCGGGCTTGAGGCTCACTGCCACCAACCACTCATCGGTCTGTTGTTCCATGTCCCTCCACAACTCCTGCGTGGTGTGGGGTTTTTCCCCCAAACAGGAAAGTTTTAAAACTGCCTGCTGTCGTTTACCCCTGGCTGTGCTGAAGTTGGTGGTGAAGGTGTTACACTGGCCGGATGAGGAGGCGGTAGAGGATGAGGAATCGGAGTAGGAGGAGTTAGCAACAGGAGGCAAACTGAAGCGCCCTGCAGTCCTCGGTGGTGGAAGGACATGCGCCAAACTGCTATCCGCCTCAAGCCCAGCCGCCACTGCATTTACCCAGTGTGCTGTTAGGGAGATATAACGTCCCTGACCGTGCTTACTGGTAAAAGTATCCGTAGTTAGGTGGACCTTGCCACAGATGGCGTTGTGCAGTGCACACCTGATTTTGTCCCCCACTCGGTTGTGCAGGGAAGGTATGGCTCACCTGGGAAAAGTAGTGGCGTCTGGGCACGACGTACTGTGGGACAGCCAATGCCATCAGGCTTTTAAAACTCTGCGTCTCCACCAGACGGAATGCCAGCATTTCAAAGGCCAGGAATTTTGAAATGCTGGCATTCAGGGCCAGGGATTGTGGGTGGGTAGGGGGGTCCTTCCTCTTCCGCTCCAGTGTTTGGGAGATAGAGAGCTGAATGCTTCCATGGGACATTGTGGAGATGGTTGGTGACCCAGGTGGTAGTGTTGCTGGCAGATCCTCTGTTTGCGGGGTGGCAGGTTCCACTGTCACTACAGAGATCGATGAACAGGCCGAGACTGCAGCAGAAGAGGAAGCAGGAGGAGCCAGAGACCTTTCTTGGTTTTTGAGGTGTCTACTCCACTGCAGCTTGTGCTTTGCACTTAGATGCCTGGTCATGCAGGTTGTGCTCAGGTTGAGAACGTTTATGCCTCGCTTCAGGCTCTGATTGCACAGCGTTCAAACCACTCGTGTCTTGTCATCAGCACATTGTCTGAAGAACTACCACGCTGGGGAACTCCTTGGACCTGGTTTTGGTGTGCTCGGTCCCTTGCTGTGTTGGGCAGTAGCATGCGTACTGTCTAGGGGACGGACGCTCCGCTTTTGCACCCTGCTCCCTCTTCTGCTGTGCTGGTGGCTCTGTGCGACCACCGCCTCTTCCTCCGAACTACACAGGTCACCTGCATGATGTTGATTCCATGTGGGGTCGAGGACGTCATCGTCCTCCACATCATCTTCCACCCAGTCTTCACCCCTGCCCTCCTTGTCGGTCTGCACAATTGTGAAAGCAGCAGCAGATGGCACCTGTGTTTCACCATCATCCGAGGCGTGCTGCGATGGTTCTCCCATATACTCATCATGATGAAACATAAGTGGTTGGGCATCGGTGCACTCAATCTCTTCCACTTCTGGGGCAGGGCTAGGTGGAGGGCCCTGGGAAACCCTGCTAACAGAGTCATCAAAAAGCAGAAGAGACTGCTGCATGATTTGGGGCTCAGACTGCTTGGCTGATTTGCAAGGGGGTGAGGTGAAAGATTGATGGACATCGGCTGCAGGTGCCAACTCTGATCTTTCAGCAGGAGACTGGGTGGGAGACAATGTGAAGGAACTGGAGGCACTGTCAGCAACCCAATCTACTATCGCCTGTATTTCTCCTGGCCTCAACATTCGTAGAGCCGCATTAGGCCCGACCAAATACCGCTGCAGGCTCTGTCACCTACTCGCACCTGAGGAAGGTGTTTCACTTGTGTGTGTAGCTGGCACAGATCGACCACGTCCTCTCCCTGCAACAGGAGCTCCACCAGCAGCACCACGACCGGGGCCACGTCCCTTTGACGTTCTCCTCATATTTATTTATTTTGAATAGCACAATAGAACAGTATCTATAGTGTGTATCTCACACGTACAGTAGATATGCAGAAAACGCACCAAAAAAAATGTATTTGCCCTAAATAATTTTTTGGGGAATAGCACAATAGAATAGTATGTATGTAAAGGGTGTATCTCACACGTACAGCAGATATGCAGAAAACGCACCAAAATTGTTTTATTTGCCCTAAATAATTTTTTGGGGAATAGCACAATAGAACAGTATCCATAGGGTGTATCTCACACGTACAGCAGATGTGCAGAAAACGCACCAAATTTTTTTTATTTGCCCTAAATATTTTTTTTTGGAATAGCACAATAGAACAGTATCTAAAGGGTGTATCTCATACATAAATCAGATATGCAGAAAACGCACCAAAAAAAATATATTTGCACTAAATAATTTTTTTGGATTAGCACAATAGAACAGTATCCATAGGGTGTATCTAACACGTACAGCAGATGTGCAGAAAACGCATAAAAAAAAATTTGCCCTAAAAAAAATGTTTTTGAATAGCACAATAGAACAGTATCTAAAGGGTGTATCTCATACATACATCAGATATGCAGAAAACGCACCGGAAAAAATATATTTACCCTAAATAATTTTTTTGGGAATAGCACAATAGAACAGTATGTATGTAAAGGGTGTATCTCTCATACGTACAGCAGGTATGCAGAAAACGCACCAAAAAAATGTATTTGCCCTAAATATTTTTTTTTTGCAATAGCACAATAGAACAGTATCTAAAGGGTGTATCTCACAGTAACATATGCAGTGCTGGTGCACTGAGCTTGCATAAAATGCCCGCCGAAGCCAACCTAACTAACAGATGGATACAAGTTAGGTTTTCTCTGGCACTGGGCTCAGGGCAGGGTAAAATGATTGTGCACTGCACCCAGGGCCGCCATCAGGAATTTTGGGGCCCCTTACACAGCTTCAGGCATGGGCCCCCTGGAGCCGAGGCGAACCGGGGGAGGGGTGCTGCCGCCGCGAATTTAGAAGCGGGGGGGCAGCCGCGAATAGAGAAGTGGGGGGTGCCACGAAATGAGAAGCGGGGGGGTGGTGCTGCCGCAAATTGTGTTGAGGTCTGGGGGGCTTTGGGTGCTGACAAACAAAAAAAGAACAAAAAAAGGGGGGTTGCCATCCGGGGCCCTGGGGACCTCTGGGCCCCTTACAAAAAAAAAGATATATATTTGTTTTATAAAAAGTACATAAAAAAGGGGGGTTACCATCTGTGGGCCCCGGGGACCTCCGGGCCTCTGGGGACCTCTGGGCCCCTTAAAAAAATAAATTATAAAAAATAAATTATTTTTATAAAAAAAAAGGGGGGTTGCCATCCGGGGCCCTGGGGACCTCCGGGCCTCTGGGGACCTCTGGGCCCCTTACAAAAAATGAATAAAAATGAATAAAAAATATAATTTAATAAAATATATATATATATAAAAAAGGGGGGTTACCATCCGGGGCCCTGGGGACCTCCGGGCCCCTTACAAAAAAAAGAATAATAATAAATAAAAAGGGGGGGTTGCCATCCGGGCCCCTGGGGACTTACGGGTGTACTGCCTGTACCCCCCTGATGGCAGCCCTGACTGCACCCACACAACAAAATCAAGGTAGATCGCTGAGTAATTTGATTTCTGAATCAGGACTCCTATCTAATTCTCTCCCTAAAAAGCAGCAGACAGCAACCTTTCCTTACGCTTTTTGAAGCAGAGTAATTTGATTTCTGAATCAGGAGGACTCTTATCTAATTCTCTCCCTAAAAAGCAGCAGCAGCAAGCTTTCCCTACAATATCTAAAGCAGAGTGACGTGCTGTGCTATGTGCCTCCAGCTTATATAGAGGCTGGGTCACATGGTGCACTGACCAATCACAGCCATGCCATTAGTAGGCATGGCTGTGATGGCTTCTAAGGGCACACGAGTTAAACAAATGTTGATTGGCTGCTCTGCAGCGCGCCATTACATTACTGAACCCGAACCCAAACATACAGTAAAGGGTTCGCTCAACCCTATCCAAGAGTAAAGATAAAGATAATATCTAAAAATATGGAAAATACAGCTAGATTTATATCAACTTTTAACACCAAATACAGGGCCATCTCTAAAATCATTTATAAACATTTTAACATTCTTAGATTAGACCAATTTTTGGCTCCTCTGCTCCCCCCAAACCACAAATAACTTTTAGAAAATCCCTCACTATTAGAAATATCATTGCCCCAAGTAAATTGGAAAATCCTAACAAAAGACGTCCACTTGATATTCCGAGCCTATTTTAACACTAGGACAGGTAGATTCCAGTGTCACAAAAGAGGGTGCTTGACGTGCCAATCAATCATCCATGGATGCCCAGAGATCGTTACTAATAAAGGTTCTAGCTTTCAGATAAAACGATTTATTACTTGTTCAACTGAATTTGTGATTTATGTTCTGTGGTGCCCATGTAAACTCCTGTATGTGAGTCGCACGATACGCACCCTCCGTACGAGGGTGGGTGAGCACCGCAGACTCATCAAAAAGGGTTGTGTTAAACATAGCGTCCCGCGCCACTTCCTCCAGGCACATAACAAAGACTTCAGAGTCCTGGAGGTTCTGGCGATTGAGGCTATCCCAAAAGGGACACTCATTGATAATGAGAGGTTCTCACTCCTGTGCAGGAGAGAAACCTTTTGGATTTACAAGTTTGGTCACTCTCGCCTGAGGGCCTTAATGAAGAACTAGATATCCTTAGGGTCATCTGACATTATGGTTGACGTTATGTTGGGCCCTTTCCCCCCCCCCCCATTTTTCCCTTTTCTTATTCCATTACTCTCAGCCCCTTAGAATACTGTCAGCATCAAGGGAGTAGGGCTGCTCACTTATGTCTTTAGGCACACAGACATGTGAGTATATTGCATCCTTGTAACTAGGTGCACTAGTGCATGCTGTTGTGGTTTCTTACCCTCATGTCGCGTACACACGATCCAGTTTCTCGGCGGTGAAAACACCGCCGTGAAACCCGATGGGAAAAACAAGGACCGGCTTGGTCCCCTTTTCCCCATGTACACAGAACAGAAAAGTTTTTTACTGTGATTTTGTATGTATATGCAATAGGTCGAGTGAGGGGTTAACATAAGATTCTGGTATTACTAATTTGGCCTCTCCTCTCCCCTGCCATTGTGCATAAATCTATGGTGTTGCCGTTTTTCCTGTGACTTTGAAAAAGCGCTGAAGCATGAAACATGTAAGTCACGGCTTCCCTCCAAGCTTACGATCCACCACTGCAGACGAGTTCTTGTCTCTTCCTGCTTCCCTCCATCTCCAAGGCTACGCTGACGTCACCTAGCGTGCCCGGCTCCTAGTCGGCCTGTTCGGTTCTCCTGGCCTCGCCCCCTCACGGAGGTCTCTGCATGTCGCGGTGAAGTGTACCAGCTCCCACGTGGCTCGGCTGACCCAGCGGAGTGTTTCCTCACATCCCACGGCGGGGCTTGCCGTGTCCATCATAAGGGTTTCCATTGCTATGCTTATACATCTGCACGCCGGCGGGGCTTTACCATCTGTCATACGCAAGGGCTGTTATTCCGCACTCCCCTCTCTCATACATGGGGATCCCATTGCCATCTATTGAGAGTAGGGATGAGCGTGAACTTTCGGTCCGTTCGCACCAGAACCTGTGAACGGACCGAAAGTTCACGCAAACGTTAGAACCCTATTAAAGTCTATGGGACTCAAATGTTCGAAATCAAAAGTGCTAATTATGAAGGCTAATATGTAAGTTATTGTCCTAAAAAGGGTTTGGGGACCCGGGTCCTGCCCCAGGGTACACGTATCAATTCAAAAAAACGTTTTAAAAACTAACGTTTTTTTCAGGAGCAGTGATTTTAATGATGCATGAAGTGAAAAAAAATGTGAAATATTCCTTTAAATATCGTACCAGGGGGGTGTCTAAAGTATGCCTGTGAAGTGGCACGTGTTTCCCGTGTTTAGAATTGTCCCTGCACAAAATGACATTTCTAATGGAAAAAAAGTCATTTAAAACTGCTTGCGGCTTTAATGTAATGTCGGGTCCTGGCAATATGGATGAAAATCATTGAGAAAAATGGCATAGTTATCCCCCCCCCCCCCAGCCCATTACCAGCCCCTTTGGGTTTTGTATGGAAATAAAGGGGAATCCTGCACTCAAATTAAAAAAAGGAAAGACGTGGGGCCCCCAGGCCCTATATACTCTGAACAGCAGTATACAGGCGGTTCAAACAAGACAGGGACTGTATGTTTGTAGGTTATGTAGAATCTGTTTGTAATTTTGAACTGGTACATTTTTGAAGTGTAGCTCCAGCCCAAAAAAAATCATTTTTAAGCTTTTGGAAAACATAGGGAAGGGTTATCACCCCTGTAACATTTGTTTTGCTGTCTGTGCACCTGTTCAGAACATTTCACCTCACTTTCCGTCCCAATGACAAATGTTTTTACAAAATGTGGTGTTTTTATTGAAACAAGGATTGGTGATAAAGCATCAGTGGAGAGAAGACACCTTTTTCCCATATTAACTCTTACAGGAGAGAATTTCCCTTCCTAAGGGTAGATTTCCTCTCACTTCCTGTTATCTCCTTCCGTTTGCAAGTTGGATGTCGTTTGTAAGTTGGATGTTTGAAAGTAGGGGCCTGCCGTATATACTCTGCAGAAATTTGGCCCTTAGGTGTTGGTGTTGCCACAACACTGTAAGCACTCACAGTTACTCTTGGTGGGCGCTGGAACGCCCTGCTGTGAACTATTATATTAAGAATTGTAATTACATGCCATTGTTGAACAATGGTAGGAAAAATTGGGCCTTTGGTGGTGGTGCTGGTGCCACAACTCTGTAAGTCCTCACAGTTACTCTTGGTGGGCGCAGGAATGGGCCCAGCTGTGAAATATTAGATCAAGAATTGTAATTACATGCCCCTGTTGAACAGGGGCAGAAAAATTGGGCCTTTGGTGGTGGTGGTGTTGCCACAACACTGTAAGTCCTCAGTTACTCTTGGTGGGCGCAGGAATGGGCCCAGCTGTGAAATATTAGATCAATAATTGTAATTACATTCCCCTGTTGAACAGGGGCTGAAAAATTGTGCCTTAGGCACTTGTGCTACAACACTGCAACCCCTCACAGATACTCTAGTTGGAGTGCAGCAATGAGCCCTGCTTCAAAGTATTGCATCAAAAATTGTAATTACACGCCCCTGTTAAACAGGGGCAGAAAAATTGGGCCTTAGGCACTGGTGCTGGTGCCAAGGCACACTGCAACCCCTCACAGATACTCTAGTTGGAGTGCAGCAATGAGCCCTGCTTCAAAGTATTGCATTAGAAATTGTAATTACACGCCCCTGTTAAACAGGGGCTGAAAAATTGGGCCTTAGCCACTGTTGGCGGTGCCCAGAAACAAAAATGTTCTTGCATGCTATCAGCATGATTATTGAGGAGGAAGAGGATAGTCACTCAGCATCAGCATTGGCAGTCTTGAAGGGATCTGACATTTCAAAGAAAATGATTCTGTTACATCAGCATCAGGTGCTTGGTAGCTGGTGGTGATCCAAGACTGATTCATTTTTCACTGAATGTGCGTTCCGAAAGAACGCTGGATGCAGGACAGGCCAGTAGCTCAATTGCATACTGTCCAAGCTCTGGCCAGGGATCCATCCTCAAGACCCAGTAACCCAGAGGATTTTCGGTGGGAAAGGTGTCCAAGTCTGATCTTGCCCCTCTGTGTTGCTGCACCATGTAAACCAGACGCTGGCGATGGTTGCTGGAACCGATCATACCTTGGGGCTGCGGACTAAAAAATTGTCTGAACGCATCGGTCAGACGGCCACCTTCTCCACCGCTCCTTCTTTGACTGACAGAAGCCTCAGCAACACGTTGTCCAGGACCAGGAATTTGTAACCTCCCAGTTTCTGGGAACGCGTTGCACAGACCTTTCTGCAAGGCCTCCCGAAGATGCTTCATCCTCTGCTCCCTCTGCAATGGCAAGATAAGGTCCGCAACCTTACCCTTGTAACGTGGATCAAGGAGGGTTGCCAGCCAGTAATTATCCCTCTCCTTGACAGCACGAATACGAGGATCCTTCCACAGGCTTTGCAGGATCAGAGACACCATGCAGCGTAGGTTTGCTGAGGCATTTGGTCCAGAGTTCTCTGGGTCACTCAGGACGACATGATCCGCAGCCACCAACTCCCAGCCACGTACAAGTCCATGGGTGTCTTGGGACTTTAATTGATCCCTTGAAGACTGCTGCTGATGCTGAGTGCTAGGCTCCACCTCCATGCTGACACAGTCCTCCTCCTCCTCCTTGTCCTCTTCCTGTGTGATAGAAGGGCCAGCAGGAATACTGTCTGGATAAAGGGGGACTTGAGAGGAAAGGAAGTCCTCCTCTTCCTCCCTCTGTTCTGCCTCAAATGCCCTGTCCATTATTCCATGCAGCGTGTGCTCCAACAGGTGGATAAGAGGGACAGTGTCACTTATGCATGCACTGTCACTGCTCACCATCCTCGTCGCCTCCTCAAATAGTGCCAGGACAGTGCATGCATCCCTGATCATGGCCCACTGACGTGGGGAAAAAATCCAAGCTCCCCTGACCCTGTCCTGGTGCCATATTGCAGCCGCTGCAGCATGGCCAACATAGTTACACCTGGTGGGCATGTCACAGATTAGGCGGTTCTTGGGCAGATTGTATTCCTTTTGCAGGTCAGCCAGCCAAGCACTGGCATTATATGACCTTCGGAAATGCCCACAGAGTTTCCTGGCCCTCTTCAGGACCTCCTGTAAGCCTGGGTACCTGCCCAAGAACCGCTGCACCACCAAGTTAAGGATGTGAGCCAAACAGGGCACATGGGTCAGTTGTCCCTGTCGGAGGGTGGAGAGGAGGTTTGTGCCTTTGTCGCAAACCACCTTTCCTGGCTTAAGCTGGCGTGGTGTCAACCACCTCTGAGCCTGCCCCTGCAGAGCTGACAGAATCTCTGCCCCAGTGTGGCTCCTGTCCCCCAAGCACACCAGCTCAAGCACCGCATGGCATCTTTTTTCCTGCGTACTTACGTAGCCCCTTGAACGGCTGCGGAGCACCGCTGGTTCCGAGGACAAAGCACAGGAAGAGGCCATGGACGAAGAAGAAGAGGAGGGAGTGGAGGAGAGAGGTGTGTCAGAATCACCAGTAGTAGCATTTTGGAGGCGTGGTGGCGGAACAACCTCCAACACTACTGCACCTTGCCCTGCATCCTTCCCAGCTGCCAGCAGAGTCACGCAATGCGCCGTGAAAGATAGGTAACGTCCCTGTCCATGCCTGCTGGACCATGAGTCAGCGGTAATATGCACCTTACCGCTGACCGCCCTGTCCAGCGAGGCCAAGACATTGCCTTCCACATGCCGGTAGAGAGCCGTAATCGCCTTCCGTGAGAAAAAGTGGTGTTTGGGAACCTGCCACTGAGGAAACGCACATTCCACAAACTCACGGAAGGGGGCAGAGTCTACCAACTGAAAAGGCAGCAGTTGAAGTGCTAGCAATTTAGCCAAGCTAGCATTCAACTGCTGGGCATGTGGATGACTGGGAGCGAACTTCTTTCGGCGGTGCAGCAGCTGGGGCAGGGAAATTTGCCTGGTACAATATGACGTTGGTGTACTGATAGCAGATTGCCCGCAAGTACTTGGCTGTGACACACCTAATTCTACAGAGAGGACTGAAGGTATAGTGGGGTTGGAGATCCCAGCTGATGAGGAGCAAGGAGAGGTCCGCTTTGTTCTTTGGTGTGGGTCTTTTTTGTATGCTTGCAAATGGACTGCATGGCAGGTCAACATATGTCTGGTCAAGCATGTTTTGGCCACGCAAGATACGCTTCAGACATATGTTACAAATAGCAACGGTGCGATCTGCTGCACATGTCTCAAAAAAGGCCCACACCAAAGAACTTTTGGAATAATGTGCAGAGACAGCAGCGCCCTGAACATGCGGAACACTGCGGTGTGATGCAGTCGGTTGGCTGCCCTTAAGTTGGCCCCTGGAGGGCATCCTGCCTCGTTGGAGATGTGCCTCCTCCTCCTCCTCTTTCCTATCAGGCACCCACGTGGAGTCAGTGACTTCATCATCCCCTCCCTCCTCATCACTGGAGCAAATCTGGCAGTATGCTGCTGCTGGGGGAACATGACTGCCAGATTGCTGTCCTTCTTGGGCACCCCATCTCTCTGGGCTCACGTTACTGCCTTCCTCTGTCGTGAAAATACAGGTTCCATGCAGAGCACGCAGCCTATATTTCCTGTGCTAAATATGCACACACTTTAGATTCCATCTTTTTGCAACAATGCTATCTTTAGGCTAAATTCCACTCACCGTTCATCTGTCCCATCCATTCCAAGAAGCAAGCATCACACAGCCAGCTATGTTCTCACCTCAGCATATCAGCATATCAGCATGACTGCCGGCTCGAGCCTCACGGCTCCTTTTTATTATCAAAAGATCTCACCAGCAGATAATCACCTCCCCCATGGGAGTGGTCATCGCAGCATGTGACCTCCATGGGAGTGGTCATCACATGATGTCCTCTTTACACAGCAAAAGTCCATATAAGGACATCCCTCTAACAAGATGTCCCATATAATCCAGTACATGAATACCACACAAGAAATATAGCTTAAAGGATACAATTCAATACAATACAATACATACAATGAATACAATAACGCATAATGGCTAAAGTCCTATGGGCGTGTCCAGGCAGGGAAAACACGCATGCTCCCAGCAAACAAAGCCGTATTGCTTTAAAACATGGACGCTCTCCCCGGCTCTGACAACGCTCTCATATTACCGTTGATAGGAATCCTTATTCTGCGCTATTCCATAGAATAACGCATATTCAGATTATACTATTATTGAGTGGGGGAGAGAGGCTATCTGCAGACGCGCGCTAAGAATCCCAATCAATGTTGATCAGACACAGTAGAGACAAGAGCACGCATCTGCCTATAACCAATGATGTCGTTGCAGAGCGAGCATATCCCCTCCTTAACGATCGTCCATGCTAATGCACAGAGGGCCCCTCGTCGGTGGACATATCCGCACCCTGCAAACATCACACTCCAACCTCAAGACGTTTTCCCCTACCAGACGGGATTCAACCAGCCTCAGACTGCCCCAGTCAGCTCTTTAGAGCGGGTTGCGGAAGTACTAACACTGGGTGACACTATGACAATACATATTAAATACATCTTCATAAAAATCTCCAACAGTCCTCCCTTTTTTGTCATATGCACCCCATGTCCATCGATGAAACTTGATCTGCTTCTTACACCTGGAAATTAATCAGTCCTTACAGTCCATAAAAAGGAAAAAACACGGCTTGACATGTAGACTCTATTCTTCAGGGGCATGACTTATAAAGGAGGACATGACATTGTGAGCTGTAGTAATCGCCGATCCGTCTGTGATCCTCTGTGTCTTGTATGTGGGTTCCGGCTTTGGTGCGTCTCATCAAGGAAACTCTGGTCACGCGTCAAATCAGGCAACAGGAGCACCTCGTCACGACATAGAAAGAATAGAAATAAAAACTACATGAGTATATATATTCCCACTTCCTTTAACCACGATCCGCTGTAAAATAAAAATTAGATCCCCAAAGATTCCCAGACCCCTAAAAGGACTCCCAACCTTCACTAGCTATAGCTCTGGCTTCAACAGTTACATGAAGAACCCTATCCTTAACGGATGAGAATTGTTCAATCATATCCCAAGCCCGAGCCCCCCCCCCCACCTTGTACATCCAGGACCCCATGCCCAGACCTGGTCGGGGTTGGTGAACAATTCCCTTCTAGCTGTCCCTGCCATTCTTAATTTCTCACGCCATCAGATCCTCGCGATCGGCCGTGTCATAAGATGCTGGGACAGCTTCACCATCACACATGAACCTCTTGCTTTGGGGGGAATTACATTTATAAGCTGCAGATCCACAGAAGCACCAAACTAAAGTTCAAACACACTTGTGGGCTGCCTAGATACCCAAACCGACAAGAGGCAGAGCTATTAAAACTAACCAATTTTACCCTCTAAAAATGCATCGTTAGATTCCATTGACAAGTGTCTGTTTGGAGTCTTCACCAGTCTGTCAAAACTCCTCATACCCATAATAACATCATACCTCTGTCATCGCTGGGGACTAAAACTCGGTGAAGACTCAGAACAGACCCAGCAATTGGTTCTGTTTGCTTTCTGAGATAGTCAGGAAATACACTTTAAATAATAACTTGGGATGGTTTTCATCGTTACCCTTGCTAAAATTTACTAAACAACAAAAATATAAATAAACAAAGATACTCCTCATTCTTTGGTGTGGTTGAGCCGCTTCTTGCAGTGGCTGGCGTGGTCTCATCCCTCAGGCTTATTTACAACGACCCAGTCACCTGGTTGGAAAGAATGTAAACTGGTTATTGTGTCATGGTCCAGGAGGGACTTGTGAACCCTGTGGTGGACATTTTGAAGTTCATGTCACAGCGATAGCACCCACCCCATCAGCCGAGAATATAAGTGACAGCTAATGAGGAAAGTACGACTCTGGTTTTGATTGACCTCCAAACAACCCTCATATGACAATAACCCAGACATCGGGACTGTGGTCACTGCATAACCTGTGCGTGGCTTACAATACCTGGAACCATTGACAAAAGGTTTTTAGCATCTGGGATGGGAACCTACTTCACCAGACTGCTGCTTGCCGATTCAAATTCTATCAAAGAAAGACAGTCTTGGCACAAACTTGGTTAGAATTACAGGAGGTTAACATTATGTGTTTGAAAAAAAAACTGTCATTCTTACATTTGTCATTCCCCCCCTTTTCTTCCTCATTAGAAACTGAAGGAAGAACTGCAGGATTTAGAGTGATGCAGGAAAAAGAAACAATGAAATAGCCTATGATACTTTTACCTCCTTAGACTCGTATTTATCCATATGTACAGCTGTCTACATACACCTGCTTTCTATGTACATACACTTTCAGAAACTCCTTGGACCTGAAAAATACTTATAAGCAAAATCATTACTCTATCCTTCATATTTAACCTGCAAAGAATGGTAAACAATAAGGACATTCCTGTATATTGGTAAATTGTCAATGGCATTCTTTCAAAACCAATTCAAACAAAACCCTCTGTAACCCTTACTTTTCTCGTTCCTACAAAAATACAACAGCCGCGACGCATCGAAGGATCGCCTTGGTAAGTTCGAACATATTCACGTTACTACATACAAACACTCAGATACAAACGTGGGGGAGATACTTCACAGTTTCCAAAACCACAAATGAAAAAAACAAAAACAGCCAGAATTCTCCCTTCACTCTTTCAGCAATAGAAAAAAATACAATGGGAACATGAGAGCAGCTCGAGAACCTTGCATGGACCAGCCATACAAAGTTCAAACAAACGGACATGAGAATTTAACCACCGTTCCTCCTCTGAGAATCACAAAAGCGTGTACTACACCTCCATCAACACTCATCATTACAGATTTCTGAAGCCGCAGCTGAATTACATCCATTCCAGAGGGATACCCAAAATAGTATCCTTGGACCACCTGTCATGGAGATCCTGCCAGTAACGGGCGCCCTGGACTTCCTGGTTCCCGATTGCGTGCGCGATCGCCAGAAGGGCTATTTAAATCCATCAACTACAGACAGTCCCTGCTGTCTGCTCTACAGCGTTAGTGCCTGAGAAACCTGATCTGTGTTCCCATCTGTATCTGACCCGGCTTGCCAGTGACCTCCCAGCTATCCGCCTGCACCCGACCTCCAGCCTGTTGTGACCTCTGCTCTGCCTTGTCCCTCTGTACCTTGCTGCCTGCCAGTTTACCGACCCGGCTTGTCTGACTACCCCGCTGATCCCAGGCCCCAGCCCTGGTCTGCTGAGCTGTTCTAGTCCTGCTTCCTGAAGGGCCATCTGCTGTGTTCCAGAGTTCCTGGTTCCTGTCCATCTGTTGTGTTCCAGAGTCCCTGGTTCCTGTCTGTCTGCTGTGTTCCAGAGTTCCTGGTTCCTGTCTACCTGCTGTGTTCCTGAGTTCCTGGATCCTGTCCATCTGCTGTGTTCCAGAGTTCCTGGTTCCTGTTCTTCTGCTGTGTTCCTGAGTTCCTGGTTCCGGTCTACCTGCCATACCTCAGTGCACCTGGACCCAGCCCAGACTATCCAGCCACCTGCTCCGTGGTTGATCCTGCCAGGCACTCGTACCCCTTCTACCTCCGTGCCTCCTGTTACACTACCAGGGGCCACTGGTGGAAGCCGTAAGGGAGGCCTCCCTCTGCTAAACCAGGTTCGTCACCGTCAGGTACGTGACAGTAGCAGACAGCCATGTCTGAGCCCGAGCAGGGAGCCTCACCTATGGAGGAACTTTGCCGGCACCTGGCGGGATTGACTGAAGCGGTCAAGAACCTTCAACAAGGCTACACCCACCTGGAAGGACCAGTGCGGGCTCTCTCCAACCCTTCTGGAGCCCAAGGGGGTCCTCATGCCTCCACCTCTTCAGCCGGGACATGGTCCACACCCACAGTGGTCATGCTTCCTCCTGAACCCAGGGTCCCTACACCCGAAAAATTCTCCGGGGATCGGAGCAAGTTCAGGGCTTTCCGCAACTCCTGCGAATTGTACTTCGCCCTACAGCCCCGCACCTTCTCTTTGGAAGGCACCATGGTGGGTTTTGTGATCTCCCTACTCTCAGGAGACCCTCAGAGCTGGGCCCACCGTCTGCTGGAATGGAAGGATGTGGCTTTGGACAGTCTTACCACATTCTTTGATGCCATGGCCCAGCTGTATGAGGACAGCCAGCTCTCAGTTACTGCAGAAACAGCCTTGCGTACCCTTCAGCAGGGGCGCAGAGCGGCAGAGGACTATGTAGCGGAATTTAGGCGATGGAGCGCGGATACCAATTGGAATGACGCCGCTCTCCGCCATCAGTTCCGCATAGGACTCTCTGATCCTCTGAAAGACGAGCTGGCTAGAGTCGGTATACCACAGACTCTGAATCTATTAATTGATTTGACTATTCAGATTGACCGACGTTTGAGGGAACGGAGGGCCGAGAGGGCCACAGGCTTCTCCCGTCCGACCTGTATGCTCCCCCGGGCTCCCAGCCATCTGCACCCAGCTCCTGCTGCACCTCTGGCCCCTACACCTGATGTACCTGAGCCCATGCAGCTCGGAGTCCTTCGTCCTTCCCTCACTCAGGAGGAACGCCAGCGTCGACGAACGCATAACTTGTGCCTGTACTGTGGGGAACCCGGACATTACGTCAGAAACTGTCCCCTGAAGTTTCGTAAGTGTTTCTCAGTATCTCCTGACTTAACCAGCTCCCAGGCCAAGTGTACATCTCACCTTGCCCTTTCTGTCTCCCTACAGCTCCCAGGAAGGACTCTGCAAGTGTCCGCCATTATTGATTCCGGGGCTTGCAGTTGCTTCATGGACTCAACCTTTGCCCGCACACATCTGATTCCCCTTCTTACCAAGACCCATGGACTTTGTGTTCACCTGGCTGACGAGTCCATTATCAAGTCTGGACCCGTGGTTCAGGAGACGGCCCCTATACCTGTCACCGTCTCCACCACTACCGGGATTCACCGAGAGTACCTCCGTCTGGACATTATCTCTTCTCCCTTGTTCCCTCTGATCCTTGGTATGCCCTGGTGGCAGGCCCACAATCCCACCATCAACTGGGCCACGGGGGTAGTTACCTTTCCTTCCCCCTATTGTCAACAGTCCTGCGGCTCACATGAGCTCCCTGGGCCGGCCACCTTAATGTGTACTGATACTGAGGCTGGAATACGTCAGGCCATCCCTGATGTTTACTTGGACTTCCTCGATGTATACAGCAAGCAAGGGGCCGAGACACTACCACCCCATCGGGCCTATGATTGCCCCATCGACCTACTTCCCGGAGCAGCGATTCCGTTCGGCAGGATCTTCCCGCTAACTGAGGTGGAACAGGGAGCATTAAAGAACTATATTGATGAAAATTTACACAAGGGGTTCATCCGCCCCTCTACGTCGCCAGCAGGCATAGGCATCTTCTTCGTAGAGAAGAAGGACCACACCCTTCGACCCTGTGTGGATTACCGTGAACTGAATAAGATCACAATTAAAAATCGCTACCCTCTCCACCTGGTACCAGAGCTATTTCAGAGATTGGGAGCTGCTACCATCTTTACCAAGCTTGATCTCCGCGGAGCCTACATCCTGGTTCGCATCAAGGAGGGGGATGAATGGAAGACTGCCTTCTGCTCCCGATTCTGAAATTTTGAGTACTTGGTAATGCCCTTCGGGTTGTGCAACGCCCCTGCCACCTTCCAGTACTTTATTAATGATGTTCTCCGGGACTTCCTAGATCTTTTTGTCATTGTCTATCTGGACGATATACTAATCTTTTCTTCCTGCCTTGATTCTCACCGCAGGCATGTTAGAAGTGTGTTGGGTCTGCTTCGCCAGCATAGCCTGTATGCGAAGGCCGAAAAATGTGAGTTCGAGCTGGAAAGTATAGCATTCCTGGGGTTAATCATCTCCAGCGAAGGCATCAGGATGGACCCACAGAAGATTACCGCAATCCTGGACTGGCCAGTGTCGGCGGATAAAAAGGGAATCCAACGGTTCGTTGGATTCGCCAATTTTTACCGCAAATTCATCCGGGGGTTCTCGACCATCATTGCTCCTATCACCCAGTTGACCAAGCAAGGGACCCACTTCCACTGGTCCCCTGAGGCCCAAAAAGCCTTTGAGGTCCTGAAAGGGCTCTTTACCTCCGCCTCGATCCTGAAGCACCCGGATTCATCGCTGCCGTTCGTACTTGAGGTAGATGCCTCCAAAGTCACGGTAGGAGCAATACTGTCTCAAAGACAAGGAACCAGGGCCTTGCTTCACCGGTAGCCTTCTTTTCTCGCAAACTATCTGCAGCAGAGAGGAACTACGACGTGGGGGACCGAGAACTACTGGCGATCAAGTCTGCGTTGGAAGAATGGCGATATCTACTTGAGGGAGCTGCCTACCCGATTCTGATATTTACTGACCATAAGAATCTGGAATATCTGAAAGCCGCAAAGAGACTGAAACCGCGACAAGCCAGATGGGCACTTTTCTTTTCCCGGTTCTCTTTTCATGTCACTTACCGTCCTGGTGCCAAGAACACTAAACCCGATGCCTTGTCTCGGATGTTCCATGAATCTAAGGAAACCTCTTCTCCCGATACCATCCTCACCACTGGAAATTTCCTTCTTCTTCAAGAAGATCTACTTACCCGGATCAGACAAGCCACCACAGGGCAGAGACCCTCCTCTGAGTCAGAATTGCAGGCTAAAGATGGGCTGTTGTGGCATCAGAACAGGATCTACGTACTGGAGGAACTAAGGGTAACCGTGTTGGAACTCTGCCACGACCATGCCCTTGCCGGACACTTTGGCATTGCCAAAACCATTGACCTGGTACAGCGCACCTTCTGGTGTCCTCGATTACGCGAGGATTGCAGGAGGTTCGTGGAGTCCTGTACTACTTGCACCCGAAACAAGGGGTCCAGATCCAAGGTCTGGGGACTACTGAGACCCTTACCTGTTCCAGACAGGCCTTGGAAAATGCTGTCCATTGACTTTATTGTTAAGTTGCCCCCGGCAGAGAATCACACCACAATCTTTATGATAGTGGACCGCCTGTCCAAGATGGCACATTTCGTTCCCATGAAAGGGACTCCCTCAGCCCCTGAAACCGCACAGGTGTTCATCAGAGAGGTCATCAGACTCCACGGGGTGCCCGCCAATATTGTTTCTGATCGGGGGGGTACAATTTACCTGGAGATCCCTCTGCAAGACTCTGGAGATAGAGTTATCATTTTCTTTTGCCTACCATCCCCAGACCAACGGAGAGGACAAATCAGACCCTCGAGCAATACCTGCGCTGCTTCTCCTCTTTTGCCCAGAACGATTGGCTCTCCCTGCTTCCGTTGGCCGAATTTGCCTATAACAACTCTATCCATTCTGCTACCAGCCAGACTCCATTTTTTGCAAACTACGGTTTTCACCCTACATTTCTGCCCAACTCCCTCCCTGAGTGTTCGGTGCCTGCAGTCCAGGAAAAATTTAAGTTTTTCTCGTCTAATAATCAACTTCTGCGTGAAACCATGGCAAGGACCCAGGAACACAACAAGACGGTCTACGACAGGAAGAGATGGGGTGAATTAGTGCTGGTTCCCAGCGACCAAGTATGGCTTTCTACCTTAAACCTGAGGATGGCATGCCCCTCCAAAAAATTGGGCCCCAAATTCTTAGGGCCATTTCCTGTCAAAAGGAAGATTAATGAAGTAGCCTACGAGCTGGAGCTTCCCGACTCTCTGAGTCCATCCGATCTTTCATGTCTCTCTGCTGAAACCTTCAGTCTTCAACCCATTCCCTGGTCAAAGTCCGGCTTACCCTGATCCCGTCATCACAGACGGGGAGCAGGAATTTGAGGTGGAAGCTATTATGGACTTTAGGAGGAGAAATAACCAGAACCAATTCCTGGTTAAATGGAAAGGTTACGGACTCGAAGAGAACTCTTGGGAGCCTGAGGAGAACATTCATGCTAGGAGGCTGATACAAGCTTTCAGGAGATCTCACCCCGAAAAGTTTACCAGGATGGGCATCCAGAGGCTGCCCCTTGGGGGGGCAATGTCATGGAGATCCTGCCAGTAACAGGCGCCCTGGACTTCCTGGTTCCCGATTGCGTGCGCGATTGCGTGCGCGATCACGCGCGCGCCCTGCGGGTGGCGCCAGAAGGGCTATTTAAATCCATCAACTACAGACAGTCCCTGCTGTCTGCTCTACAGCGTTAGTGCCTGAGAAACCTGATCTGTGTTCCCATCTGTATCTGACCCGGCTTGCCAGTGACCTTCCAGCTATCCGCCTGCACCCGACCTCCGGCCCGTTGTGACCTCTGCTCTGCCTTGTCCCTCTGTACCTTGCTGCCTGCCAGTTTACCGACCCGGCTTGTCTGACTACCCCGCTGATCCCAGGCCCCAGCCCTGGTCTGCTGAGCTGTTCTAGTCCTGCTTCCTGAAGGGCCATCTGCTGTGTTCCAGAGTCCCTGGTTCCTGTCTGTCTGCTGTGTTCCAGAGTTCCTGGTTCCTGTCTACCTGCTGTGTTCCTGAGTTCCTGGATCCTGTCCATCTGCTGTGTTCCAGAGTTCCTGGTTCCTGTCTACCTGCTGTGTTCCTGAGTTCCTGGTTCCTGTCCATCTGCTGTGTTCCAGAGTTCCTGGTTCCTGTTCTTCTGCTGTGTTCCTGAGTTCCTGGTTCCGGTCTACCTGCCATACCTCAGTGCACCTGGACCCAGCCCAGACTATCCAGCCACCTGCTCCGTGGTTGATACTGCCAGGCACTCGTACCCCTTCTACCTCCGTGCCTCCTGTTACACTACCAGGGGCCGCTGGTGGAAGCCGTAAGGGAGGCCTCCCTCTGCTAAACCGGGCTCGTCACCGTCAGGTACGTGACACCACCTATGTTAATATTTTTGGGGTTCAAAGGCCTTTGCCCCAAACTAGGCTTCGTGCACCGTGTGACCATCTGACTGTGGGAAGCCTCCATTCCTTCCCTTGCACAGACCTCCTTGTGTCCATGGCGATTCGAATTGGCTTATCGTCTTAAACCTGCGTCCAGGTTAAACCGTTGCACCCATTTCGGAGAGCACCGCCCGGTGTCTTCTTATACGGTGGATTGAAGAACTACAACCACTATCTGGTCCAGTCCCCCAACTAGAAACCCTAACCGAGGCGTCAACTCTATGGCTTGTTGTCCCAACAATTTTGGAACTACACCAACAACCACAGATCAACCCCCGAATTAGGCCTCTACCCCTCACAGTGCATGCATACACAAGCGTTTTGCGCTATACACCCATACACTTCGTCGCCAGACTAAACCACACAGAACACTTACGCCTGTTTACCACCTGCGGAACAATGTGGCTTCTCTCTGTATCTAGATGATAAAACAATGGTGATGCCCCCCTGTTTGCTCTCTACCCAAATCTGTATTACAGTACAAAACTTCACAAAACTGGAACAAAATATAAAACACTTTTAAACGCAAAAATGCTTTCCATTTTCCTTCCAAGCACAAATCTCACTGGCCAACCTTTCAGACAACCCCTAGCTCCTCCCACCATCTTTCTGCTGATATATAAATGCTATAAATGCTTAAAAGAAACTTCCGGTTACATGCTCAGCTCTCAAAAAACCAAACTGGTTTATTTACATATCAATTGTTCAGGAAGAGGGAGGGGGAGCCCAGCCACATTGCCTTGTCTATTAAGACACCAAAACAAATCCATGGCTAAACATCATATATATTTCAACCATTTAAAAAAACCTTTGTCAAGGAAATGATGGAATAAACCCCCCCTTTTGCAAATGGGGGGAATCTCCCCTCTCGACCCACACATCCCCCAGAAGTCAAACCACAAGTTGAGACTCAAATACAAAACTCCTGCAAAAAGATGGCTCTAGGAGTTTCGACCAAACCCCCACTCCTCCTCTACAGGCTATACAATACAAGCTTCAAAAAAATTAATTGCCTTCTGGGAAACTCCCAAATATTTAAACATAAAAACAACACACACACTGTGTACAAAAACTCTGTTAGTCTTACAACCTATCAAATTCAGTGTAAAGTAGGGATTTCACTTAAAAACGAAATCCAATACAAAAACCGCTGCTCATATACTGCAAAGTCAGCTAACCCTGCAATAGCTTACATTCACTTAAATGAAAACAGAAAAATCCCCATCCCAACACCATCTGCATGGAGTTTGCATGTTCTCCCTGTCTCTGCGTTGGCTTCCTCCCACACTCCAAAGACATACTGGTGGGTCAACCAGATCCCATCCATAAATAGGCCCCAGCATGTGTGTGTGTCCGCAAGTGCGTCGGGACCCCTCGGGATAAGACCCCGCTATTTTAAGATACCACTCTACTCACCTCAAAAGGCGATGCTTAGAAAAACAATTTAAAACAGTTTAAACCAGCGAATTTAACATTAAACAAAAACAGCCTCCTCAGTATGTCACCCTGGTGTCTCACTACTCTCCCCAGCAGTGCACAGGTCAAACTGCAAACGCATAAAACTGGACAAAACTGCGCCAATCAACAAATGCCAATACAGCATATCCAGGGGCTGTGTTTGCTAAACTGGAATTTCCTATCTCAAACTGTAAACATCCCTCAAGATGGCCGACAAGCCAGGACAACAAAATGGTGGATGGCCACCGCACACCTCATGGACAACAACAACAATGGCGCCATTAACGCATGCAATTTTTCCCGCCAAAACCAGCATGGGACGTCACAATGAACACCACATGGGTTCCCCCACACAAAGGAAAACAAAAATGGCCTCCAGATTCCAACGCAGAAAAGACCGCACTAAATTCGCACCAAACATCAAAATCTGTCCCAAAGGCTGAGAAATTCCACCAGCGAAATAGCCGACGAATGCCACATGGTATAGCGCCCAAAAGAAAGGTGGCTGCACCTTCCCTTATATGATTCTCACAGGCCAAGGAGAAACTGTGCCTCAAAATGGCAGACAAACCACAAGGCCAACAACAAAAGCCAAGAATGGCGCCATTAACACATGTATTTTTCCCGCCAAAACCAGCATCTCTTTAAAAGAAAATCAAAAATGTTTTTCTCCACAAAGACAGACTACACTTGAGATTCACACTCAACCACAGACCCACACTTTTAGGCTACTTCAACTCAGACCCTTTGGCCAACTAAACAGCACATTTAAAAAATTTTTAGTTACATGACAATATTAAAATAACACTTTTCTCTATGTAACGTTCACACACACACACACACACAGTGGCATCAGTTTCCATAACAAGCCATCGCAAACATTCAAAGGGCGTATTCCTTTCAACAAAACAGCTACTATTGTCTGGCTTCCAAAAATACCTTGCAGCAGGCTGCTTTCAACTTAAAACCATACAGACCCTTTACTTAAAATATTTTTTACAATTAGGACTACATGTGTCTTGTTCCCATACAAAGTCAAAAATCACAATCTATCTATTTCTATTTTTCATAGAAATCACAAACGCTACACACGTACAGTATAACATCAGATCATCTCTCAGGGCGTAGCCCTCCCCCAACACAAAACTCCTCCATGGTATTTACAGAGAGTCACCAACTTTCACCATTGTAACTGACGGCCATGCTGCCTGCCCCACCCCACTAAAGCACATGGCTTATGGCTCAATGCAGCGGCCATCAATAACAATGCAGCCAGACAATCTAATCACATACAGTCTATATTTCTCATTTATTTACACTCTTACAGCAAGCAGCTTCCCCACATAAACATCCAGGCACATACGATCGGATTCACAGACATACGATCTCTCTCCCAACAAAATCACACACACGCACGATCGGATTCACAGACATACACACACACACACACACAAACACACATACTGCAAACTTAAAGCATTATTTCAAAAAGACGAAAAATGTGTTCTTTTACAGAGCAGAGCCCCTACGCATCGGATCGTGCATCCATACTTCCCCCATTTAGACTCGATGCCCAAAGGGGCTCCATCTAGTCCCACCATGAGTCAACATCCTGTCATGGAAATACAGGTTCCATGCAGAGCACACAGCCTATATTTCCTGTGCTAAATATGCACACACTTTAGATTCCATCTTTTTGCAACAATGCTATCTTTAGGCTAAATTTCACTTACCGTTCATACCGTTCATCCGAACCAGGGACTCTGGAACACAACAGATGGACAGGAACCAGGAACTCTGGAACACAAGAAGCAAGCATCACACAGCCAGCTATGTTCTCATCTCAGCATACCAGCATGACTGCCGGCTCGAGCCTCACGGCTCCTTTATATTATCAAAAGATCTCACCAGCAGATAATCACCTCCCCCATGGGAGTGGTCATCACAGCATGTGACCTCCATGGGAGTGGTCATCACATGATGTCCTCTTTACACAGCAAAAGTCCATATAAGGACATCCCTCTAACAAGATGTCCCATATAATCCAGTACATGAATACCACACAAGAAATATAGCTTAAAGGATACAATTCAATACAATACATACAATGAATACAATAACGCATAATGGCTAAAGTCCTATGGGCGTGTCCAGGCAGGGAAAGCACGCATGCTCCCAGCAAACAAAGCCGTATTGCTTTAAAACATGGACGCTCTCCCCGGCTCTGACAACGCTCTCATATTACCGTTGATAGGAATCCTTATTCTGCGCTATTCCATAGAATAACGCATATTCAGATTATACTATTATTGAGTGGGGGAGAGAGGCTATCTGCAGACGCGCACTTCGAATCCCAATCAATGTTGATCAGACACAGCAGAGACAAGAGCACGCATCTGCCTATAACCAATGATGTCGTTGCAGAGCGAGCATATCCCCTCCTTAATGATCGTCCATGCTAATGCACAGAGGGCCCCTCGTTGGTGGACATATCCGCACCCTGCAAACATCGCACTCCAACCTAAAGAAGTTTTCCCCTACCAGACGGGATTCAACGGTCCTCAGACTGCCCCAGTCAGCTCTTTAGAGCGGGTTGCGGAAGTACTAACACTGGGTGACACTATGACAATACATATTAAATACATCTTCATAAAAATCTCCACAACACCTCTAGCTGGGTACCATCATCGGAGCCTTCAAAACGCTGGGCATCCTCCTGGAGCATGTACCCAACACTGTGGTCAAACAGTTCGGGGGACTCCTCAGGAGCACATGGTGAGGCTAGGGAAGGAGTGACTGATGCCATTGAGCCGAGGGAAGAGGCCGCTTTGGCAGCTGCTTTGCCAGACAAAATACCCTGAGCCTGGGTGAGAGAGGATAAGGAGGATGAGGACGGCTTGGTCATCCACTCTACCAAGTCTTCGACATGTTGCGGCTCAACGTGGCCAGCTGCTGAAAAGAAGGAAAAGCGTGTCCCACGGCCACGTGCTGATGAGGATGCACCGTGTCCACGACCAGCACTGTTGCCTCTAGACACAGAGCCTGCTTACCCTCTTATATTGGCTCGTGACTGTCTGCCTCTCCTTGTTTGCCTTCCAGACATACTAATGGCCTGCAGTGAGATGTAGCTGCACAAAGGTGGGATGTATGTATATATATATATATATATATATATATATTGTGAGGGGGTTAGCTCGGCAGCGGGTGTGTGTGACCCCCGGGATGGGCTCCCCACACAAAAACAGGCCCAACAAACGGAGGTTGTGGTTTTCAAAATCAAAAAAGGTGCGGTTTATTTTCTATTTACAGTGACAAAACACAGCAAAGCCAAAAGAAACAAACAAAATAAATCCTGGTCAACTTGACCTCTGACTAAACATACAGGTTTCCTAACTAACAACTGGGATCAGCCTAGTGCTGTCCTAGTCCCTAAGTCCCTGGTTTTAAATGTCCAAGCAAATAGCCACACAGGCTTTGTCTCACCGCACAGGGGTTCACTCTCCCTAGACAGTCCACACAGGTCTGGTTCCAGGCATGAGCTAACATCTAATGAAGCTGGGAGTTCTTATAGAGGCCTAAATGAGCTGACAAGCTTCAGCTGGTCTCATCAACTCCCTGTCTGCACGACGCCCCACACTCTCCCTAGAGGTATGAGTCATCCATGAGCCCACTAGCCTTAGCTGGGCTTATACAACTCTCCACCTAGTTGTATAAGTCAGCGTAAAGCCTGAATCTGGGCGAAATATATCTACCCCCCTGGATGCAACCAGGTGACTTTACCTTCCTGCTGTCACATACCCCCCCCTCTTGTTTTAACCTCGGGGTTGGAACACCAGCAATCAGGCATTCATGTACTCGAGACAAAGCATCCACATTCCCCATTTGAACGCCAGGGCGATGCTTTACTGTGAAGTTGAATTCCTGGAGGGCCAGGAACCACCTATTCACTCTTCTATTTGTTTCCTTGTTTTGAGCCATCCACTTTAACGGAGCGTGATCCGTAACCATGTCAAAGTGCCTACCTAGCAGGTAGTACCGAAGGGAATCTAGAGCCCACTTCACCGCTAAACACTCCTTTTCAACGGTGGCGTAATTTACCTCATGGGACTTCAACTTCCTGCTGAGGTAAATGACTGGGTGCTCTTCCCCGTTCCAGACCTGGGACAATACTGCTCCTAACCCCACATCTGACGCATCACTTTGTACGACAAAGTCTTTAGAAAAGTCGGGTGAGTACAACACTGGCTGGCTACATAAGGCTTGTTTCAAGAATTGGAATGCTGCCTCAGCCTCGGGGGTCCATTTAATCATGACCGACCCTTTCCCCTTCGTTAGGTTGGTTAGGGGCACAGCCTTAGAAGCAAAGTGGGGAATGAATCGCCGATAATACCCAGCGATTCCCAGAAAGGCTCGTACCTGCTTCTTGCTGTTGGGACGTGGCCAACTCTGGATGGCCTCGACTTTGTTGAGTTGGGGTTTTATTACTCCCCTCCCAATGGTGTACCCAAGATATTTGGCCTCCTCCTGCCCAATGGTACACTTCTTGGGGTTAGCCGTAAACCCCGCTTCCCGAACAGAGTCCAGGACTGCTTGCACTTTTGGCAGATGTGAGGCCCAATCTGTGCTATGGACAATTACGTCATCCAGGTAAGCCGCAGCATACTTCCGATGGGGCCTCAGCATCTGGTCCATTTTCCGCTGGAATGTGGCCGGCGCATTCTGTAACCCGAACGGCATTCTTTTATATTGGAACGCCCCGTCTGGGGTTACAAATGCGGTTTTCTCTTTGGCCAATTTGGCCAGGGGGATTTGCCAATACCCTTTTGTGAGGTCAAGAGTCGTCATGTATCGGGCTGTTCCCAGCCGGTCGATCAACTCATCTATACGTGGCATGGGGTAGGTGTCAAATTTTGTAACTTTGTTCAACTGACGAAAATCGTTACAAAATCGCCAGCTCCCATCCGGTTTAGGCACCAACACAATGGGACTAGACCAATCACTTTGGGACTCCTCTATCACCCCTAAGTTCAGCATTTTCTGTACTTCCTCCCGTATTGCCTCCCGTCGGGCCTCTGGGATCCGATAGGGTTTTAACTTCACCCTTTCACCGGGCGGGGTAATGATGTCATGCTCTACCCCAAATGTTTGTCCCGGCAGCTCAGAGAATACCTCCTTGTTGCGAAGCACAAACTCCTTAACCTCCTGTTGTTGGGGTGACAAGGTGGCTGCTATTCCAACCTCAGGAATCACGCAACCAGTTTGAGCTGGTGACCAAGTGTCTGCGACTAGGGACTCTCTATCCCTCCAGGCTTTCAACAGATTAACGTGATAGATCTGTTCGGGCTTTCGCCTTCCTGGTTGTCTGACCTTGTAATTCACTTCGCTCACTTTTTCCATTATCTCGTAGGGGCCTTGCCATTTGGCAAGGAATTTACTTTCAACCGTAGGGACAAGTACCAGTATCCTATCCCCCGGGGAAAAGGTACGGGTCTTGGCTCCACGGTTGTACACTCTCTGCTGTGCTAACTGCGCTTGGGCCAAATGTTCCTTCACGATGGGCATTACCTGTGCAATTCGGTCTTGCATCAGGGCGACATGCTCAATCACACTCCTGTGGGGAGAACTCTCACTTTCCCAAGTTTCCTTGGCAATATCCAACAGCCCTCTTGGGTGTCTCCCATACAGTAACTCAAAGGGGGAGAATCCCGTAGAGGATTGGGGCACCTCCCTAATAGCAAACATCAGATAAGGAAGTAGACAGTCCCAATCCTTTCCATCTCTATCCACCACTTTCTTCAACATTTGTTTTAGGGTTTTGTTGAATCTTTCAACCAGCCCATTGGTTTGGGGGTGATACACAGATGTACGTAATTGCGTCACTTTGAACAATTTACACAGCTCCTTCATAACCCGGGACATAAAGGGTGTACCTTGGTCCGTAAGCAGTTCTTTACAAATACCCACCCGGCTAAACACGAGATAGCTCTTTGGCTATGGTTTTGGCCGAGGTATTTCGGAGAGGGATCGCTTCTGGATAACGGGTGGCATAGTCCATTATAACTAATATGTACTGGTGCCCCCTAGCGGACTTGATTATAGGACCTACCAAATCCATGGCGATCCTCTCAAACGGGACCTCAATGATGGGTAGAGGGACCAGCGGGCTACGGAAATGTGGCATCGGGGCCGACCTCTGACACACAGGGCAGGAGGAACAATAATTTTCTATGTCCTTCATCACCCCCGGCCAATAGAATCTCTGTAATACCCTCTCTCGGGTTTTCTCTGTCCCCAGATGACCTCCAAGAATGTGCCCATGGGCCAACTCCAATACCAACTTCCTGTAAGGTTTGGGCACCACAAGCTGCTCAACGGTTTCTTCTGCCCTTTTTGCCACCCGATACAGTAGGTCCTTCTCTACGCTGAAGTATGGGTAAGTGCAGGTATTATCTGGGTTCACTAACTCGCCATCTATTTTCACTACGTTTTCCCGTGCCTTTATTAGGGCGGGGTCTTTCAACTGTTCTGTGGCAAAGTTTTCCTTGTGAACCTCAAGATCAGAAAACTCCACAGACGGTAGGTTTTCGTCTGAGGAGGTGGGCTCCTCTCCAGTTTCTTGAGTCTCCCCTGCCAATACTGATAAGGGAAATTCCGGAGAGTCCTCACCACTCTCAGGGGAGTTCTGGCTATCACTTTCCTGGTACATAGGGGCACCAGTGGGGGGCTCAGGATCATCCCACAGTTCCCAGAACTTCGGAAAATCCCTTCCCACAATGGCGTCATACGGTAACTGAGATACTAAGCCCACTGGATGAGAGAGGGTACCTTTGGGGGTCTCGAAACACACTGTAGTCACTGGATACTCTCGGGTGTCCCCATGCACACAAATAACAGCTACCTTGCTATTCCCAGAGACCTCTGTTTTAACTAACTCAGCCTTTATCAGGGTCACAAGGCTACCTGAATCCAGCAATACCACAACATTTCTACCATTAACACACATTTTGCATAAATGTTTCTCAGTTCCTCGAATGGCAGTGCATGCGACTGTCGCACACAGCGACTGACGTCTGCCCGTCAGAAAGTCACACTGCATGGGTTCCTCCACAACCGGGCAATTGGCTGCAATATGTCCCGCTTGCCGGCAGCGGTAGCAAACGATCCTTCTTGCCGCCTCTTGAGCCGCTGATTTCCCAGGCTGTTCTCGCCAAACTTGGGGTAGAGCTCCCACCCTCTCACTCTCTCCACCCTCACCCCTTGGAATCCTCTTATCCGCCCCTGGGGATGGTCTGGTCTTAGGGTGGAAAGTCCGAGTGTCTCTGGAAGAGGCCGTCAGGTTCTCTGTAGCCAAGTATTTCTCCACATGATCCACAAGACCATCGGCCGTCTCTGGGTCTCCATGGCTTACCCACTTTTGGATGGCAGTAGGAAGAGCTCTCAAAAACCGATCCATTACAACACGTTCCACAATCTTTGGTGCGGACAAAGTCTCTGGCTGTAGCCACTTTCTGCTCAGGTGAATGAGATCATTCATTTGAGACCTGGGGGGTTTTCCAAGCTGGAAAGTCCAGTTATGCACACGCTGAGCCCGGACAGCCTGGGTGACACCCAGCCTTGCCAATATCTCAGCTTTTAGCATCACATAGTCTTTTGCTTGGTCAGGCTCTAGGTCATAGTAAGCCTTCTGCGATTCACCAGTTAACAGAGGAGCCACCAGTCCAGCCCACTGCTCCTCAGGCCACTTTTCTCTTTCAGCAGTCCTTTCAAATGTGGTCAAAAATACCTCTGGATCATCCTCTCCAGTCATTTTTGTCAATAAACGACTCACCCCAAAGGACGCGGTATTAGTGGGACGGCTTTCCTCACTGGTCTGCGGACGTTGCTGCATTACTGCTTCCATTTGTTGTAGTCTCTGCTCTTGCTTCTGTAACAGGTCTATGAAGCGGGCCTCAGATTGCTGCTGGGCTTGTTGCTGAGCTTCCAGACTCTGTTGGTGAGCTTGCTGCTGGGCTGCAAGGCTCTGTTGATGAGCTTGCTGCTGGGCTGCGAAGTTCTGTTGTTGAGCTGCAAGGCTCTTTTGTAAACCTGCATTTGTCTGCTGTTGATTGGCATTTGCTAGAGCCAGCTGCTTCAGTATCTCCTCCATGCTGGCTTAAAAAAAACTGCCACTGGTTCTCCACCAACTGTGAGGGGGTTAGCTCGGCAGCGGGTGTGTGTGACCCCCGGGATGGGCTCCCCACACAAAAACAGGCCCAACAAACGGAGGTTGTGGTTTTCAAAATCAAAAAAGGTGCGGTTTATTTTCTATTTACAGTGACAAAACACAGCAAAGCCAAAAGAAACATAAACAAAATAAATCCTGGTCAACTTGACCTCTGACTAAACATACAGGTTTCCTAACTAACAACTGGGATCAGCCTAGTGCTGTCCTAGTCCCTAAGTCCCTGGTTTTAAATGTCCAAGCAAATAGCCACACAGGCTTTGTCTCACCGCACAGGGGTTCACTCTCCCTAGACAGTCCACACAGGTCTGGTTCCAGGCATGAGCTAACATCTAATGAAGCTGGGAGTTCTTATAGAGGCCTAAATGAGCTGACAAGCTTCAGCTGGTCTCATCAACTCCCTGTCTGCACGACGCCCCACACTCTCCCTAGAGGTATGAGTCATCCATGAGCCCACTAGCCTTAGCTGGGCTTATACAACTCTCCACCTAGTTGTATAAGTCAGCGTAAAGCCTGAATCTGGGCGAAATATATCTACCCCCCTGGATGCAACCAGGTGACTTTACCTTCCTGCTGTCACAATATATAATATATATATCTATATGTATACCAATTATACTGCAGCTAGCAGAATCAACTGCCTACTGTGGTATTAGTATGAGAACACCAGCAATTGTCTTCAGATAGTTTTAGGTGCACACTGTGCAGAGGACACAGTGCACTAACTGAAAATACTTGCAGCTCCCTGCCTGTATTTGTATCAGAACACCAACAATTGTAATAAGGTAAGCTTAAGGTGCACACTGTGCAAAGGACACTAAAGCAAAATACTGCAGCTCTCTGCATGTATTTGTATCAGAACACCAGCAATTGTATTCAAGTAAGCTTTTGGTGCACACTGTGCAAAGGACACTAAAGCAAAATACTGCAGCTCCCTGCCTGTATTTGTATCAGAACACCAGCAATTATATTGAGGTAAGCTTTTGGTGCATACTGTGCAAAGGACACTAAACAAAATACTGCAGCTCCCTGCCTGTATTTGTATCAGAACACCAGCAATTGTATTGATGTAAGCTTTTGGTGCATACTGTGCAAAGGACACTAATGCAAAATACTGCAGCTCCCTGCCTGTTTTTGTTTCAGAACACCAGCAATTGTATTGAGGTAAGCTTTAGGTGCACACTGTGCAAAGGACACTATAGCAAAATACTGCAGCTCCCTGCCTGTATTTGTATGAGAACTTTAGCAATTGTATTAAGTTAAGCTTTAGGTGCACACTGTGCAAAGGACACTAAACAAAATAATGCAGCTCCCTGCCTGTATTTGTATCAGAACACCAGCAATTGTATTGAGGCAAGCTTTTGGTTCACACTGTGCAAAGGACACTAAAGCAAAATACTGCAGCTCCCTGCCTGTATTTGTATCAGAACACCAGCAATTGTATTGCGGTAAGCTTTTGGTGCACACTGTGCAAAGGACACAGTACACTAAGTGAAACACTGCAGCTAGCACAATCACCTGCCTGCCTGTCGGTATACAACACCTAGGATGTATATATATCCTCTACACACTGTAACTGCAGCTAACTGACTCGCCTGCCTGCTCTATCTAACTCAAATCAAATTACACTGTCTCTCTCTCTGTCTCTTTCCTTTAACCAACGCCAACACACTATACATGGCCGTCAAGCCGGCGTGCCTTATATAGTGTGGGGCGTGTACCTACTCCTCTGAGCCATGATTGGCCAAAGCCACCCTGGCTTTGGCCAATTACGGCTCTCTGTACCTACGGCGCTGTGATTGGCCATGCATGCGGATCATAGTGCATGCTTGACCAATCATCAGCCAGCAATGCACTGCGATGCCGCAGTGAATTATGGGCCATAATGTTCGAAATTCGACAAACGGTCGAACTGCCGAAGTTCGAGTCGAACATGGCTTCGACTCGAACTCAAAGCGCATCCCTAATTGAGAGTTGTGATAGTTCCCTTCACAGTCCATCCACATGCGGGTTGATGTTAACCCCTTCTCACCTGGACTCAGCAGTGGAATAGTTTTATATATTTTTATACCAGTATCTCACTAAGCTACAAGTTTTAATGACTGCCTTTGCTACTGTTTGATGTTACTCGCATCATTTTGACAGTTAATGTAGCTTTATTGAATTTATCTCCAGAGCAATATATTTATTTTGTTATCTATTTGAAGACTATAAAGTTTTAATGCTATTTCCATTGAGCGCTGCTTTTTGTATCATGCTATCCATTTTTTCCAGTGGTTGGTAGCTGCACTGGGAGTCAGCCCTCTTGAACTGTTCTAGGTCGTATATGCCCATGTTTAAGATTGAAAGTTTGTAGCGCCAACAGGAACTGTGTGTATATGCAGTATTTGTAGCTGCTGGCTTTTAATATTTTTTTTTCGTGGGACCTCCGCTTTAACACATAGGGGTTGATTTGCTAAAGGCAAATAGACTTTGCAACTGCTGTTCCATCATGCAAAAATGTAATATTTTTTTTTTCCATTGCATGTGATTGGGTATTCTTTTTAAAGTGCAGTTTTACCCAGATCCTCCTCTTCTCGGGTCCCTTTGCTGGCATTTCTGTCTCCTCCCTCCTGCCGAGTGCCCCCACAGCAAGAAGTTTGCTATGGGGGCACCCAAGCCAAGCCGCTGCTTTGTGTATCTATTCAGAAATGGACCTGGATCTCAGCCCTGCCCCCTCTCTCTCCTCATTGGTTCACTAACTTTGACAGCAGCAGGAACCAATGGCGCACGCTGTTGTGTCTCAGCCAATAAGGAGGGAGAGTCCCGGACAGCAGAGTCTCTTGTGCAACATCACTAGATCGAGATGGGGCTCAGGATAGTAATAGTATTAGGGGGGCTGAGGGGGGCTGCTGCACACAGAAGTTTGTTTTATCTTAATGCGTAGAATCACTTTAGGTAAATCATCCCCAACGTGTACATAGGATTAACTGATTTGAGTAACAGACAGTGATAACCTTTGTCAAAAGATGGGTGTATGACCCCCATATATGGGATACAGATCCATTAGTACATAACCATTTTATTGCAATCTTTTTATTGGTTTTCTTGTCATAGTACAAAATGATAAAAGGTATGTAAACAATTAACATACTGTTATGTGGCCTATTAACATACTGTTAATAGGTTCTCTCTCTTTATGTGGCCTATCAGAGATAGATAACAAAAAGGGTCAAATTGCACATTGATATGAGTAGTGTCAAAGAGATGTATACAAACAAACGATAAAGAGAATTCACAAACTGGCCAGGTTTCTCGTCCCATTGAGACTGTAAGTGAATCATCATAAAAGACAGGCACTGTGCAATATATTTAAGCTTCTTCATAAGGCCACAAGCCATATAACTAGGGTTCTCAAAAGCTGGTAAATACCGAAAGCGAACTAGAAATAAAAGAGAAGAAAGGAGAAAAAAGTTGAGGGCATTGAGGCCCACGTCATCCCAGACTTCAAGTATCCATAGACAAGTATTGTATCCAGGGTTGCCATGTTTTATCAAATTTAGCCTGGTTGTTGTGGTGTGACTAAATCCTCATATTTTTGCAGGAGTTAAATGTAATTTTTGCATGTGTGCGCTGTAATATTTTTTTATTTTCTTTTTCTTTAGAAAAACCATATCACATTTTTGAAGTAAGCAATCTCTGGGGTTCTAACATCTTGGCAATCCTTGATGGAACCATATACCATCTCAATGGCGTCTTAGAGTTATGCCCCGTACACACGATCGTTTTTAATGTCATTTTTTAAACCAACGTTTTTCTCCTCGTTTTTTTTCATGTTTCCTCTCAAGCCTGCCTTGCGTACACACCATCATTAAAAAAAACGATCAAGCAAAGCGCAGTGACGTTCAACACGTACGACGGCACTATAAAGGGGAAGTTCCGTTCGAATGACGCCACCCTTTGGGACGCTTTTGCTAATTCCGTGTTCCCGCGTGTTAGTAAAAGTTTGGTGAGAGACGATTCGCGCTTTTCAGTCTTCGTGCTTTGAAGATCGTTTTCGGGAGTTCAGATTGCGCCTGTGGGTTCGTATCTGTTTAGCACTGCTTGTAGTCAGTTCGTATCTGTTTATTCAGTGCGGCCTGCTCTGCACGTTCGTGTTTTTCAGCTTGTTCTTCATAGGCCTTGCTGTTCTTCCGTGCGTTCTTCTAGTACGTTCTGTTCAGCCGACCGTTATCTAGCCATGTTGCGGCTACGTACTCGTCGTAGAGTTCGTGCTGTAGTTGGTGCAGGGGTTCATGCTGTATCCCGACTCCATGCCATGAGCAGGGTCAGGAGGAGTTCATGGACCAAGAATTGGTTGCTCCAGCGGCACCAATTCTGTCACATGCCTTTGTTGCGGGAGATCAGGGAGAATAATCCTGAAGATTTCAGGAATTTTCTCAGGATGTCTGACCCCGTATTTCAGCAGCTGTTGGCTTTGGTGTCCCCCTATATTACCAGGCAGGACACCGTTATGCGGGAAGCCATCAGTGCTGAGCAGAGGCTCATCGCCACGTTGCGATACCTGGCTACTGGGAGAAGCCTGCAGGACCTTAAGTTCTCCACAGGCATCTCCCCCCAGGCTCTGGGGATCATTATACCAGAGACTTGTTCTGCCATCCTTCAAGTTTTGCAGGAGGACTATATTAAGGTAAGTGTTCTTCAAAAATTCACATTGTATGGTTTTTATTTTGGGATATTTTTAATTTGCTTTATTTGCAGTCCCTAATTCACATGATTCTTAGCTGCAGGGAATGTCCCCTTTCTCCCCATGTTTTATTATTTAAAGTTTGGTGTTTGAGGCCTACCTGTAAATTTGGCTTACCTAACCTCTCCAGCATGCTATCCTGGGGCCATACCTACCTTGCCTAGTCATTTCCATGTTTTTTATTATATGTTCCATCGTAGTGCTTTACCCAAAATGCACTCTAAATTTTGCCTCGGAATGTTTCATTGTTGTTAACTTCAATACAGAGTGCTACAGCCTTCATGTGTGATATTCCCAACTAATCTTCAACCCTTCCCCCCCCCCATAATTATTATTATTTTTTTTTTCTTGCTTCCAAATTTTTATGTTTTTAACAGCTTTCAATGTTTCTGGCTCCAAGTATTAATTTGTTATTTCTTTAATTCCACAGTTCCCTTCTTCGCCACATGAATGGCAGAATGTGGCTTCCGAGTTTGCCCAGCGATGGAACTTTCCGAACTGTGGAGGAGCCATCGACGGCAAACATGTTCGGGTCGTCCCACCACCCCATTCGGGATCCTTTTATTATAATTATAAGGGGTTCCACAGCGTCGTGATGATGGCAGTGGTGTTGGCCACCTACGAGTTCCTCTATGTGGACGTTGGCAAGAATGGCAGGATGTCTGATGGAGGAGTTTTTGCCCAGACGGAGTTTGGAGAACGGCTCCTTTTGGATCTGCTGGCCTTGCCACCCGCGGAGCAGAATGTGGAGGGACTACCTTTTGTGTTTGTGGCGGATGAGGCGTTTGGCCTGGGACCCCATTTGATGAGGCCATTCCCGCAACGCACCCTCACCCCTGAGAGGAGGGTTTTCAATTATCGGCTGGCCAGAGCCAGAAGGGTGGTGGAAAATGCGTTTGGGATCATGGCCAGCCGATTTCGCCTCTTCCTTACCTCCATCCACCTTGCCCCATACAAATGGAACCATGTGGTTATGACGTGCTGTGTGCTGCATAATTTCCTAAGGGTGCATTCAACGAGTTATATATCTTTGAGTGGGCCTGAGGCCTCTTTAATCAATGCAGAAACTTTGGTGGCCCTGGAACCTGGCCGTCCTGGCTTGGCCCCCCCAACCGGACGTGAGGTCCGTAACCAATATGTGGACTATTTTATGGGTAGGGGGGCCATTGAAATGCCAGACAATCTCTAATAATTTTAGAGAAAAAAAATAAAACTTTTTTAAAAAGTAAAGATTGGTTTGTCATTTTTATTGTATAATGTTTGATGTTTCTGGTAGGTTTACCTAGTGCATTTGTTTTGCCATGTGGATTAAAAAATCTTTTAATTAGCCTTCATTGTCAGTGTAAACACCAAACATTGATTAGTTCACTCAGCACCACATTTACATAATGAAGCCACAATGATTTGTTATGTAAAAATACCTTTATTTTTTTTGCTTAGGTGGGCAACTTCCATAGAAATGTGGATGTTCCCTTAATTTCAGGTGTAATAAAACGCATGACCAGCCATGCATAAACAAACTATAGTTCTCCAAATTTTGAAAAAGCTAAACATGTGCTAGTCATTAAAGGGTAAAATAACCAAAAAAAATAGAAATCTCTGCAAGTAAAACGTTATTTGGTGTAAAAACATTAGACACGCCCAAGCACAGCCATGATATTTTGGAGCCTTTCCTCCACCCGCTTTGCATTTGCCCTGATCTCTCGCAAATCTCCCTTAATTTTTTCGAGGTCACGACAGCAGACCATCAGGTATTGGATCAGGATCTGGGCACTGTGATGTGACAACTTATTGGGGTCTTCGGCCAGAACTGCACCTAAATGTAAAAAGAAATATGTAGGATAGAATATGTAGGCCTACATCTATTTAACATGCATGTGTCTGGTTTCTCTCTGACCTGTGGTGGTGCCACTTTCAACTTCCACAACATCACATTCCTCTCCATCCTGGGGTTCTGGGGGTATTGTTGTAGGTATTGCAATTCTCGTCTCATCTGAGGTAGCTTTTCGAATCCCTAGGGAGATTGAAATAAAAGGAATAGTTTCATTAGTAGCGACTAAATTTTGCTAAAATAAGAAACATGGAAAAAAACATTTTAATCATTCTTTTGAAGCATGCTCCATTTTAATTTTTAACCCCTGTGCCAACCGGGACAAATGATTGGATACATAGGCCAAAACAGGGCATATACATTTTGTGAACAAATTTGAAACATTGTAACACCCCAAAGTATCTACACTGGATCACCTGTGTGTGACTCCCTCAAGCTTTTTGGCTTTAGGCCCACACTTGTACTACTGCGTTCAGATGTTTCATCAGCTGCTGAGCATTCACTCCCTTTAACATTACCATGCATATCGTTTTTCAAAATGAACAAATCTCCTTTGGATTAGCACACCAAAAATAAGTGTGGCCCAAATGTACTCCCCCAAATCAAAAAAACATGGGTGTTCACACTGGATGATCCGAAAACATCGTTTGAGGAACTGTACGGAGAAAGAGGTAAAATACGTCCGTTTACTATGCGGACGAACCTAAAAAAGATGGTATCTTTCAGTGTACTATATGAAAGTTAAAAATACACGACAGAATACAAGAAAATAATATGTACCATGGAAACTCAAAAAAAACAACTTACTTTTTAATATAACTTTCTTGATTCTTTTATATTGGTCGGCCTCCCGCAACTTCAGATCTGACCATCGTTTTCTGAGCTGTTCCTTCGTTCTACACATCCCGAATTTTTGGTGGAGACTTTTGACCACTTTGCCCATAATTCTGGACTTGACCAGATTAGGCCTTTTATACGGACCATGCTTGGCATCATAATCCTCCTTCTTTAAAATGGCGACCATCTCCACCATTTCCTCGAATGACATGTTGGATGCCTTATATCTCCTGGGTCTTGATTTGGGCTCCTCTGTAATTTCATCCTCTGTAGAGGTAATCTCAGCCACCTGTGTCTCCGCCATGTTTTGTTCAGCACTACGAGCGAGAAGGGGCGGGGAAAGTACAATATCGAACATCAGGGGCGGAGAAAGCGTGCGGAGTTTCACGCATGCGCTGTGTATATAAAGTGAAGATCCATTGCTGGGAAATACGTTCATTTTTCGGGAGAGAGAGTTAGCAACGAACGTCGTGACCAAGGTACCTAACAATTTTACTTTTTGAGGTTCATCAGACGAGGAGATTTGTGTGCTCAAAATATGTAGACAATGCACAGTTGAGGAATGTTGCCTGAAATATATTTTTATTTTGGTTTCTCGCTTTTACAGATATCATGAATACTTTTAAAAACCCAGACTTCATGGGGGAGTTCATCGACAAATGGCAAGAGCTCCCTATATTATGGCAAACCAAAAGTGGCGGAAATAAAAATAAAGACGCCAGGAAAGCAGCACTGGAGAGCCTGCTTGCATTTGTGCAAACAAAGATACCCACAACAACTCTCCAAGATGTCAAAAACAAAATTGGGACCATCAGAGGGACATACAGGACCCAGAGGACTATGGTCCTGAGGTCCCAGAGGTCAGGTGCACCAGCAGATAAGGTTTATAAACCCAGTCTGTGGTACTACAGTAAGCTTGCTTTTCTGGATGACCAGCTGGAAGTGCGCGAATCTCTCTCCACCCTTCCCCCCAGAGGTCAATCCAGCCTTCCTTGTACCCAACCCTCCAGCCTTCCCTGCAGCCAGTCCTCCAGCCTTCCTGTCAACCCTGCTCTGGCTTCCTCTGAGGATCAAGATCAGGGCCTTGAGGAGGCAGATTTGGAGATATGGAGCCAGGTAAAGTTTTGCTATCTATATTTCTATCGTACAAAATTATAGATTTTAAATAGATGTTAGTATTGTTAAAGGTATGTACACTTCTACCAATAAAGTTTGTGAAGAGCAAGATACAGTAGTGGCCTAATTTTATGTGTCCAAGACAACAAAACCAGGATGCGTAATCAATGAAAAGGACATAACGTTTGGCATTGATTTCAACAATGTCTAGAGGTGAACAATGTCTGTGAATGATGATGTGGCAAAATAAATAATGTCCCTTTCTTTTTTTACAGCCAGAGCAGAGCCAGGAAGAGGGTGATGTTGGGGATCAGGAGGAGGCTGGGCCCAGTGGCACCCAGGAGGAGGCTGGGCCCAGTGGCACCCAGGAGGAGGCTGGGCCCAGGGGCACCCAGGCGGAGGCAGGGCCCAGGGGCACCCAGGAGGAGGCTGGGCCCAGTGGCACCCAGGAGGAGGCTGGGCCCAGCACAAGAGCCCAGAGTCCTCCCCTGGTAGTTAAACCACGAGGGCCAAGGAGAGGTAGGCAGGTGGAGGAGGAAACCAGGGCCTTCCTCAGAGAGGCAACAGCGGCCCTCAGAGAGGCACCCTCTGTTGAAGAGGGATTTGCCGCAGTCCTCGCCCACAAACTAGGGCAAATGGAGTTGCAGCAAAAAATTTACAGTGAGACCCTGCTATTGAAAGTCATCAATAAGGGCGTGCTGGGTGAACTCACTAGGTACACGGACATAACGGAGGTTGTCCCTACTCCTCCACCTCCTCCTCCTACTACTCCTCCTGCCACAACCTCTCCTCCTGATCCCCAGCCTCCAAGGAAGAAACCAACCAAGGCTGCAGAGAAGGCTGGAGAGAAGGCTACAAGGAAGAGAAGAAAATAATGCCTGCTGTAGTACCACAGACTGGGGACATATAGGACTTATCTGCTGTGGCTCCTGACCTCTGGGAGCTCAAGACAAGATTGGGCTCATTTTTTGGGGGGATCTAATCTCTATTTTGGTTTGGACATCTTGTATGGTTGTTGTGGGGTGAAAGGGATGCACAAATGCAAGCAGGCTCTCCAGTGCTGCCTTCCACTTTAATTTGTTAATGTTCTGAAATAAAAAAAAATTGAGTGCCCTTTAAATACTTGACTATGTGATTTGTATTTCAAAAGAGAGCTTGCTAGGGAGCAGGCAGGGACATCTCAAATTATATTATTGTTATTATCAGGGGACACAAACCTCCCTGAGGCCAAATGAGACACATTTGGAAGGTTGTTGTGGTAACTTTACACAAGAATAATTTAAGCCAAAAAACTTAAAAAAAGGGCAAAAAAAAATAACCAAAAAGAATATAAAATTTAAAGAAAAAAGGAGAATTAACTTATTTTATTATTATTAGTATTATTTAGGAGGGAGGTGCGGCTTAAAAATAATATTTTATAATCATTAGAGCAATTTGGAATTACTTTAGAAACAAGTTGGGCATAAAACTCTCAATGTCAAAAGAAGAACGGAATGCGCTGCATTAAAACGATGCTATTAATTCCACCGTGACGAATGTGCCATCTCCATTTCCAACATTAGCTTTACCAAAACGAGCGCTCCCGTCTCATAGTTGCTTCTGAGCATGTGCGTTTTTTTTCACGTCGTGAAAGCATACACACTATCGTTTTTCACGTCGTTAAAAAAAACGACATGAAAAACGACGTGAAAAAAGAGAGCATGTCCGGAATTTTTAATGGCCGTTTTTCACGTCGTTAAAAATGCTCTGGAGCCTACACACGATCATTTTTAATGGCCATTTTTAAAAATGGCATTTTTAACGGCATGAAAAACGATCGTGTGTACGCGGCATTAGAGTCCACCAAGGCTGTGTTAAAGCAGAGTTCCACCCAAAAGTGGAACTTCTGCTTTAAGGACTCCTGACCCCCTGACATGCCACATTTGGCAGGTCATCTTTTTGGGGGGGAGTGGGTACCTAGTTTTGACAGGTACCCAGCTCCCACTTCCGCTCAGGTAGCCTATGCGACCACCTTTCCATATCCTGTGAAAGTTTTCTACCAATCGTGGATTCAGAAAAATTGAAGTTTAATGCAATGAACTTATTCTGATTTACAGTTAGACCTGATAAATGCAAAAATTAGGTTAAACATTTTAGTAAGTTAGGTAATCGTATGAGGGTATGTTATGTTCACTAAAACCTTGTCTGCAAACATTGCGCATTTATGTTTGTAGTGCCTGCAAAAGATGCCCTTGATATCAGGATGAGCATGCATAGCACTGGCCAGTGGTTCCATTGTGATCACAAATAAAAGGGGTGATAGAGGACAGTCCTGTCGCGTTCTTTGTTGTATATCTATGGGGCCTGATTTGTAACCCTTAAGAGGAATATGTAATGTGGGTGTGGCATAAAGCATGCAGAATTCCTTTGGAAATATTATTTGTAAGGAATTATTTAAAAAAAGTTATTAAAATATTACCGGTATACATCTTTTTTGCTTACTCGTCTAAAGTGCCCATGATTTGAGAGAAAGCTTTAGGATAAAACAGACAGATTAGAAATTCATGCAGTTCCCACATTAAATCTAGACATCCCCAAAACATATAGTAAGCTATACAAAATAATGTGATAGATATATGGCGGTGCGTCCATAGTGGGCATAGGAGCGCCGCCCCCTCTCTCCTGCACCCGTCAATCAACAATAAATAGATCAATGCATTGCATGAATCTATGTATTGTCGCTGCTGCCGCCTACTATTCAGGATTCAGGTGTCCGGCCCCCTGTTGAGCACTGGCCATCTGAATAACAGCGGTGGGTGTGTTTTGGAAGTGCCTGATTAGAGCCATCCGCTCTAATAGGGTTTCGGATTAGAGCCTGTGGGCTCTAATCGGCGTCCAAATGGTTAACCAGAGGGCGCACAGGCTGTGCATTCCCTGGTTAAACAGTGCTGTGTTATGCCTTGCACACACGATCGGAATTTCTGTTGGGATAAACTCTGATGGATTTTTCCGGAGAGACTTCCGTTCAAGCTGTCTTGCATACACACTGTCACAACAAATTCCGACCGTCAAGAATGCAGTGACGTACAACACTACGACGAGCCGGGAAAAATTAAGTTCAATGCTTCCGAGCATGCGTCGACTTGATTCTGAGCATGCATTTTTTTTTTCTCCGTCGGAGTTCCATACAGACAAATGGAATTTCCGATCTGAATTTTTTTCATCGGAGAAAAAGAGAACATGTTCCGACGTAAAAAAGTCAGATGGGGCACAAACACGGTCGGAATATCAGATGAAAAAATTCTGTCTGACTTTTTCCATCAGAAATTCCGATCTTGTGTACAAGGCATTAGGGAATCGCTTCCCTAACACTGACCCGCCTCTCAGCCAATCCGGTGCACTGGGTCTGGTTACCGGCAAACTGGCTGCATTTGAGGGGGCAAACTGGTGGTATTTGAGGGGGGCAAACTGGCGGTATTTGAGGGGGGCAAACTGGCGGTATTTGAGGGGGGCAAACTGGCGGTATTTGAGGGGGGCAAACTGGCGGCATTTGAGGGGGCAATCTGGCGGCATTTGAGGGGGCAATCTGGCAGCATTTGAGGGGGCAATCTGGCAGCATTTGACAGGGCAAACTGGCGGTATTTGAGGGGGTAAACTGGCGGCATTTGAGGAGGCAAAATGGCTGTATGTGAGGGGGCAAAGTGGATGTATTTGAGGGGGCAAAGTGGCTGTATTTTAAGGGGCAAAGTGGCTGCATTTGAGGGGGCAAACTGGCGGCAATTGATGGGCACAGTGGCTGCGTTTAATGGCACAGTGGCGACAATTGATGGGCACAGTATCTGCGTTTGATTAGCACAGTGAGGCTGCAATTGATAGGGTTTTTTTTTTCGTTTGTTTGCGCCCCCAAAAATTTTGAGCACCAGCTGCCACTGGATATACAGTCAGGTCCATAAATATTGGGACATGGATAGAGTTGAGCGGACACCTGGATGTTCGGGTTCGACGGATGGATAGGGAAATAACTTAAAATAACATAAAAAAAATTAAAAAATATGCTGGAGGCCCCCCTTTCAGCAAAAGAGGTACGGGAAGTCATTAAGAACCTCAGAAACTTAACGGCACAATGCCACACATATGGTGGGAATGCCCCAGAATACGTCTTTCTGGAATAAATTATTCAATTTAATGGATAAGCTAGTGGGAAAATAAAATAATTTGAAATAAAAATGTAGCGGGGTGCTAAATTTAAGGGAAGTGTTTGAGTGGTAAATAGGCTCAAACACCCTAATTCTGTAGGATTCATGGACCATTTTGTCCTCGGGGGACAGTATTGGTGTGCAGTTCCCTGCGGCCTACAGGTGGCGCTGCCATGGTAGGCTAGGGTTGAACCGCCGATACAGTGCTGTGCCTTTTGTGTCCCCTCTTGGCAGTAGTACAGCGGGGCGGGGAACCTGCTGTGCATGCCGGGAGAGCATATAAAAGGGGCAGACCTTTGGCCTGGGGGCTGATGTCCAGTGGGGTCCACGCCCAGGTGCCTTCGGCCTGGGTGCATGTGTTCCTGTTCCATCTCGGGTACCTTTAGCCCGGGGTGAGGTACTATCCTGGAGTTCCTGCTGCCCTGGGTATGGAGGCCTAGGTGTGGGAGTAAAGCCTGGAGTCCAGAGCCTTCGTCTGGAGTCCGCTACGGGTCTAGGAGTCTTAGGGTGCCGCCTCGTGTAGGGGACCATGTTCCAGACTGCTGCATGATTTGGGGCTCAGACTGCTTGGCTGATTTGCAAGGGGGTGAGGTGAAAGACTGATGGACATGGGTTTCAGGTGCCAACTCTGATCTTTCATCAGAAGAGTGGGTGGGAGACAATGTGAAGGAACCCGAGGCACTGTCAGCAACCCAATCTACTATCGCCTGTACTTGTCCTGGCCTAAACATTCGTACAGCCTCATTAGGCGCGACAAAATACCGCCGCAGGCTCGGTCGCCTACTCGCACCTGAGGAAGGTGTTTCACTTGTGCGTGTATCTGGCACAGATCCACCACGTCCTCTCCCTGCAACAGGAGCTCCACCAGCAGCACCACGAATGGGGCCACCACGTCCCTTTGACCTCCTCCTCATATTTTCCAAATTTAGGATCTTGCCCTAAATGGGTGTTTTTGGAAGAGCAGAACACACCCACAGTACGTAACTGCTGAATCGCACAGCTACAGAACTGCAGAAAATGCTATTCAAAAAAAATTTTGTTTTTTTAGTATAGCACAGTAGAAGAAAACTATATAGAAATTGTTAATTTCACACACCTCCACATATGTATAACACACTGCAAAATATTTTTGTGGCCCTAAATGGCGTTTTTTGGAAGACCACAATACACCCACAGTACGTAACCGCTGAATCGCACAGCTACAGAACTGCAGAAAATGCTATTCAAAAAAAATGTTGTTTTTTTAGTATAGCACAGTAGAAGACAAATATATAGAAATGGTTTATTTCACACGCCTCCACATATGTATAACACACTGCAAAAAAAATTTTGTGGCCCTAAATGGGTCTTTTTGCAAGCGTACATTAAAGTGCAAATTTTTTTTTTTTTGCCCTAAACTGGTCTTTTTTTGCACAAATTTTTTATTTATTTTTTGCCCTTAATGGGTCTTTTGGAAAAGAGCACAATAAAGTGCCTTTTTCCAAGAGCAGAATACACCCACAGTATGGAAACGGTGTATCTCTCAACGTAATATATGCAGTGCTGGTGCACTGAGCTTGCAGATAAAAGGTAGATTTTCTCTGACACTGGGCTCATGGCAGTGTAAAAAGACTGCACTGCAACACAAACAGGTAAACCTATGCAGATCGCTGAGTTATATCTCTGAATCTGGACTCCTATTCCTATATAATATATCTCTCTCCCTGAAAGCACCAACAGGAACCTGGCCCTACACTACACTGTCTCTCTATCTTTTTCCTCAGATTCCAGAATCAGGACTAACTCATGTATTTTTCAATCTCTCCCTAAAAGCAGCAGCAGCAGACAAGATCCTCTCCCTATCTATTCTGAAGCAGAGTGACGTGTGTGCTGTGTGCCTCTAGCTTATATAGAAGCTGGGTCACATGTTGCACTGACCAATCACAGCCATGCCATTAGTAGGCATGGCTATGATGGCTTCTAAGGGCACACCAGCTAATCAAAAGGTGATTGGCTGGCCCCTGAAGCATTTCTAACTGCGTAATTAGATTGCCGAACCCGAACCCGAACCTGGACTTTTGCGCAAAGTCCGGGTTCGGGAAAAAGCTAAAGTTCGGTACGGACCTGAACTTTACAGTTCGGGTTCGCTCAACCCTAGACATGGACACAATTCTAATCTTTTTGGCTCTATACACCACCACAATGGATTTGAAATTAAACGAACAAGATGTGCTTTAACTGCAGACTTTCAGCTTTAATTTGAGGGTATTTACATCCAAATCAGGTGAATGGTGTAGGAATTACAACAGTTTGTATATGTGCCTCCCACTTTTTAAGGGACCAAAAGTAATGGGACAATTGGCTGTTCAGCTGTTCCCTGGCCAGGTGTGTATTATTCCCTCATTATCCCATTTACAAGGAGCAGATAAAAGGTCCAGAGTTCATTTCAAGTGTGCTATTTGCATTTTGAATCTGTTGCTGTCAACTCTCAATATGAGATCCAAAGAGCTGTCACTATCAGTGAAGCAAGCCATCATTAGGCTGAAAAAACAAAACAAACCCATCAGAGAGATAGCAAAAACATTAGGTGTGGCCAAATCAACTGTTTGGAACATCCTTAAAAAGAAAGAAAGAACGCACCGGTGAGCTCAGCAACACCAAAAGACCCGGAAGACCACGGAAAACAACTGTAGTGGATGACCGAAGAATTTTTTCCTGGTGAAGAGAACACCCTTCACAACAGTTGGCCAGATCAAGAACACTCTCCAGGAGGTAGGTGTATGTTTGTCAAAGTCAACAATCAAGAGAAGACTTCACCAGAGTGAATACAGAAGGTTCACCACAACATGTAAACCATTGGTGAGCCTCAAAAACAGGAAGGCCAGATTAGAGTTTGCCAAACAACATCTAAAAAAGCCTTCACAGTTCTGGAACAACAGCCTATGGACAGATGAGACCAAGATCAACTTGTACCAGAGTGATGGGAAGAGAAGAGTATGGAGAAGGAAAGGAACTGCTCATGATCCAAAGCATACCACCTCATCAGTGAAGCGTGGTGGTGGTAGTGTCATGGCGTGGGCATGTATGGCTGCCAATGGAACTGCTTCTCTTGTATTTATTAATGATGTGACTGCTGACAAAAGCAGCAGGATGAATTCTGAAGTGTTTCGGGCAATATTATCTGCTCATATTCAGCCAAATGCTTCAGAACTCATTGGACGGCGCTTCACAGTGCAGTTGGACAATGACCCGAAGCATACTGCGATTGACTGCAAAGGATTTGCAACCAAGTATTAAAAAGTGAAAGTTTGATTTATGATTGTTAACCTGCAGTTAAGTCTGCAGTTAAAGCACATCTTGTTTGTTTCATTTCAAATCCATTGTGGAGGTGTATAGAGCCAAAAAGATTAGAATTGTGTCGATGTCCCAATATTTATGGACCTGACTGTATGTCAAACTAAAAAAGTCACATAGCCATGTTAAGAACCACTCATTCAGTCATTACCCAGCACACATCAGTAGCATTTGTCTTGCTTTTCCTTTTTTGGCTAAAATATTCAAATTATGAATGTGTATTTTCTTAGTTTTACTTTATTCAGTTTTATTTATTCTAAGATATAAAATATGGGTGCATAAAACAAGCATATGTTTCAATAAGCAACCAAAATGTTTTCCCCATAGCTATTAAAAGAATTTAGTCATCATAAATTAAACTATGTCAGGGGACTACGGTAAATGGGGAACAATTGTCATTAGACCAGACCTGTCTGATTTTGACAGCTGTATGACAAGTTAATTGATACAACAAATGAAAAATATCAACCTTGAGCTTTTTCCTCTGCAAAACAAACTGACAGCAAGCAATGAATTGCTAATGCAATTCATTGTAGTGACAAATAAAATACATGGCTTTTCATTTCAAGCTGAACAAATGGCAAGTTATTTTTTAGCAGGTAGATTTTGTAGTCTGGGATATACTGCGCTGTGCAATGAGTGAACACAAAAATTAGCTGCCAACACAGCTGAGACAAAGCAAAAACTGGTGAATATGAAAAAGTGTAGCGCTTATTTTTGTGAAAGAGTCAGTTAACAAAACATAACAAATGTTGCAAACATGCATATATATTAATTTCAGTGACACCAAGTGACTGAGTGTGATCCGTGAAAAAAAATATATTATATGTAAATAAATCAGAACAAAACAGTCCTCTATTGTGACCACACACAAATAACAGTCCAAAAGTGTAGAAAAAACTGCAAGGTTGAAAAAAAGAGTCCCACATGGATATGACCCTCTCTGTGAAAGGATAGAGACACCACCACCGATTATAAGGAGGAGGCTTACCAGATGGTATTGACTTGGTAAGGTGTATACCACCCAAGTCAAAACAGGCTTAAATAATCAGTCAGCAAGGTGTATCCAGCTGGTCCTGAATCCACATATCAGTCGGCACCGCAAATTCCCGTAAACACCAGGAAGTGTGAATACATATAGTCTTGTTGGAGCCAGAGATACGGTAACCACATAACATGCGTAATGGGGAAAAAAACTCACATAGTGTGATACCGTACAAGGAAGTATTTATTTAAAAAAAGATTAAAAAATGTACACTCACATTTGGAAGAACATCATAGGCATATCACAAAATGCAAGAGCGATGTGTGTAAATGGGTCCACCCGACGCGTTTCAACTAAAAAGTCATCATCTGGGGTGTGGACCCCCACAACAACACCGCTATTTATAGATGGAATGACCCCAGCTGGAGTGACCCCGGAAATTACATCACTTCCTGTTGGTGAACAGGAAGTGGTGGCTGCTATTTAAAATATCCCATTTGATCTCAAAAAATCTTCCCATAATATAGGATAATACTGCCAATGAATATTTATTAGATTGTGTTAGATCAATAGATAAATAAGCAGTATAGACATGGCCAGAACTTCTATATCAGCCATATAGAACAGGAAGCGCCATCCAAGCCTCTCTATGAAGACGAGGCTGGATGACATCACTTCCGCTCTCCACAGGAACATTGGAAAAGATCCCCAAGCCTCACTATGTCTGATATGGCACTGTTTTTTATGAGCCCAAACAAACACTTCCAGTGGTGGTGCTATGGGCAAAGCGCCTGATGTGTTATCGGGAGGTTGTGAGTTCGAATCCCCGCTTTGGCATGCCGAATTTGAAGTCAAATCAAACTGGGGTCATCCCTAAAAATCTAGAATGCTAATATTGGTTAATGTTCCAAAACCGACAAATTCAACTGTCAAACACAAACTAGCCATTTGAATGGTGACTAGATAGTTGACATGTTGAAATGAGTATTAAAACATTTTATTAAAAAAAAAAGGATAAAATTTAAAATTACTACAAAAATTTATGAAAAATCGTCCTTGGAGTCAAGATCTATTAATAAAAGCGTTAATATCCCACTCCACATTTAACCCCTGTGGGTGGTGAGTCTGTAACTCGTAAATCCAGAAAGTTTCGAGTCTGGAAACTCCTCTAGTGTTGGCCCCACCCCTCCATGGAGCAACATAACGGTCAATCAAGAATTGGGTCCCTGTTGGGTCACGGGCATGGTTTTGCCGATAATGCCGAGGGACCGTGTGTTTGACACTCCCAAACTTGATTAAGTTGATATGTTCGGTTACCCTGGTCGTGAATGACCTAATGGTCCACCCAACATATTGTTTACCACATGGACATGTCAGTAAATACACGACATTAATAGTTGCGCATGTACAAAATGGTTTGATTGGATAGACCCGGTTAGTCGCTGTGGACCTAAATTCTTTACTGGCCTTTCTCCCACAGGTGTTATACTGGCATACAAGGCATTTCTTACAGGGGTAGTAGCCTGTCCAGTTATGAAAAAATGTTGGCCTAATCGGAGGATTAATGATGGTTGGTGCAATTTTACTTTTAAGTGAGGGCACTCCTCGGTATATCACTTTAGGTCTTTCTGGTAAAAGTGTACCAAGGATTCGATCATTCCTCAAGATACCCCAATGTTGTTCAAAAATAGCCTTGATTTGCTTGTGTTGGGTAGAAAAGGCTGTAAGAAAAGACCATCTAAAATTGTCTTCCCTTTCTCTTTGAGGTCTATCTGCTAACAATAGAGATCGGTCGATATTCAGAACCTTAGTCATCTCATTCTCGACATCTCGATTGTCATATCCCTTTTCAATAAACCGGTCTCTTAGAATGTCAGCTTGTATCCTGAAAGTTTCTGTGTCAGTACAATTCCTGCGGAGTCGCAGGAATTGACTTTTGGGAACGGATTTTAGCCAGGACTTATGATGGCAACTGTCTGTGGGTATATATCCGTTCCTATCCGTAGGTTTGAAATACGTACTGTACTTGAATTGATACTCAAACCTTTCTATTTCAAGATCCAAAAAATGGATTTTAGACTGGCTAAATTCGTATGTAAGTGAAATCCCTCTGTCATTCTCATTGAGCTCTGAGAAGAAATCTTCAAGAGATTCAGGGGTGCCAGCCCAAAGGAGGAGGATGTCGTCTATAGTACCTGACGGGATGACCCCAGTTTGATTTGACTTCAAATTCGGCATGCCAAAGCGGGGATTCGAACTCACAACCTCCCGATAACACATCAGGCGCTTTGCCCATAGCACCACCACTGGAAGTGTTTGTTTGGGCTCATAAAAAACAGTGCCATATCAGACATAGTGAGGCTTGGGGATCTTTTCCAATGTTCCTGTGGAGAGCGGAAGTGATGTCATCCAGCCTCGTCTTCATAGAGAGGCTTGGATGGCGCTTCCTGTTCTATATGGCTGATATAGAAGTTCTGGCCATGTCTATACTGCTTATTTATCTATTGATCTAACACAATCTAATAAATATTCATTGGCAGTATTATCCTATATTATGGGAAGATTTTTTGAGATCAAATGGGATATTTTAAATAGCAGCCGCCACTTCCTGTTCACCAACAGGAAGTGATGTAATTTCCGGGGTCACTCCAGCTGGGGTCATTCCATCTATAAATAGCGGTGTTGTTGTGGGGGTCCACACCCCAGATGATGACTTTTTAGTTGAAACGCGTCGGGTGGACCCATTTACACACATCGCTCTTGCATTTTGTGATATGCCTATGATGTTCTTCCAAATGTGAGTGTACATTTTTTAATCTTTTTTTAATTAAATACTTCCTTGTACGGTATCACACTATGTGAGTTTTTTTCCCCATTACGCATGTTATGTGGTTACCGTATCTCTGGCTCCAACAAGACTATATGTATTCACACTTCCTGGTGTTTACGGGAATTTGCGGTGCCGACTGATATGCGGATTCAGGACCAGCTGGATACACCTTGCTGACTGATTATTTAAGCCTGTTTTGACTTGGGTGGTATACACCTTACCAAGTCAATACCATCTGGTAAGCCTCCTCCTTATAATCGGTGGTGGTGTCTCTATCCTTTCACAGAGAGGGTCATATCCATGTGGGACTCTTTTTTTCAACCTTGCAGTTTTTTCTACACTTTTGGACTGTTATTTGTGTGTGGTCACAATAGAGGACTGTTTTGTTCTGATTTATTTACATATAATATATTTTTTTTCACGGATCACACTCAGTCACTTGGTGTCACTGAAATTAATATATATGCATGTTTGCAACATTTGTTATGTTTTGTTAACTGACTCTTTCACAAAAATAAGCGCTACACTTTTTCATATTCACCAGTTTTTGCTTTGTCTCAGCTGTGTTGGCAGCTAATTTTTGTGTTCACTCATTGCACAGCGCAGTATATCCCATATCTAATTTTTTGCACAGTTTACTTGACATTATATTGCAGCAGTGTTCATTATTTATTTGGTGTAATACCAACCACTAATATGGATGTATTTGACTACCGTGCATCACGCACAGTCAATACAGAGGGTGTGTTTGTAGCCACTGGTAGCGACACAGAAATTGGAGGGTTATTTTTAAGGCTTAGGAATGTCATGGTGTCAGAACTCCATCTTCAGTGGGACCTTGTGTTCCTGGAACAATATGTGACGGAACAGATGGTCCCACGAAGTCTCAGATGGGACATTCATCCACAACAGGGTGAGGGAGATTTTGACTCCTGGTTTAAATATTTCAATGAGGCTGGTACCAAATTTTTAAATTTCCTCATTACCAGGAAGAGAAGTCGCCTCTCTGTCTTGGATAGAGAGATCAAGGAATTAAAGGAAGGACTGCTTGTGTATAAAAACTCAGTTGAATACAATTCCTTGTCCTCTAACCTCCAGGCCCATTTGATCAAGGAGGATAAAGATCAAAAGGCTAAAAAACATAAAAAATACTCGCGGGATATAGGTGACTATAGGGCGGGTAAGGTATTCAGCTGGCAGAAAACCCCAGTACAGGATCAAACTATGGAAGTTAATTCTTCTAATATAGGAGCGCAGGCTCCTCTGATTGATTACCAGACCCAACCGAAACCTTCTATGAATAGGAGCCTACTACCTAGGGATCCTCCTCCAACCCAGGGTGGTCGCCCCCAAAATGTACATACCCCTAGGAACACACAGAAGGGTAGAGGACATAATTCTAATAGAAGGGGAGGGAGAGGACATAGAGGGAACCATTCTAACCCTGACGGTCATTATTATGATCGTGAGCCATCCTATCAGAGGGGGTCTCCCTATTATAGGGGATCACCCGCTAGATATCAAGACCACCATAATGGTTACCCTAAACCATCCCACTATAGTCATCTACCAACATCCACTTATAACAGATATTCTCCACTTCAAGATCAGTATAATGATGGAGTATATCCGTATCCAAATGCCGAGTATGATCAGCCTTCCTATGGATATCAACAACCAATCTCCCAACCCCGCCCAAATCAGGGTTTTCACGAGGACCCCCCAGGGAGAAAAAGGGGCCGAGACCCAAGAGAGGGTCCAGAGGAGGGAGGAGGAGCCAGAGACGAAAAGCGAGGGCGAACATAATCTGTAAAGGAGTGTTCAACCTGAGTAGTACTGTTTTAACACATGAAGAAAAGATTGTTTTGGACAAGGGTCTCAAATTTGCTCCCCCGCGGAGGTTGAACAAATTTGACACCTTTGTCGACATTCATAAGTACATTAGGAAGATTAACATACAGCGCTATATTACTTCCAATCCTACTAGAAGTATAGCGAGGGCAGCTACGTCAGGTACTGTCCATTCAGGTTTATCCAATCCATCCCTGTTCAACCCCCTAACCAGCTTGCTCCAGCAATAAACATGTTTAGAGATCTGGTATTGAAAGATCTTGCCAAATTACCTCCTAAACGAGTTTTCAATAATCCTTTACCTAGTCAGGGTCTTAAATCCTTGTGTGACAATAAGGATCTGGTTATCCGTCCCGCTGACAAAGGCGGAGGTATTGTATTGCTGGACAAACAGGACTATATGGGGGAGATGTACAAAATTCTGAGTGATCAGGATACGTACAAAGAGCTACCCAGTAATCCGACATTTAAATTCAAGAGACAATTAACCAGTCTTATCGCTCAGGGTTATGAGTCCTCAATTTTAAATAGTAAAGAAAAATCGTTCCTTGTTCCTTTAGCCCCCCGCATTCCTGTTATTTATTATTTACCTAAGGTTCATAAAGATTCCCTTCATCCCCCTGGACGTCCCATCATTAGCGGGATAGATTCCGTCACCTCTAGAATTGGTAGGTACATTGATTTCTTTTTGCAACCATCTGTACGCAAAACTCCATCCTACCTTAAAGACACGAAGGATGTGATTAAACGCCTGTCTGCTATCACCTTTGAAGGCGATTTGATTATGGCCACAGCGGATGTGGCATCCTTATACACCTGCATTCCTCATCAGAGAGGAATGGAGGCTGCTAAGGATTTTCTAAATAGGGATGTCACTCTCGCTAAACCTCAGGTGGATTTTATAGTTGATTTGTTGGAGTTTGCCACCCAACATAATTATTTTTGGTTCGATGGTCGCTTTTATTTGCAGCATAAGGGAGTTGCGATGGGAGCAAAGTTTGCTCCCAGTTTAGCAAACCTTTTCATGACCAAGTGGGAGGAGGATGCCGTCTATGCCCTGGAACACCCGCAGTTAATTATGTGGGCCAGGTACATAGACGACATCCTCCTCCTTTGGGCTGGCACCCCTGAATCTCTTGAAGATTTCTTCTCAGAGCTCAATGAGAATGACAGAGGGATTTCACTTACATACGAATTTAGCCAGTCTAAAATCCATTTTTTGGATCTTGAAATAGAAAGGTTTGAGTATCAATTCAAGTACAGTACGTATTTCAAACCTACGGATAGGAACGGATATATACCCACAGACAGTTGCCATCATAAGTCCTGGCTAAAATCCGTTCCCAAAAGTCAATTCCTGCGACTCCGCAGGAATTGTACTGACACAGAAACTTTCAGGATACAAGCTGACATTCTAAGAGACCGGTTTATTGAAAAGGGATATGACAATCGAGATGTCGAGAATGAGATGACTAAGGTTCTGAATATCGACCGATCTCTATTGTTAGCAGATAGACCTCAAAGAGAAAGGGAAGACAATTTTAGATGGTCTTTTCTTACAGCCTTTTCTACCCAACACAAGCAAATCAAGGCTATTTTTGAACAACATTGGGGTATCTTGAGGAATGATCGAATCCTTGGTACACTTTTACCAGAAAGACCTAAAGTGATATACCGAGGAGTGCCCTCACTTAAAAGTAAAATTGCACCAACCATCATTAATCCTCCGATTAGGCCAACATTTTTTCATAACTGGACAGGCTACTACCCCTGTAAGAAATGCCTTGTATGCCAGTATAACACCTGTGGGAGAAAGGCCAGTAAAGAATTTAGGTCCACAGCGACTAACCGGGTCTATCCAATCAAACCATTTTGTACATGCGCAACTATTAATGTCGTGTATTTACTGACATGTCCATGTGGTAAACAATATGTTGGGCGGACCATTAGGTCATTCACGACCAGGGTAACCGAACATATCAACTTAATCAAGTTTGGGAGTGTCAAACACACGGTCCCTCGGCATTATCGGCAAAACCATGCCCGTGACCCAACAGGGACCCAATTCTTGATTATTGACCGTTATGTTGCTCCATGGAGGGGTGGGGCCAACACTAGAGGAGTTTCCAGACTCAAAACTTTCTGGATTTACGAGTTACAGACTCACCACCCACAGGGGTTAAATGTGGAGTGGGATATTAACGCTTTTATTAATAGATCTTGACTCCAAGGACGATTTTTCATAAATTTTTGTAGTAATTTAAAATTTTATCCTTTTTTTTTTTTATAAAATGTTTTAATACTCATTTCAACTTGTCAACTATCTAGTCACCATTCAAATGGCTAGTTTGTGTTTGACAGTTGAATTTGTCGGTTTTGGAACATTAACCAATATTAGCATTCTAGATTTTTAGGGATGACCCCAGTTTGATTTGACTTCAAATTCGGCATGCCAAAGCAGGGATTCGAACTCACAACCTCCCGATAACACATCAGGCGCTTTGCCCATAGCACCACCACTGGAAGTGTTTGTTTGGGCTCATAAAAAACAGTGCCATATCAGACATAGTGAGGCTTGGGGATCTTTTCCAATGTTCCTGTGGAGAGCGGAAGTGATGTCATCCAGCCTCGTCTTCATAGAGAGGCTTGGATGGCGCTTCCTGTTCTATATGGCTGATATAGAAGTTCTGGCCATGTCTATACTGCTTATTTATCTATTGATCTAACACAATCTAATAAATATTCATTGGCAGTATTATCCTATATTATGGGAAGATTTTTTGAGATCAAATGGGATATTTTAAATAGCAGCCGCCACTTCCTGTTCACCAACAGGAAGTGATGTAATTTCCGGGGTCACTCCAGCTGGGGTCATTCCATCTATAAATAGCGGTGTTGTTGTGGGGGTCCACACCCCAGATGATGACTTTTTAGTTGAAACGCGTCGGGTGGACCCATTTACACACATCGCTCTTGCATTTTGTGATATGACTATGATGTTCTTCCAAATGTGAGTGTACATTTTTTTAATCTTTTTTTAAATAAATACTTCCTTGTACGGTATCACACTATGTGAGTTTTTTTCCCCATTACGCATGTTATGTTGTTACCGTATCTCTGGCTCCAACAAGACTATATGTATTCACACTTCCTGGTGTTTACGGGAATTTGCGGTGCCGACTGATATGCGGATTCAGGACCAGCTGGATACACCTTGCTGACTGATTATTTAAGCCTGTTTTGACTTGGGTGGTATACACCTTACCAAGTCAATACCATCTGGTAAGCCTCCTCCTTATAATCGGTGGTGGTGTCTCTATCCTTTCACAGAGAGGGTCATAGCCATGTGGGACTCTTTTTTTCAACCTTGCAGTTTTTTCTACACTTTTGGACTGTTATTTGTGTGTGGTCACAATAGAGGACTGTTTTGTTCTGATTTATTTACATATAATATATTTTTTTTCACGGATCACACTCAGTCACTTGGTGTCACTGAAATTAATATATATGCATGTTTGCAACATTTGTTATGTTTTGTTAACTGACTCTTTCACAAAAATAAGCGCTACACTTTTTCATATTCACCAGATTTTGTAGTCTGAAATATATTTGTTTTATTAACATTATTATTGGTCAGATATTTTTTTCTAACAAATACAGTATAAAAAAGGGAGATATAGTATATATTATACTACAGTTAGGGCTCTTTCACACGGGGCGGATCCGTGCAGATCCGCCCCGTGAAGCTCCGCTTGCTCAGCGGGGATCGCTCCGTTGATCCCCGCTGAGCCGACGGATGACTGGGCGGTCCCCGCACACTGTGCAGGGACCGCCCTGTCAGAGCGCCGCTCTCCCCTATGGGGAATCGGATGATGACGGACCGTAGAGTCCGTTGTCATCCGATCCGCTCCGCCGACGGAAGGAAAAATAGGGTTTTCCTCCGTCACACTTTGGCGGAGCGGAGCGGATGTCAGCGGACATGTCTCCGCTGACATCGTGCCTCCATAGGGGTACATGGAGGATCCGTTTTAGGTCCGCCTAAAAAACTGACAGGCGGACCTGAACGGACCTCCGTGTGAAAGGGCCCTTAGGCTCCTTTTATACAGGCGCAGTGCAGTTTCTTTAAACCGCACCTCACCAGAGTGAAAGGGACCTTAAAAAAGAAGACATGTTTTATAGCATACTTAGCTATTTTACTAAGAAGGTACAGGTATGGTGTAAATCATATTTAAACGATTACCTACTAAAGGGATAATTTGTTTCGGATATTTTTACTTTATGTAGCGGGGTGCTAAATTTAGGGGAAGTGTTGGGTGGTAGTTATACCCAAACACCCCAATTGTTATGCTGCGTACACGCGACCATTTTTCTCCTCTGGAAAAATTAAATTTTTTCTCTTTGACGAGAAAAACGACCGTGTATGGGCTTTTAGTAATTTCTGTAATTTTTCCCGACGAGAAAAACGGCATTAATCACGGCGAGAAAAATTAGAACATGCTCTAATTTTTCTCGTCGTGATTCACGGCATAGGGAAACACTGCTGGGGAGCCTACACACGGTCGTTTTTCTCGACCAAGAGAAAAAATCGGGAAAAACGGCCGTGTGTAGGGAAACAAGCCGTTCCTCGTTTTTCCCGTCGATTTTCTCGACGGTGTTTTCACCGTCGAGAAAATCGATCGTGTGTACGCGGCATAAGAGTACTTGCAACCATTTTTGTCTCCAGGGAGAGTATTAGTGTATAGTTCCCTGTGGCCTGCAGGTGGCGCTGCCATAGTAGGCCAGGGTCGAACTGCTAATCCAGTGCTGTACCTTGTGTTTCCCCTCTCAGCAGTCGTACAGTGGGTGTGACAGGCCTGCTGTGCATGCTGGGAGAGGATATAAAAGTGGCAGCCGCTGCCTGTTCAGGGTTTGTTGTCGGGGGTCCTACCCCAGGGTGTGTGTTCCTGTCCGTCCTGGGCACCTTTGGCCCAGGGGCGGAGGTCGGTGGATCAGTCCCAGGCACCTTTAGTCCTGGGGCTGCAACAAAGGCCTGGGCCCAGCACCTTCGGCTGGAGCCCACCAAGGATCGAGGAGTCTCAGGGTGCCGCCTTGTGAGGGGACCCGTATCCTAGATGAGGAGGCCGGGGGAGGAACCGTTCCGAGGGACTGGTGCAGAAGTCACGGTGAAGGAAGGGTCCCGGTAACTCTCTGGAGGGATGTCTTCTCCTTAATAGAGGCCAAGTTCACCAATTCTGTGGTAGAGACCAAGTTCATCAGGTCTGTGGTAGAGACCAAGTTCATCGGGTCTATGGCAGAGACCAAGTTCATCGGGTCTGTGGCAGAGACCAAGAGTAACGTTTGAGTACCATATCGGCTGCTAGTCCCAAGCTAGGGAGACTATCCGAATGGGCTGAGTCTGCTTGAGAATCGGAGCAGTGAATTGGGTTACGTTTGTGCCTGGACCTCTTCCACACCTTAAGCTGTCCTGTCCTCCCTCCAAACTTTTCTGTCAGAGACTGTGTTTTACAAGAGAATAAACTCTACGTTGGAGTTTCAGCTGGTGTGGACATTCAAGTTACTGTGGGGATACAAGGACTTGTCTTTATTTAATATAGAGGTGAGAAACATTCTCTGGCTGTCTGACTGTGGAGGACCCATCAACAACACCGCTCAACCTCTTCACACAGGAGGGTACGGGCTTGTGGTGCGGTGTGCCCCTCTATTCCTGCGAGGAGTCGAACAAGGCAGGTAAAAGAGGGGTGGGTGTGCTTCATTTATATACCCAATAAGGCAGGGGTAGGCAATCTGGGGCCCTTCAGATGTTGCAGAACTACAAGTCCCATCATGCCTCTGGGAGTAATTGTAACTGCCAGCCTTGCAATGCCTCATGGGAAATGTAGTGGCACAACAGCTGGAGGGCCCCAGGTTGACTAGCCCTGCAATAAGGGATAATGAATTAAAAAAGGAATCTAGCATGAATGCAATGTGGTATTTGCACTGGATGTAAAGGTAAATGTAGGTTCCCTTACAGTGTGGGGCAGGAAGCCAATGGTGAGAAGTCTCCAGCATCCAAGAATCTCTGTTCCCTGACTAATAAATATAGTTTCTGATTCTGGCACTCCTCCCTGATAAAGTCCTAAGCAAGTCTAAACTAAAAAACTAAAATTTCATGTAGTGCAGTCACCAGTCTCTAGGTGTGGTGATCCTGCCAGTAACACACTTACTGTCCCTACATGATAATGCTAATTCACTGTAATGTATCTTCAGGGGAGCAACGTTGTCACCTTAGGACAGGATTACAGAATGCTTCCCCTGTCCAGTGCAGCAGAGAACACAGGAAGTTATCAGTTCACAAAATGTACTTCTGGGAACACTGAGGTTGGATTCACACACGTGCATTAATACATGTTGTGCAGTGTATTTTGTTGAGGCAAACCATTTATTTGCATGGGCTGCTGGTGGCATGTGCTTTGGCAACGGTCATTGGGGTGTCATTAAGAATAAATGACACTGCAGTGCAAAAGTGAAATTCTTCCTGAAGATTGGGTATTTGATTTGGAAACAATTGAACTGAAAAACTACAATTTTCACTGGAAAACTCAACTGGCCACCCGGCAGTGTCCTGGGCATCTACAACAGCCAATGCATAACAGGCAAACTTGATTTCCGGTGGCACTCACACCTGGCGAGTTCCACCAACTAAGATAAGTAGATAGATAAATAAAAACATATATTCATACATAAATTAATAAAAAAAAGATACATTCTAAGATTTTTACAATACAAACATTTTAACCACTTCAGCCCTGGACCATTTGGCTGGCCAAAGACCGGGCCACTTTTTGCGATTCGGCACTGCATCGCTTTAACTGACAATTGTGCAGTTGTGTAACATGGCTCCCAAACAAAATGTACCTCCTTTTTAGAGCGACAATTTTGAAAAAAATGCAATATTTTTTACTTTTTGCTATAATAAATATCCGCAAAAAAATATATATAAAAAAAAATTTCCTCAGTTTAGACCGATACGTATTCTTCTACATATTTTTGGCAAAAAAATCGCAATAAGCGTTTATTGATTGGTTTGCACAAAAGTTATAGCGTCTAAAAAATAGGGGATAGTTTTATGGCATTTTTATAAATATTTTTTTTTTTTTACTAGTAATGGCAGCGATTAGCGACTTTTATCATGACTGCGACATTATGGCGGACACATCGGACACTTTTGACACCATTTTGGGACCATTGTAATTTTTACAGCGATCAGTGCTACAAAAATGCACTGATTACTGTAAAAATGACACTGGCAGTGAAGGGGTTAACCTGTAGGGGGCGGTGAAGGGGTTAAGTCTGACCTAGGGAGTGATTCTAACTGTTAGGGGGCGTGGCTTGCCGTGATCGCTGTTCCCGATGACAGGGAACAAACGATCAGTGACATGTCACTAGGAAGAACGGGGAGATGTTGTGTTTACACTAGCATCTCCCCGTTCTTCAGCTCCGTGACACGATCGCGGGACACCGGTGGACATCGAGTCCGCGGGTCTCACGGGCACGGTCACGGAGCTCGCGGTAGGGTCGCGAGTGCACCACCGGCGTGCGCACGACCACATGGAGGCAAATTAAAGGGGACGTATATATACACCCATTTGCGCAGCCGTGCCATTCTGTTGACGTATAAACTCGTGCGGCGGTCGGCAAGTGGTTAAACTTTTTTTTTTTATTTATCTGTAGCGATACCTCCAACTAAGGAGGCCGCAGAATTAGATTTGGGCCCTGAGTACAGCTCCGCCAACCCCCGGCAATAGGCTCTACCCCCTTCTGGCACAGCTAGTACTAATATTCAATGATATATCCTATGCAATATAATAACTAAGCAAGGACACAGTAATAAATTGTAATAGGTAAAGTGTTTTACTTATATTCTCAATAGGGATAAAGGGGGTAACAGTAATCACAGTTCAAGATAATCACTTCTAAGGGCAGCGTCCTGCCACTCTAACACACTATGTAGTAACACACGCTACAGGTGCGCCATGCGGGCAATCATTAACTAAGTGCCCTATGGCGCAGTAATCAAACACGCTAGAATCCCCACCAGGCCTGGTTCTAATATTTAACTTAGTCCTTCTTTCTTCACCGGCAGGTCTGTAATGGTGGTGCACTTTAAACAGAGTATAACTTTGTAATCCAAGGGGTATAGAACTTGGTTAAATAAAGCCGCAGGCTCAGTTCTGACAAGGCTCTTCAATAGGGGTATAAAAATAACTTGTAGGCCACGGCAGTCTATAGGCCTATATACAGTAACAGTATCTTAGCTGGGCTTATGCCCTCTCACCCGCCGGACTACAGATCCAGTCCGGGAAACTTCCACCGGCCGTGTCCCACACACTTGATCTCTCCAACGATCGGGCCCCCCCGATCCGACAAGGCTGTAGCTCACAAAGTCAGATGCCACCCAGGCTCGCAGAGGGGGATGGAAGGCTCTTTGGTAGGAGCAAGGCCCCAGGCTTCAGGCCCTGCGCTCCGACACATCCGCGCAGCAGGATCCGTCCGTGAAGTCTCGTGTCCCCCAAAGAGGCCGAGCCCGGACTCTCCTCCTCCTTTTATAACCCCTCCCATGAGTCTCTGCGGTGGAACATGACAAGAATGGGGTTATGGGTGATGTAGTCTCTCTCTCCTCTTTTTACTTCCAGTAATGTCTCTTTACTTCCTCCCGACTCACCTCTCACCTGGAACTTCTTGTCTCTCTGTCTTAAAGGGGAATACCCCACTACACACTCCCCCCACTTCGAATCTTTGGTCCCCAAAGACATTTTTAGATCTACAAAACATTTTAGATTCAATGCGGTTGCATAGGATTGACAGAGGAGCCTCCCACCAATCATCATAGGATGGGGAGCTGTCCTGTCTACAGGTCGCTTCAGTGGGGGCGACCTGTCTAACTGTGCCAGAGAGTGAGCTGGGGTTGCCCTCCACTAAATGGACAGTGGAAGGATTTGGATTCTCAGCATTCCTTCTAGCAGTAACTACAGAGTCTTCCGAACTGTTCCCCATTTGTGGGTAGGTCAGCTTCTTAGGAGGCCGGATGACTCTTCGAGCCCTTTGCTCTCTTGGGATTTCTGGCTCTGGCGCCTCAGGTACCTCTTCCTCTGAACAACCATCCTGGGCATCTTCCCAGTATTCTGCTGAAGGACTAGAAGGGATGAACTCTGTGGCTTCTGGGTTCAGTGTTCCGTCTTGAGTGTCTTCAGTGGCTGGAAGATCAATATTAGAAGTTTCTGGAGTTGGGGAAGGCCACAGCCAATCAAGTTCTCCTTCTTCATTTTCACTAAGTTGAGGTGCCTCTCCCTCTTCAGCTCGGGAGGTCTGCGACCGAGTGTTCGGCCTAGGAGTATCCAGGATAGAGGCCCGTTCAGGGGAGTCTCCCGCAGGAGATATTCTAACTGCCTCAGCAAGTGGGAGCAGGTGATTCCGATGCCACGTCTTCAGTGGGCCTACCTTTCCTTCTGGTTTCAACTTATAGACAGGTAGGCCCGGCAACTTCCTACAGATGACATAAGGTTCAGATCTCCATCTGTCTGCAAGTTTGTGCTTCCCAGGGATCCCCAGGTTGCGTAACAGCACTCGATCCCCAGGCTGTAGGTCTTGCACCCGGACCTTCAAGTCAAAGTTTCTCTTATTTCTAGCCCCCCTTTGGTCGGAAGCTGCTTGAGCTTGCTCATAAGCTACTTTCAGGCTTTGTCTGAGCCTGTCCACGTACCCTTTGTGGGATGTGACTGAGGAATGGTCCAGAGAGGTGCCAAAGGCCAGGTCCACAGGTAGTCTCGCCTCTCTCCCAAACATGAGTCGATATGGGGAGTAGCCTGTAGCATCACTGATGGTGCAGTTGTAAGCATGTACTGTGGCTGCTATGTGTTTGCTCCAATGTTGTTTTTTCTCACTTTCCAGAGTCCCCAACATGTTGAGCAAGGTTCGGTTGAACCTTTCCGGCTGAGCATCTCCCTGTGGATGGTAAGGTGTAGTTCGAGTCTTTTTGATTCCCAAAGAATCCAGGAGCTTCCGGAACAGTTTACTCTCGAAGTCCCTCCCTTGATCTGAATGGAGTCGCTGTAGCAGCCCATAATGGACAAAGTACTTCTCCATAAGTACCTTGGCTACGGTGGAGGCCTTCTGGTCTTTGGTCGGGAAAGCCTGGGCATACCGGGTGAAATGGTCGGTTATCACCAGAACATTTCCTAGTCCACTCAGGTCGAGTTTGAGGCAGAGAAAATCAATGCATACCAGATCCATTGGGCCTTGACTTTGTAGATGGCCCATTGGAGCAGCTTGATGGGGCAAAGTCTTCCTCTGGATGCATCGGGCACATGAGTGGCAGTACTCCTCTACCTCTGCCCTCATGCAGGGCCAATAGAACCGACTTCTGACAAGTTGAAAGGTCCTTTCAGCCCCTAGGTGGCCATGATTGTCATGCAGGGCAATCAGAACAGTCTCCCGATGTTTCTCTGGGAGGAACAGCTGCCGCTTATCTTCTGAGTCATCAGAGGGGCCCCTTCGGTAGACCACTCCCTGATGTAGCTGCAACCTATCCCACTCCTTCCTCAGCAGGCGAGCTTCTTTTGAAGGTTGACGCATGAGTCTGTTTGGTCCTGGAGGCCCTGGAGAATCAGGATCCAATCTCCCCATGGGGTCTTCCAATTGGTCACACCTCAACTCCTTCTTGGACAGTCTTGGCAGGTTGTCCTCTCCCAGTTGAGCTACTCCACAGTAGTGTTTGGGGACTCCCACCATGGTAACTCCTATTTCCTCTGCTCTGGAACCTCCTCGAGCTTGGAATTCAGCTCCTTGACAAAGGGCCCGCACCCCGTCCGGTGCCACTTGGGTCCAATCTTCTATTTCAATGGTGGGGAAATGAGATCTCCTGGACAGAGCATCTGCGTCTCGATTCCCCACTCCTGGTCTATACTTAAGGCTGAAGTTGAATCCAGACAGTGCGGCCAGCCACCTGTGTCCAGTGGCGTCCAGCTTGGCCGTGGTGAACAGGTAGGTAAGGGGGTTGTTGTCGGTCTTCACAGTGAACTCCGCTCCATACAGGTAGTCTTTGAGCTTGTCTACTACCGCCCACTTGAGGGCCAGGAACTCCAGCTTGTGCGTGGGGTAGTTCTTCTCCGAGGGGTTCAGGCTCCTACTCACGTAGGCAACAGGCCGCAGTTGCCCTTCATGTTCTTGGTAAAGTACTCCTCCCAGACCGTCATGACTAGCATCCACGTGCAGTTCATAGGGTTTGGTTGGGTCTGCGTAGGCCAAGACCGGGGCAGTGGTTAGGCTCTCCTTTAATGCCTGGAAGGCCTCTTCACACTTCTGGTTCCACTGATCTCTGACTGACTCTCCCGGCTTCCTGGGCCCTGAGTCGTCCTCTTCCCCCTCGGTCTTGAGTAGTTCATTCAATGGTCTAGCAATTCGGGCGAATCCTTCCACAAACCTCCTGTAATAGGAGCAGAACCCCAAGAAAGATCTGAGTTCTGTTACTGTGGTGGGTCGTGGCCAGGAGGTAACTGCCTCCAATTTCTCAGGGTCTGTGGCCACCCCCTCTTCAGACACTATGTGCCCCAGATAGTTCACAGAAGACTGGTAGAACCGACACTTCTCAGGCGAAAGCTTGAGTCCCTCCTCACTTAGTCTTCTCAACACTTTTTCCAGCCTCTCTTCGTGTTCTTCCAAGGTTCTCCCAAAGACAATGACATCGTCCAGGTATACAAGGACTTCAATAAGGTTCATGTCTCCTACAGTCTTCTCCATGAGACGTTGGAAAGTAGCTGGGGCTCCAGACAGACCTTGGGGCATCTGATTGAATTCAAAGAACCCCACTGGGGTTATGAAAGCTGTCTTCTCCTTGTCTTCTGGATGCATAGGGATCTGATAGTACCCACTCTTGAGGTCCATAACGCTGAACCATTTGGCTCCAGACAAGCTCTGTAGGGCATCCTCTATCCTCGGAGTGGTGTATTGGTCGGGGATGGTTTTCCTGTTGAGAGTCCTGTAGTCTATACAGAGCCTCAATGACCCATTCTTCTTTCTGACCACCACTATGGGAGAGGCATAGGGGCTCCTGGACTCCCGTATCACACCAGTCCTCTTGAGTTCTGCAAGTTGTTCCCTTAGATCCTCCAGATCTGCTAGGGGGACCCGCCTGACTCTCTCTCAGAAGGGCTTGTCTTCCTGGAGGCGGATCCGATGGGTGGCACTCCTTGCACACCCCACATCGAACTAATCTCTGGAGAATATCTTCTCCCATCTAGTCAACTGGGCCTTGGCTCTCTCTTTCCAAACCCTGGATAGATTCAAGTTCTCCATGGACAGCTTCTCCCAAAGATCTCCTCTTTCTCCCGTCCCCTTTACTTCTGACAGGGTACCCGGGGCAGCAGGGCTCACCTGGCCCAGCAGCATTCTGGCAGGGATTTCCATGGGGCCTCTGGTAGTGTTTCTAACACTCACTGGAACTCTACAATGGGCCTTCTTCAGAACCTTCAGCGGAATCACTTCTGGTATCACTTCCAGACCTGAGGACTCTCCTTTTGGGTCGGACTCCAGCACGACAAAGGGTCCAGGCTGCTCCCAAGTAAGCTTCACAGTGGCTCTGAGACAGGTTACTTCGCCAGGCTGCAACACTACCCCTCCTCTTCCAAGTCTCCACACCTTCCCTATCCCCTCCACCGGGGTCTTCTGCTCTAGGACCAGCCTTTGGTAAGCCGTCCTCAGCATGGGATGGATCTTGGTGGCTGCTTGCCCCTTCTCTTCCACTAAAGGGGTCAGGAGTCTTCGGACCAGGTCCGTGTTTGTCCCTATTATAAGGGAGCTCTTGTTGGCTCCTGGCGGCCGAGGGCACACAACTGCCAGGGTGTCAAACACTTCGGCCTTCCCAGCCACAGATGGGTCAAAGGTCATCCGGATGGGCAGATAGCCATCATAGGGGAAGCTCTGGGTTCCAATTCCCCATATTTCCAGCTCCTCTATGTTCTGGATGGGCAGATGACTCAAGTGCTTATCGTAGAAATCCCGGTATAGTAGGGTCACTTGTGCCCCAGTATCCAAGATGGCTCTGGTGTAGACTCCCTCCACTTGAATGGGCACTACAGGAGATGGGCCTACCAGCTTCTCCGGATATGGCCTGGCAGGAGTCGCCTTCTTCTGGTCCTTTCCCTTCGGACTCTCTCTCGTCCATCTCCCTTTTTGACTTTAGTCTTTCTTGGGCCTGGTATGCATCGATTTCCCTCCTTTTAATGGGCGTACAGACCTGCTGAGGGATATTATAGTTTTTCTTATGTGTGCATTCCCTTTGGGGAATGCTGTGGCTCTTCTGAGGGGTCTGGCCCTCTCTCTTTGGGGTGTACCCCTGCTGAGGGATACTATAGTTCCTATGAGGAGTTTTGTCTTTTTTCTTCCTTAGCTTCTCATTCAGTTTGGAACTCACTGAAAATGATGGGCACCCGGTTGGCTCCTTCACCGGGGCCCGCTGAAGTTTCCCGCCAGCTGTTTGGACTTTTCCTCAACTACCAGGTTTGGGCATACTCGCCTGAGATGTCCTTTTCCTCCACATTTGAAGCAGGCTCTCTGTATTGGTTTCATAGAGCGGTTAGTGATAGGGGTCTTTGGTGCCATGAGTGGTGAGACCTCTTCTGTCTGGGGTTTCACCAGACGAGTCATCAACATCGTCATCATCTCTAGTATTTCTTTCTGGGTCTGGAACAGCTCCTCCAGTCCAGTCTGACTTGTGGGGAAATGGTGAATAGGTGAAGACCATGATCCCTGTTCAGTGCTTGCTGCCAGTACACTAAGCTCCCGAGTGTCTGAAGGGACATCTATCTGTTGTACTTTGGCACTTGGGGTGCTAGGAGATTGAAGTTTCCTCTGTTTTTGGTCCTTCTCAATCTCCATCTTATCTGCTTCATTCATTTTCTCAATGAGGACCTCATCCGGAGTTGAGGGATCTTCCAAATGCTGCTTCAGCTGTAGCTTGATGTAGTCACTCCTCAATCCCGTAGTCACAGATCTCCGAAATTTCTTTTGGACTAGCTCGACTCCAAAATGCTCCCCATTTCCTTCATCCTTGGATGTGGACAACAGGCGGTCCTTGAGCTCAATGGCCCGGAATAGGAAGTTCTGAGGAGTCTCTCCACTCTCCTGGGTCATATTTATCAGTCGATGAAATAACTCAGCAGCATCTTCCTCCTCATAGTAGCTTTTCAGTATCCTCTTTAGCTGGTTCAGGGTCAATCCACCCTTCCTCTCTAACATGCCCCTGACACTTGAACCTGGGTTGATGGCATGGATTACAGCCTCTCTAATTTCAGATTCCTGATATCCTTTCTGTAACCCCAACTCTATTTGGTGTAGGAGGTTGGTGTAGGACAGTTTGTCCTTCTGCCCTCTTTCTCCTATCTGGCCATCAATGCGGAAATCCTTCCGGATGGTTACTTCCTGCAGGCGACCCTGAGCTCGTTTCTTCGGTACCTTCCCAGGTTTGGGCTTTATCTGACCATCTTTCTGATCCTCAGGAGCGACACGTAACTCCTTAATGCGTTCAGCTATCATACTGGAAGTCTCCTGAAACCTCTCTTGTATGTCACGGTACTGTCGTTTCAGATCAATCAGCTGTTGCTCTGCCTGCGATTTAACAGCAGCCCCTGCTTTCCTGTCCAAGGGTTCTAACTGCTTCTGACTAGGATGTGTCAGGTGGAACTCAGTCTTTTCGGACAATTTTATACTGGCACCGTGGACGTTTTCAGGGACATCCTGTCCCCACTCTATCAGTGCATAGGTGCAGTTAGTCCTTGAGTCTGGTCTCATTGCGACCACGTAAGCCTTTCTATCGGGACAATATTTGTACCACCTCTTTAATTTGTTTCTCTCTCCAGTCACTCCCTGGAAGTTCAATGGCCACGCTCGCTTCTAAGCGTGTCCCTTCTGCTTCGCACCATTGGACTACTTTGATGGGGTCCATGCCAGCACTTCTGGCGTTCACCTGCTGTATCAGGATCCCGGACAAGCCCCCACGTGTAGCGATACCTCCAACTAAGGAGGCCGCAGAATTAGATTTGGGCCCTGAGTACAGCTCCGCCAACCCCCGGCAATAGGCTCTACCCCCTTCTGGCACAGCTAGTACTAATATTCAATGATATATCCTATGCAATATAATAACTAAGCAAGGACACAGTAATAAATTGTAATAGGTAAAGTGTTTTACTTATATTCTCAATAGGGATAAAGGGGGTAACAGTAATCACAGTTCAAGATAATCACTTTTAAGGGCAGTGTCCTGCCACTCTAACACACTATGTAGTAACACACGCTACAGGTGCGCCATGCGGGCAATCATTAACTAAGTGCCCTATGGCGCAGTAATCAAACACGCTAGAATCCCCACCAGGCCTGGTTCTAATATTTAACTTAGTCCTTCTTTCTTCACCGGCAGGTCTGTAATGGTGGTGCACTTTAAACAGAGTATAACTGTCAGGGTCACCTGTGGCCAGGTGACAGATGCACACCGTAGGGGGACAGGAGTGCACCGCGAGGTAGTGAACCCTATGGCTGGCTTCTGTGGATAGGAAACTGGGTGGTTGTGGAAAGCGGGACCAGAGGAGCACAACCGGGATCCCAACGGAAGCGAGAGCCAAGATTCCCCAGGGCGCGGAGTCTAAGACCCAGCTGGTCTTCTCCAGGGCCTCTAGTGGTGAGGATGTTACGCTGCAGGCTGGGACCAGGTCGCGGCCCCTGGAGTTTCCTAGCTCACGCCCCGTAGGATAAGGGGAAGCAGCAGCACACGATAGAGAGAACCGAATAACAAGCCGAAGGTCAGGGGCCACAAGCAGACAAGGATAACGAAGAACGAGCCAAAGGTCAAGGGTCACGAGCAGACAGGGATGGTCGGGGACAAGCCAATAACGTAACAGAGAGACAGACGTAGCACACGGCAGGCAGGAACCCAAACACACAATGCCTAACAAACACGTTGATCAGCAAAGCAGGCTTGCAGTGCACAGGTTAATATAGTGTTCAGTGATAGGGCCTGGGGTGGAGTCAGGCTGGGAGGAGATTATAAAGGAAGCCAGGTGAAGGAGGTCTGGTCTCTAGATGAACACATGAGGAGGAAGGTAAGATGGCAGACAGACATTAATGCATATCCATGACAGTACCCTCCCTCTTACGAGGCCTCCCCCTTCCCCGCCTGGGCCCAGGTTTAGAGGGAAACTTCAGATGAAACTCCTTTAACAGACGAGGTGCAAAGACCTCAGATGCAGTGATCCAAGACCTCTCCTCAGGACCAAACCCTTTCCAATGAACGAGGTACTGAAGAACGCCTTTACAGAGTCGGGAGTCCAGAATTTGACTGATCTCGTACTCCTGATTATCCTCAGAGACAGGCGCCATGGTAGGAAGAGGACGAGAGAATTTATTGAGGACTAAAGGCTTTAGAAGAGCAACATGAAAGGAGTTAGTGATTTTAAGGCTCTTAGGAATCTGGAGTTTGAAACAAACCGGATTCAGTTTAGCAGTTACCGTGTATGGACCGATGAATCGTGGAGCAAACTTCAGAGAAGGAACTCGGAGCTTGATGTTCCTGGTAGAGAGCCAGACTTTGTCCCCTGGCTGAAGAGAAGGCGGTTTACGCCTGCGGCGGTCGGCAAAGCCTTTGAATTTTTCAGCAGGAAGAGGATGCTCCACGGAATGAAGGGAGGGGAGCTCAGACTGGCTAGGACCCAGAGAGTGCTGGCGTCTTTTTTCTAAGGACCTCTCTTGAAAACGAATGTCGATCTGGTTGCATAATGAAATTACATCGTCCAGACCGACGGGAATGGCTCTTCCCGCTAATTCGTCTTTCACTCGGTCAGAGAGGCCATGTAAAAAGGTAGCGACCAGGGCCTCATTATTCCAGCTCAATTCAGCTGTGTGGATACGGAACTGAAGAGCATATTTCCCCACTGAAATAGATTCTTGGCGAAGACGTAAGACAGCACTAGCCGCTGAAGAAGCCCGAGCCGGCTCTTCGAAGATATTACGAAAGAGCTTCAAGAATTCGGACAGACTGGAAACCACCGGATCGTTCCTCTCCCACAGGGGGGCAGCCCAGGCCAAAGCTTCACCGGAGAGGAGGGAAATGATATAGGCTACCTTAGCCCGGTCAGATAGGAAGCTTTGAGGCTGAAGCTCAAAATGAATAGTGCATTGGCTGAGAAACCCCCTGCAGGCCTTGGAGTCCCCAGAGAAACGGAACGGAGCTGGCAATCTTAGTGAGTGTGAGGCTGCGACTGGTGCGATAGGTACAGCCGCTGGTTGTACTTGGGGTTGCGGATTCGGGGTTCCCAAGGAGACCTGAAGCTGCTCGAATCGAGAAGCCAGATCCTGGAGGAATCGCATCACCTGGGTCTGATTTGATTCCTGGGTCTCAAGTCTGCGAACTATGCCCTGCAATGGATCATCCGCGGGAAGCGGGATGTCAGCCGGGTTCATGGCTGATCAAACTGTCAGGGTCACCTGTGGCCAGGTGACAGATGCACACCGTAGGGGGACAGGAGTGCACCGCGAGGTAGTGAACCCTATGGCTGGCTTCTGTGGATAGGAAACTGGGTGGTTGTGGAAAGCGGGACCAAAGGAGCACAACCGGGATCCCAACGGAAGCGAGAGCCAAGATTCCCCAGGGCGCGGAGTCTAAGACCCAGCTGGTCTTCTCCAGGGCCTCTAGTGGTGAGGATGTTACGCTGCAGGCTGGGACCAGGTCGCGGCCCCTGGAGTTTCCTAGCTCACGCCCCGTAGGATAAGGGGAAGCAGCAGCACACGATAGAGAGAACCGAATAACAAGCCGAAGGTCAGGGGCCACAAGCAGACAAGGATAACGAAGAACGAGCCGAAGGTCAAGGGTCACGAGCAGACAGGGATGGTCGGGGACAAGCCAATAACGTAACAGAGAGACAGACGTAGCACACGGCAGGCAGGAACCCAAACACACAATGCCTAACAAACACGTTGATCAGCAAAGCAGGCTTGCAGTGCACAGGTTAATATAGTGTTCAGTGATAGGGCCTGGGGTGGAGTCAGGCTGGGAGGAGATTATAAAGGAAGCCAGGTGAAGGAGGTCTGGTCTCTAGATGAACACATGAGGAGGAAGGTAAGATGGCAGACAGACATTAATGCATATCCATGACAATAACTTTGTAATCCAAGGGGTATAGAACTTGGTTAAATAAAGCCGCAGGCTCAGTTCTGACAAGGCTCTTCAATAGGGGTATAAAAATAACTTGTAGGCCACGGCAGTCTATAGGCCTATATACAGTAACAGTATCTTAGCTGGGCTTATGCCCTCTCACCCGCCGGACTACAGATCCAGTCCGGGAAACTTCCACCGGCCGTGTCCCACACACTTGATCTCTCCAACGATCGGGCCCCCCCCGATCCGACAAGGCTGTAGCTCACAAAGTCAGATGCCACCCAGGCTCGCAGAGGGGGATGGAAGGCTCTTTGGTCGGAGCAAGGCCCCAGGCTTCAGGCCCTGCGCTCCGACACATCCGCGCAGCAGGATCCGTCCGTGAAGTCTCGTGTCCCCCAAAGAGGCCGAGCCCGGCCTCTCCTCCTCCTTTTATAACCCCTCCCATGAGTCTCTGCGGTGGAACATGACAAGAATGGGGTTATGGGTGATGTAGTCTCTCTCTCTCTCTCCTCTTTTTACTTCCAGTAATGTCTCTTTACTTCCTCCCGACTCACCTCTCACCTGGAACTTCTTGTCTCTCTGTCTTAAAGGGGAATACCCCGCTACACATCATTTATATATTTATTTTTCTTTTGGAGACAATTTTAAGGGCTTTCTGCCTCTGATCTGAGTCCTATATTATCTTCTTAAAAGACTCTGGCAAGGACTTTCTGCCACCTCGAATCCATGCTTCAAGAACAAATGGACGATGCCAAAATCCTTCACTATTAGAAAGTTCTTCCAAGTTTCTTGTACAAAGCCTTTGCCATTGGCTGCATGGATGCCTCTGCTGCTATTCACAGCTCTGCTACTCATGGTGGACAAACAGGAATCAGCAGTACCACCACCAGTGGCAGGAGATGTCTAACAGATGCATTGCACACTTCCACAGGCAGTAGTGACTGCCTGAACATTAGCAAAGCGAACCAGGCTTGCATCTCAGTTATTTTTGTCTCCACCATATTTTTACAAAATAGGAGCACACACTGTTTCTGCTAGGTGGTGGTGGTGCTGCTGTTGGTATTGTTGCCTCCATATTCCTCTCATTACAGTGTATCTGTAATAATTCTTTTTTTTTAAATGAATGATGTTGGCTATCAAAACTCAGTTCAAACTCAGACAATTCTTGGGATAATGTGAAGAAATAATACTGCGCTGATGACCAAAGTAAATACTAAAGCAGCCAGCACAGCAAAGGACTAAATTGTGTTTTAGATTGGTGGAATCTAATCTAATTTGAAAGTACCTGTATTGCTATAAGATAGCCTTAAAATAATGTACAACACAAACAATATAGAATCAGTGTAACCGTGTACAATCAATGTGTCCATGTAATGGATACCCACATGTACAAGTGAAACTCGAAAAATTTGAATACCGTGCAAAAGTTCATTTATTTCACTAATGCAACTTAAAAGGTGAAACTAATATATGAGATAGACTCATTGCATGCAAAGCAAGATAGTTCAAGCCGTGATTTGTCATAATTGTGACGATTATGGCTTACAACTTATGAAAACCCCAAATCCACAATCTCAGAAAATTTTAATATTGTGAAAAGGTGCAATATTCTAGGCTCAAAGTGTTCCACTCTAATCAGCTAATTAAGCCATAACACCTGCAATGGGTTCCTGAGCCTTTAAATGGTCTCTCAGTCTGGTTCAGTAGGAATCACAATCATGGGAAAGACTGTTGACCTGACCTGACAGTTGTGCAGAAAACCATCATTGACACCCTCCCAGTGTCTGGGACTTTCAAAAGCAGTGGACTGAGGCTGGAGTCAGTGCATCAAGAGCCTCCACACACAGATGGATCCTGGACATGGGCTTCAAATGTCGCATTCCTCTTGTCAAGCCACTCTTGATCAACAAACAACGTCAGAAGCGTCTTACCTGGGCTAAAGAAAAACAGACCTGGTCTGTTGCTCAGTAGGGATGAGCTTCGAGTTCGAGTCGAACCCATGTTCGACTCGAACATCGGCTGTTCGCCGAATTGCAAACATTATGTGCCAAATTCGAGTGGCGCGTCACGGCCCATAATTCACTGCGGCATCGCAGTGCATTGCTGGCTGACGATTGGCCAAGAATGCACTATGACCCGCATGCTTTGGCCAAAAAACGGAAAGCCATAATTGGCCAAAGCCAGGGTGGCTTTGGCCAATTATGCCTCAGGGGATTTAGTACACGCCCCACACTATATAAGGCGGCCTGGAAGTCGGTCTTGTGTAGTGTGTTGTGGTGTTGGTTAAAATACAGAGGGAGAGAGAGAGAGAGACAGTGTATTTTGATTTGAGTTAGATAGAGCAGGCAGGCGAGTCAGTTAGCTGCAGTTACAGTGTGCAGAGGATATATATGCATCCGTTCCTGTTGTGACAGGCAGGCAGGTGATTGTGCTAGCTGCAGTGTTTCGTTGTGAACCTGGAACACACTGACGCTCGGTTATCATTGAAGGCTTGTGAGTTTTCCCAATAACAGTGTGTTGTTAATCTGTTCCTAAGCGGTACTTCACAAGTTGCTTTTTCTTTTTATTCCCCACATGGTCCTCTGATCTCTGCTGTTATTGAGCCAACTGTTGAATTTCACCTAACATTATCTGTCCTAGATGTCGGATGTTGTGTGACTTTTATTTTATTTTAAATCAATTGTTTTCCTTCCTTCTATATTGCAACCACTATTGCATATGGGACATTATTTCTTTGATGTTGAAAACCATCTGTAGTACTGTGAATTACTCCTAGAGCTATTTGCCTGGTTGTTCAGTTCATTTAATGTTTTGCACAGTATATTTTCTGGTTTTACTTAGTTGATCACTTTTTAGTGGTAACATTTAGTATTACACCTACTGCATTTCTGGTGACACCAATCACTGGTGTATAATCTTTTCACTAATAGTGTGTACCATCATCCCGAAAGGTTTAGATGGTTGACATTCACACATACGTTTGTATTGAGCACATTTATATTCGCTAGCGCTGCATTTTATAATTTTTTTATCTCTCAAGGTGTTAGTGCCTTATGCTGTAGCAGCTGCGCATATAATAATTTCTTTTCACTTGTTATTTATTTTTGTTTGTCTCCATAAGCGCGAGTTTTAGTTTTTGTTTATTTATCATTTGCCATGTAGTTGCCCACCCCATTAATTTGTTTAGGTCTTCATGTAGGCTATCCACATCCTGCGTAGACATTATTGCCCTGCTTAACTTTGTATCGTCTGCAAATACTGAGATTGAGCTGTTTATCCCATCCTCCAGATTGTTTATGAATTAATTAAAAGGATTGGTCACAGGTAGTGATGAGCCGAACACCCCCGGGTTCGGTTCGCACCAGAACCCGCGAACGGACCGAAAGTTCGCACGAACATTAGAACCCTATTAAATACAATGGATGCGAACGTTCGGATTCTAAAGTGCTAATATAACGACTATTATCAATGTTATTGTCCGAAACAGAGTTTGGGAACCCGGGTTCTGCACCAGGGGACATGTATCAATGCAAAAAGAAGTTTTAAAAACGGACGTTTTCCGTGAGCAGTCACTTTAACCACTTCAATACCATGCACTTATGCACCTTCCCGCCCAGACCAATTTTCAGCTTTCAGTACTCTCACACTTTGAATGACAATTACTTAGTCATGCTACACTGTATCCAAACAAAATTTTTATCATTTTCTTCTCACAAATAGAGCTTTCTTTTGGTGGTATTTAATCGCCACTGGGTTTTTTATTTTTTGCGATATAAGCAAAAAAACAGCAATTTTTTTTTAAAAAAACACTTTTTTTTAGTTTCTATTGTAAAATTTTGCAAATAAGTAATTTTTCTTCATAAATTTGTGCCAAAATGTATACTGCTACATATCTTTGGTAAAATGAACCCAAATTAGTGTATATTATTTGGTCTTTGTGAAAGTTATAGAGTCTACAAACTATGGTGGCAATCACTGAAAATTTATCACATCTGATCACGCCTGATGTACTGAAGGGATATCTCATTTCTTGAGACACTAACAAGTGAGGAAAGTACAAATACCCCAAAATTACCCCTTTTTTGGAAAGTAGACAGTCCAAGGTATTTACTAAGAGGCGTGGTGAGTTTTTTGAAGTTGTATTTTTTTCCCACAATTCTTGGGAAAATTAAAATTTTTTTTTTTTTTTTTTTTTACACAAACTGGTCATATTAAGTTTTTTCTCTCACACAGCATATGCATAATTGCAACTACACCCCAAAATACATTCTGCTACTCCTCCTGAGTGTAGCGATACCACATGTGTGAGACTTTTACACAGCCTGGCCACATACAGAGGCCCAACATTGAAGTAGCACTTTCAGGCGTTCTACAAGCATAAATCGCACATATCCTTTCTCAACCACCTATTACACTTTTGAAGGCCCTGGAGCACCAGGACAATGGAATTTTCCACAAAATGACCCCATTTTGGAAAGCACACACCCCAACGTATAATCTATGAAGCATTATGAGTCTTTTGAACGGTTCATTTTTTTCCAGAAGGTTTTGGAAAATGTGGAGAAAAAATGAAAATGCATTTTTTTTACACAAAGTTGTCCATTTATAAGATATTTCTAACGCATAGCATATACATAGCAAAAATAACACCCCAAAATGCATTCTGCTACTCCTCCTGAGTATAGCGATACCACATGTGTGAGACTTTTACACAGCCTGGCCATATACAGAGGCCCAACATTGAAGTAGCACTTTCAGGCGTTCTACAAGCATAAATCGCACATATCCTTTCTCAACCACCTATTACAATTTTGAAGGCCCTGGAGCACCAGGACAATAGAATTTTCCACAAAATGACCCCATTTTTGAAAGCACACACCCCAACGTATAATCTATGAAGCATTATGAGTCTTTTGAACGGTTCATTTTTTTCCAGAAGGTTTTGGAAAATGTGGAGAAAAAATGAAAATGCATTTTTTTTACACAAAGTTGTCAATTTATAAGATATTTCTAACACATAATATGTACATAGGAAAAATTACACCCCAAAATGCATTCTGCTACTCCTCCTGAGTATGGCGATACCACATGTTTGAGACTTTTACACAGCCTGGCCACATACAGAGGCCCAACATCCAAGTAGCACCTCCAGGCATTCTAGCAGCATTAATTGCACATATCATTTTCTGACTACCGATCACATTTTTGAAGGCCCTTCATATATCTAACACATAGCAGGTACATACCAAATAACAAAAGATTACCTGTGGTTTTAGAAGTGCAGTGGTCCACAGAGGAGAGCATCGGTCCAGGCAGCAGGCAGGGATGAGGTCAGCGACAGCAAAAGCAATCATCCAGGCAGCAGGCAGGAATACTGTCCATAGTTCGCACAGGCAGAGATACTGTCAGCACAGCCAGAGTACAGCCAAAGCACAGGTCCAGGTAGCAGGCAGAGGTGTCCCGGCAGAAATGCTGTCCAAAGTCAGTAGAGGCAGCAGGCAGATATATGGTCAACACAGCCAAAGTATTGGTCCAAGCAGCAGGAAGAAACATGGTCCATAATGTCATGGGTCATTACAGGCAGTAATATGGTCAGCACAGCCAAATTATTGGTCCAGGCAGCAGGAAGGACCATCAAGCTTAGGACCAGGGGGACAGGGGTAGAGGCTTCTCCCACCCAAATCGTTTTGAAGCCTCCGGGCAACCAGACCCTGTTCTTGGAGCACAGAAAACGAAAAACTGGTTTTCTCTACTCAGAACGCTATTCTGAAGCCCCTCACATATGTGAGACCCCTGTGTACTATAAGTAGATGGCCAAAAGATCAGTCCAAGTGGCAGGCAAAAACATGGTCGATTAACAGGCCAAGGTCGGTACACGTGGAAGTCAGAAACGTGGTTTAAATCGGCAGGCAGAGGCATCGTCGGTAAACAGGCCAGGGTCAGTTAATTAACATGGAAGGTAGTTAGTAACATGGTAGCAGGCAAATAGGGAAGTGGCAGTCTGTTAATAATAAGGGGAACTAATGGATGTATGATAATTTTTGAAGCAATTTCCGATGCACAGGCCAGGTTGGGAGGGACAATCGGGACAATAATAGCTGGTGTCTCTTCTTACCCCTCCTCTGCTGCATACACGGCATTTCTTTTGGCGTCTTCTTCCAGATTCTGTGGGGGGGATGCTAAAGGGATAGTGTCGCTCGTGAAGCCGACTCACGCTATCAGAGCGAATGCTTCCTGGGGCGGGATCTTGTTGGTAAATGAGGGCATCGATGATATCTTCGATATATTGGAGGTAGTGGAGTCGGTGATTTTGAGTTGCTTTTTGGTAGCAGACAAACGAATTAAAAAGGGCCATGTGAAACAGGTGAAACGCAACTTTTTTGTGCCAATAATGGGACTTTCTGGTTGATAAGTAGGGCTGTAGCATCTGGTCGTTTAAATCCACCCCCCCCCCATGTACAAATTGTAGTCGTGGACACATTCAGGCTTTACAATGGAGCCGCGTCTTCTTGGGATCTCCACCATGGTGTCATTGTGGATCGTAGAGAGGATGTGGACATCTTTCTTGTCCCTCCACTTCATGGCCAACACCTCCTCGTTCCTCATGGATGCCGATTCTCCAGGTCGCAATTTTTTTGTCAATAAATTTTGTGGGAATCCCTTCCGTTTTTTTTTTAAGGTACCGCAGGCCGGGGTTTGTTTACTGTAAAGGTGGCGAAAAAGGGGCAGGCTGGTATAATAATTATCAACATATAAATGGTAACCTTTTCCGAACAGGGGGTATGCCAACTCCCAGACAATTTTCCCACTGGTTCCAATATATGTGGGGCAATCACGGGGCTGGAGCTGGGAGTCTTTGCCTTCGTAGATCCTGAATTTGCAGACGTATCCAGTGGCTCGATCACATAATTTATTTAATTTTAACCCATACCTGGCTCTCTTGCTTGGTATGTACTGCTTGAACTGCAGTCGGCCGGTGAAATGTACGAGGGACTCGTCCACACAAATTTTTTGGTCTGGGATGAAAACTTCTTCAAATCGCTGGGAAAAGGCATTGATTAGGGGGCGTATCTTGTACAATTTGTCGTAGTTGGGATGATCTCGGGGAGGGCACTGTGAATTGTCATTGAAGTGGAGAAAGCGCATAATCATGTCGTATCTTTTCCTGGACATGACAGCGGAATATATGGGCATGTGTTGGATGGGGCGTTTGGACCAATATGAATGGACTTCGTTCTTTTTTGTAAGCCCCATATTGAACATAAGGCCCAAAAATAATTTAAATTCCTCCAATGTTAGACGCCGCCACTGGAACATGCGGGCGTAGGAAGAATCGGGGTTGGCAGCAATAAATTGGGATGCATACAGATTCGTTTGATCCACTATATTCTGCAGCAAATCTTGTGGGAAAAATAAACAAAAATAATCAAATTTAGAAAAATTTGTAGTGTCGGGCTGCACACCTGGCTGTGCGGTGAAAGGGGGGATGATAGCGGATCCTGAGTTGGCAGGCAACCATAAGGGGTTTGCCAGGGCATCGGGAAGGTAGGATTGGGGCTGGATTCTTCGGGTTGGGCTGTCATGGATATGCATTAATGTCTGTCTGCCATCTTACCTTCCTCCTCATGTGTTCATCTAGAGACCAGACCTCCTTCACCTGGCTTCCTTTATAATCTCCTCCCAGCCTGACTCCACCCCAGGCCCTATCACTGAACACTATATTAACCTGTGCACTGCAAGCCTGCTTTGCTGATCAACGTGTTTGTTAGGCATTGTGTGTTTGGGTTCCTGCCTGCCGTGTGCTACGTCTGTCTCTCTGTTACGTTATTGGCTTGTCCCCGACCATCCCTGTCTGCTCGTGACCCTTGACCTTCGGCTCGTTCTTCGTTATCCTTGTCTGCTTGTGGCCCCTGACCTTCGGCTTGTTATTCGGTTCTCTCTATCGTGTGCTGCTGCTTCCCCTTATCCTACGGGGCGTGAGCTAGGAAACTCCAGGGGCCGCGACCTGGTCCCAGCCTGCAGCGTAACATCCTCACCACTAGAGGCCCTGGAGAAGACCAGCTGGGTCTTAGACTCCGCGCCCTGGGGAATCTTGGCTCTCGCTTCCGTTGGGATCCCGGTTGTGCTCCTCTGGTCCCGCTTTCCACAACCACCCAGTTTCCTATCCACAGAAGCCAGCCATAGGGTTCACTACCTCGCGGTGCACTCCTGTCCCCCTACGGTGTGCATCTGTCACCTGGCCACAGGTGACCCTGACAGTTTGATCAGCCATGAACCCGGCTGACATCCCGCTTCCCGCGGATGATCCATTGCAGGGCATAGTTTGCAGACTTGAGACCCAGGAATCAAATCAGACCCAGGTGATGCGATTCCTCCAGGATCTGGCTTCTCGATTCGAGCAGCTTCAGGTCTCCTTGGGAACCCCGAATCCGCAACCCCAAGTACAACCAGCGGCTGTACCTATCGCACCAGTCGCAGCCTCACACTCACTAAGATTGCCAGCTCCGTTCCGTTTCTCTGGGGACTCCAAGGCCTGCAGGGGGTTTCTCAGCCAATGCACTATTCATTTTGAGCTTCAGCCTCAAAGCTTCCTATCTGACCGGGCTAAGGTAGCCTATATCATTTCCCTCCTCTTCGGTGAAGCTTTGGCCTGGGCTGCCCCCCTGTGGGAGAGGAACGATCCGGTGGTTTCCAGTCTGTCCGAATTCTTGAAGCTCTTTCGTAATATCTTCGAAGAGCCGGCTCGGGCTTCTTCAGCGGCTAGTGCTGTCTTACGTCTTCGCCAAGAATCTAGTTCAGTGGGGCAATATGCTCTTCAGTTCCGTATCCACACAGCTGAATTGAGCTGGAATAATGAGGCCCTGGTCGCTACCTTTTTACATGGCCTCTCTGACCGAGTGAAAGACGAATTAGCGGGAAGAGCCATTCCCGTCGGTCTGGACGATGTAATTTCATTATGCAACCAGATCGACATTCGTTTTCAAGAGAGGTCCTTAGAAAAAAGACGCCAGCACTCTCTGGGTCCTAGCCAGTCTGAGCTCCCCTCCCTTCATTCCGTGGAGCATCCTCTACCTGCTGAAGAACCTATGCAGCTGGGCCGGACCAGACTAACCCCCGAAGAACGTGCTAGGCGCAGAACTCTGGGCTTGTGCCTCTATTGTGGGGGCAAGGGTCATTTTCGTGACTCCTGCTCGCTTCGTCCGGGAAACGCTCGGGTCTAATACATTTGGAAGGTGGAGTATTGGACCCAGAAACATCACCTTCTCGCCTGCTCTTGCCGGTGTCCCTTCATGTAGGCACTTCTCCTCAGTCAACCCTTGCATACCTGGATTCCGGGGCTGCCGGCAATTTCATGGATTGGAGAACTGCTTCTTCTATGAAGCTTACCCTTTCACCTCTCACTACCCCATTGGTAGTCTCGGCAATTGATGGCACTGTTCTCCCAGGGGGCCCTATTCGCTTCCAGACGCTACCCATTAGGATGTCGGTAGGGATTCTCCACCAGGAGTGGATATCCTTTCTTATTCTACCCAAGGCCTCTACCCCAGTTGTATTGGGCCTCCCTTGGCTACAGCTCCACTCTCCACATGTGGACTGGGTCTCTGGGCAGATCCTGGCCTGGGGTTCCTCATGTTTCTCGTCGTGTCTTCTCAAGGTGACCCCCAAGGAGAGTCTTCCGGTTGCTGCCACTTCTGTTTCTTCGGATCTTCCCGCCGCATACAGCGATTACCGGGATGTGTTCTGTAAAAAATCAGCTGAGGTGCTTCCTCCCCACAGGTCTTTTGACTGTGCTATTGATCTTGTCCCCGGAGCAACTCTACCCAGGGGTCGTACCTACCCTCTGTCCATCCCAGAGACCCAGGCCATGTCGGAGTATGTAGCAGAGAATCTGGAGAGAGGGTTCATCCGGAAATCCTCATCGCCTGCAGGGGCAGGGTTCTTTTTTGTTGCCAAAAAGGATGGTACCTTAAGACCCTGCATCGATTATCGGGGTTTAAATGCGGTTACTATTAAAAATCGATACCCCTTACCCTTAATATCTGAGCTATTCGATAGGTTGAAGGGTGCCTCCATTTTCACCAAGTTGGATCTCAGAGGCGCGTACAATCTCATTCGAATACGGGAGGGTGACGAATGGAAGACTGCATTTAACACTAGAGACGGGCATTACGAATATCTGGTGATGCCTTTTGGTCTGTGTAATGCTCCAGCCGTGTTTCAAAACTTTGTCAATGAAATCTTCAGAGATCTGCTGTACCAGTTTGTTGTCATCTATCTGGATGACATTCTGATCTTTTCTGAAAATCTGCTCGTCCACAGAAACCATGTCCGCACTGTACTTCAACGTCTTAGAGAGAACAATCTCTATGCCAAGCTGGAGAAATGTTCCTTTGAATGTTCTGAGGTCCTGTTTTTGGGGTGCTTTGTCTCATGTTCGGGGCTTCGTATGGACCCTGGGAAGGTCTTGGCTATCACCAACTGGCCTCTTCCTGCTAGCCTCAAGGCCACACAGCGCTTTCTTGGCTTCACTAATTATTATAGGCAGTTCATAAGGAATTACTCTTCCATTGCCGCGCCTATTATCGCTTTGACCAAGAAGGGTGTGAATGCCAGAGACTGGCCTCCCGAAGCTGTCTCTGCATTTCACAACCTGAAACAGGCCTTTGTTTCTGGCCCCCTCTTGAGGAGACCAAATCCTGGGAATGCATTTTTTATTGAAGTGGACGCTTCCTCAATGGGGGTGGGAGCTGTGCTTCTTCAAATCTTTGAGAAGAGACGCCAACCATGTGCGTTCTTCTCCAAAAAAATTTCTCAGGCAGAGAGGAATTATGCCATCGGTGATCGGGAACTTCTCGCAATTAAATTGGCGTTAGAGGAGTGGCGTCATCTCTTGGAGGGTTCCCCTCACTCCATAACGATCTTTACCGATCACAAGAATTTACAGTATCTACAGAATGCTAAACGTCTGAATCCTAGACAGGCCAGGTGGAGTCTCTTCTTTGCCCGTTTTAATTTCACGATTACCTACAAACCTGGTTCCTGCAACGGTCGGGCTGATGCGCTCTCTAGGTCATTTGACACTTTGGACGAGGAGTCCGCCCCTGAACCTGAGCCGATCATTCCCACCTCATGCATTGTTGCCCACTCTACCACCCTGAAGTCTAAAATTCCGCCTGGTAAGACCTTTGTCCCCACTGAGCTAAGAGCTAAGATCCTTCGTTGGGGACATGATTCCAAGGTGGCAGGGCATTCTGGATTCCTCCGATCCTTCCTACTCATCAGTCGTCACTACTGGTGGCCTAATCTCCGCTCAGACGTCAAAGACTACGTTAAAGCTTGTCATGTCTGTGCTCAGTCCAAATCCTCCACACAAGCTCCTGCTGGTCTCCTCATGCCCTTGCCTATTCCTAAGGAACCCTGGGCCCATATTGCCATGGATTTTATCACCGATCTCCCACTGTCTGAGAATAATACAGTCATTTGGGTGGTAATCGATCGATTCTCCAAGATGGCTCATTTTGTTCCTCTTCCTGGTCTTCCTTCTGCCCCTGCCTTGGTTCCCATTTTCATTCGAGAAATTCTCCGCCTACATGGGGTCCCTTCTCATATTGTTTCCGACAGGGGAGTCCAATTCACGTCTCGTTTTTGGAGAGCCTTTTGCAAATCCCTCAATATTGTCTTGGATTTTTCTTCTTCTTACCATCCCCAATCCAATGGACAGACTGAGAGGGTTAATCAGGAGTTAGAGGTCTTTCTTCGCACCTTTGTGTCTTCTCACCATGACGATTGGTCCTCTCTACTCCCGTGGGCAGAATTCTCCCATAACAATCATGTGAATACCAGTTCGCAGAAGACACCCTTTTTCACAGTTTATGGAAAACACCCTCAACTTCCTCTTCCTATGATCTGTTCTCCAGACATTCCAGCTTTGGCTTCGGTTCAGGAGTCTCTCAATTCCGTTTGGGGTCACGTTCATGATTCCCTCCGGGCAGCTGCTGAAAAATTCAAAGGCTTTGCCGACCGCCGCAGGCGTAAACCGCCTTCTCTTCAGCCAGGGGACAAAGTCTGGCTCTCTACCAGGAACATCAAGCTCCGAGTTGCTTCTCTGAAGTTTGCTCCACGATTCATCGGTCCATACACGGTAACTGCTAAACTGAATCCGGTTTGTTTCAAACTCCAGATTCCTAAGAGCCTTAAAATCACTAACTCCTTTCATGTTGCTCTTCTAAAGCCTTTAGTCCTCAATAAATTCTCTCGTCCTCTTCCTACCGTGGCGCCTGTCTCGGAGGATAATCAGGAGTACGAGATCAGTCAAATTCTGGACTCCCGACTCTGTAAAGGCGTTCTTCAGTACCTCGTTCATTGGAAAGGGTTTGGTCCTGAGGAGAGGTCTTGGATCACTGCATCTGAGGTCTTTGCACCTCGTCTGTTAAAGGAGTTTCATCTGAAGTTTCCCTCTAAACCTGGGCCCAGGCGGGGAAGGGGGAGGCCTCGTAAGAGGGAGGGTACTGTCATGGATATGCATTAATGTCTGTCTGCCATCTTACCTTCCTCCTCATGTGTTCATCTAGAGACCAGACCTCCTTCACCTGGCTTCCTTTATAATCTCCTCCCAGCCTGACTCCACCCCAGGCCCTATCACTGAACACTATATTAACCTGTGCACTGCAAGCCTGCTTTGCTGATCAACGTGTTTGTTAGGCATTGTGTGTTTGGGTTCCTGCCTGCCGTGTGCTACGTCTGTCTCTCTGTTACGTTATTGGCTTGTCCCCGACCATCCCTGTCTGCTCGTGACCCTTGACCTTCGGCTCGTTCTTCGTTATCCTTGTCTGCTTGTGGCCCCTGACCTTCGGCTTGTTATTCGGTTCTCTCTATCGTGTGCTGCTGCTTCCCCTTATCCTACGGGGCGTGAGCTAGGAAACTCCAGGGGCCGCGACCTGGTCCCAGCCTGCAGCGTAACATCCTCACCACTAGAGGCCCTGGAGAAGACCAGCTGGGTCTTAGACTCCGCGCCCTGGGGAATCTTGGCTCTCGCTTCCGTTGGGATCCCGGTTGTGCTCCTCTGGTCCCGCTTTCCACAACCACCCAGTTTCCTATCCACAGAAGCCAGCCATAGGGTTCACTACCTCGCGGTGCACTCCTGTCCCCCTACGGTGTGCATCTGTCACCTGGCCACAGGTGACCCTGACATGGGCGTGCATTTCCATTGCTTGTACTGGGCTCCTCTTCCTGGGGTATGGCGCTGCTGGTGGTGGGCAGTTCTCCTGATCTTGGTGCTGATCTTGGTGCTGATCTTGGTGCCGATCGCATTCTTTTGGGAGGGACGGTTTCCTCCGGGGACTCGGACTCTGAGCCACTATCCTCCACTGGCTCGTATTCCGAACCAGAATCGGATAATGGGAGCTCCCCGCTGCTCTCATCATCCGACATGGCAAGAATGGCATATGCCTCCTCAGGTGTGTAAACCCTTTGGGACATTATGGCAGTGCTTATTGGTGGGCCTGTGTAATGGTACTGCTGGTGGTAGTGGTGGCGGTCTGTGTGGTAGTACCGATGGAGGTATTAGTGGTGGGCCTGTGTGGTGGTACCGATGGCGGTATGGGTGGTGGTGGTACCAATGGCGGTACGGGTGGTGGTGGTGGCGGCGGTACCGATGGCGGTACAGGTGGCGGTACGGGTGGTGGTGGTAGCGATGGCGGTATGGGTGGTGGTGGTACCGATGGCGGTACAGGTGGTGGTGGTACGGGTGGTGATGGTACCGATGGCGGTACAGGTGGTGGTGGCACTACCGACGGTGGTACGGGTGGTGGTACTGGTGGTGGTACCGATGGCGGCACTAGTGGTGATACTGGTAGCGGGCCTGTGTGGCAGTATAGATGCTGGGCCTGGTGGCGGTACTGGTGGTGGTACTGGTACCGATGGCGGTACTGGTAGCCTGTGTGGCGGTGCCAATGGCGGTACCGATGGAGGTGGGCCTGTGACAGATGATTGACAGATGGGCTGATTGATTGACAGATGGGCTGATTGATTGATTGACAGATGGGCTGATTGATTGATTGACAGATGGGTTGATTGATTGACAGATGGGGTGATTGATTGACAGGTGGGGTGATTGACAGATGGGCTGATTGATTGACAGATGGGCTGATTGACAGATGGGCTGATTGACAGATGGGCTGATTGACAGATGGGCTGATTGACAGATGGGCTGATTGGCTGGGCTGATTGATGTGCTGGGCTGTGTGACAGGTCCTCTTTATGGGGGGGGGCGTGTTGTGCACTGTAAATTTATGTAGACAAACTACACTGAGCTAACTTACTGATCTCTTCTCTCTCCTCACAGATCGGTGTGTGAGGAGAGAGCAGGGATCAGGTAGTAACTCCTGTGGAGTTTGTTTACATTTGTGACCGGCTGTGATTGGACACAGCCGGTCACGTGGTAAACAGCCAATTCATTGGCTGTTTACTCTGATCGGGGACGCGCTGTGTCCAAGGGACACTCGCCTTCCCCGATCCCCGCTCTGCAAGCCTGTGGCGGCGCACACGGAGCGCGCCGCCGTGTTTGTTTTGACAGGTGATCGGCTGTGACTTTGACACAGCCGATCACATGGTAAACAGCCAATGAAATTGGCTGTTTACCGTGATCGGGGAAGCGCTGTGTCCGAGGGACACATGCCGTCCCCGATCACCGCGCTGCGCGCCCCCGCGGGCGCGCGCAAGGCAATATCCTGCAGGACGTCATATGACGTCCAGTATCGATATTGCAACCACTTCCCGGACGTCAATTCGCTATTGACTGGGCGGGAAGTGGTTAATGATGCATAAAGTGAAAAAAAAAGTCAAATATTCCTTTAAATATTGTACCTGGGGGGTGTCTAAAGTATGCCTGTGAAGTGCCACGTGTTTCCCGTGTTTAGAACTGTCCCTGCACAAAATAACATTTCTAAAGGAAAAAAAGCCATTTAAAACTGCTTGCGGCTTTAATGCAATGTCTGGTCCCGGTAATATGGATGAAAATCTTTAGGAAAAATGGCATAGCTACCCCATCAACCCCCCCCCCTACCCCAGCCCATTACCAGCCCCTTTGGGTCTTGTATGGATATTAAGGGGAACCCCGCACACAAAATAAAAAAGGCCCTATATACTCTGAACAGCCGTATACAGGCGGTGCATACAAGACAGGGACTGTAGGTTTGTTCTTATGTAGAATATGTTTGTAATTTTGAACAGCTGCATTGTTTAAAGGGGTTGCTCTGCCGGAAAAAAATAAATTAAAAGCCAGCAGCTACAGCTACAGCAGCTGCTGGCTTTTAATATTTGGACACTTACCTGTCCTGGAGTCCAGCGACGTCCGCAGCAGAGGACGAGCGACCGCTCGTCGCTCTGCTGCTCCCTCCGCCATCCTCGCTGAGGGAACCAGGAAGTGAAGCCCTGCGGCTTCATGCCCGGTTCCCTACGGCGCATGCGCGAGTCGCGCTGCGCCGTTCTGATTGGTGCTCCTGTGTTCTGGGAGCCGAGTGTCTCCCAGAACACCAAGGGAAGTCTGCGGGAAGTGACGTAACTCCCGCAGATTCCCGGAGACGGGACTCCCGGATGTGGGTGAAAATACCTGTCTTAGACAGGTATCTTCACCCCCTCCCCCCTGAAAGGTGTCAATTGTGACACCGGAGGGGGGGAGGGTTCCAAATAGCAAAAGTTGCCATTTAGGGTGGAGCTCCACTTTAAGTGTAGCTCCATGCCAAATTCCTTTTTTTTAGCTTTTTGGAAAACATAGGGAATGGTTATCACCCC